>CM038707.1:1909211-2014211 GCA_021613375.1 Megaleporinus macrocephalus | reverse complement strand
TTGCGGTGCTGAACTTGTAGCGCGCGAGTCAGTAAACAAGCCCAGTGTTTGTTTTGGTTCTAGAAAAGTGGGCGGGGCGAACCACTAAAACTCTAAAGCGCCCCGCGCGCCGTATCTGTAGTTAAATCTCAAGTTACAGCGTGTTGCATGCTCGCGGCTGGTCCTCGCGCAACTCTATCTCGGCTGGCCGCTTTATCGGTCACCCTCCGCTCCGCGCGGCCTCGACACACCGACTTCCCCGAACCTGCGCCGTGCTATGAGCCCGTAGCGGCCCGCGGGGCGGAGAGCTGCTCATGGCCGGAGTTTGTTGTAAGAGCTCGGCGCCCCTCTCCGTGTTTAAGCGCACGCTCTCGATGCGGGGCTCCACTACGGCCTCGCGCCCGCCCGCCCTGGCCGTGGGAGGGAGACGGGGGGCTCAGGAGGGCTGCCTGCTCGCCAGACCCCACCACCACCTCCGCCTGTTCGGCCCTCACCGACACGCTGCCTGTCTGTTGTTCTCCTGTCAGGAGTCCATGAGCGACTCTCTGCGGACCTGCTACGTGTACCTGAACCAGACGAGCCGGAGCTTCGCGGCGGTGATCCAGGCGCTCGACGGGGAGTTACGGTAAGACCCGGGTTAGCAGATAGCGGTGTAGCTGTAAACACTCTTCATAACTGTAAACACACCAACACCGCAGGAGCTCCAGTCTGTAAACCTGTTTATGATCGTTACAGGAAATTAATCTATTAATCTAATAACGATGTTTAATTACGATAGTTTGTGTAATATCACGGTGTTTAATGTATCGTTCATGCAATCCATTTGCGCAGTGCTAGGCTGCGTCTCTCTCTTTTTTCTCACTCTCATTTTTTCTTTCTTTTTTTCTTTCTCTCTTTTTTATCCTTCTCTCTTTTTCTCGCTTTCTTTCTCTCCCTTTTTCTCTCTCTCTTTTTTCTGTCACTCTTCTTTTTTTCTTCTCTTTCTCTCTTTTTCTCACTCTCCTTTTTCTTTTCTCTTTCTCTCTTTTTTCTCTCTCTCTTTCCCTTTCTTTTTCTCTTTCTTTTTTTCTCTCTCTCTCTCTTTTCTGTTGCTTTTTCTTTATTCTTTCTCTCTCTTTTACTTCTTTCTTTCCCCTTTTCCTTCTCTTTCTCTCTCTTCCTTCTCTCTCCTTCTTTTTTCTGTTGCTCTTTTTTCATTCTCTCTCTGTCTCTTTTCCTTCTTTCTTTTTTCTTTCTCTCTCTCTCTTTCTCTCTGTTTTACTTCTTTCTTTCTTCTCTCTCTCTTTCCCTTTCTTTTTCTCTTTCTTTTTACTTTTTTCTCTCTCTCTCTTTTCTGTTGCTTTTTCTTTATTCTTTCTCTCTCTCTTTTACTTCTTTCTTTCCCTTTTTCCTTCTCTTCCTTTCTCTCTCTCCTTCTTTTTTTGTCACTCTTTTTTTAATTCTCTCTCTTTGTCTCTTGCTTCTTTCTTTTTTCTTTCTCTCTCTCTGTTTTACCTCTTTCTTTATTCTTTCTCTCTTTCTTTTTTCTGTTGCTTTTTCTTTCTCTCTCTCTCTCTTTCATTCCTTCTTTCTTTTTTATTTCTCTCTCTTTCTCTCTCTCTCTCATTTCTTTCTTTCTTTTTTCTCCTTCTCTTTCTCTCTCTCATTTTTTCTGTTGCTTTTTCTCTCTCTCTCTCTCTCTTGGTTGCAGATACAACAGGTTTGCGATGTTATTAACACACTTTCCTCTGCAAATGAATATTTACTTTAATTTAGTCTTTACCCAGCTTCAGTTAATCAGGAGTAGTAATTAGTATACAGTGTATAAGTATTCAGAAACACACTCTCTTGATTTAAAGGAGCGATATGTAAGATGTTTAGCTTAAAATTTAAAGACTTCTGGGGTTCATGTTGCTGACAAATCTACTGAAGCTCGCATACTAACAGTCGGCCCCACCCTGCTCCTGGCCCCACCCCGCCCCTGCAGTGTCAACCATTTTTAGTGCTGTATAGACCCATGTACTATAAGGTTCCATATAGAACCACCATATAGTCCCACAACACAATCTCTATCAACCTCAAAACTCATTACATCACACAAAGGAACTTGCAGACGGCTTTTTAAGTGTCTCTGTATAGAACAAACTACATCCAGTTCATCTGATTCTCTGTATACTTTATTACTCTGTTCTTTAATGATCAGGACCCCCACAGGACCCCCACAGAGCAGATACTATTAGGGAGGTGGGTCATTCTCAGCACTGCAGTGACACTGACGTGGTGGTGGTGTGTTAGTTAATGTGTGTTGTGCTGGGGTGAGTGGATCAGAAACAGCAGTGCTGCTGCTGGAGTGTTTAAACACCTCCTCAGTGTCTCTGCTTAACTGAGAATCGTCCACCAACCAAAACTATCCGGACAGCAGTGTCCTGTGGGCGGCGTCCTGTATCCACTGATGAAGAACTAGAGGAACACAAACTGTGCAGCAGCAGATGAGCTACTGTCTCTGACTTTACATCTACAAGGTGGACCAGCAAGTAGTAGGAGTGTCTAATAGAGACACCACCACGTCAGTGTCACTGCAGTGCTGAGAATGACCCACCTCCCTAATAGTATCTGCTCTGTGGGGGTCCTGTGGGGGTCCTGATCATTAAAGAACAGAGTAATAAAGTATACAGAGAATCAGATGAACTACAGTCTGTAAGTGGAGCTCCTGTATGGTCAGTGGAGCTGATACAGTGGACAGTGAGTGGACATACAGGGTAAAGGGGCCAGTGGGTGTATATAGTGTAAGCCAATGGTAATATTTATCCACAGCGTCTCCACATGGTCGTGTAAGGTCAGAGCAAGGATTTAGAGCATGAATTATTTCAGGCAGCTGTCTGGCAGCGGTATGCTGGGCTGCTCTTGTGCCTCTTGTTCATCACAACAGTTCACCAGTGCTTTCAAACATCTCTGAAACTCTGGAATTTTAATGGCTTCCTGTGTCTCTCCGTCTCCTGCCCTCCTTTTTCTACTGTACTAGTCATGCAGTATGTATATTCTACCTGGTTCTTCGGGCCCTGGACACAGTTGAGGACGACATGACGATTCCTCTGGAGAAGAAGGTTCCACTGCTGCACGACTTCCACACGTTTCTCTACGAGCCAGGCTGGTGCTTCACAGAGAGCAAGGAGAAAGACCGACAAGTCCTGGAAGACTTTCCATCGGTAAGGTGTAAACCTGGGTCAGCAATTTAAACAGCACTGCCTTAGTGTTCCCTGCAGACTTCATCTGATCCCAGCAGATCCGTCTAATTATTGCCTGCAGAGGTCCTGGATTAGCTGAGTGAGGTGTTAGATCGGATTAGGTCAAGGCAGGACGTGTGGTGTCTGGAGTTATAGTGGTTGGTATAGTGTGGTGTAGCCATGTGAATTAAAGTCCTGTGTGATGGTGGAAGGGAGCCCATCACCGGTAGTAACAGTACCAATCTGAATCTTAGTCCTGTTGGGTGGAGCCACCTTCAGGGAGGGAGGGGGTCCTCAGTGTCCTAGGGGGATAAAACCTGTAAAAGATAAAGAGAATTAGTAAATGTATATGGTAGGGCTGGGCGATAAAACGATAACGATAATTATTGTGAAATAATGTTTCCTCGATAGACGTAGTCGATAGAATTAAGTTCCGTCCATGTTTTGAGAGACAACACGAACAGCCAATAAGAATGAGAATAGCGCCGCTCCAAACCAATCAGGTGGCTGAACTAGAGTTCCAGTCATTTCATGTTTGGTTGAAGCTCAAACAGCACAGAGTGTAGACGTAGCAGCAGCTTCACCCACGTACTAGTAATCTGTTACTGCAGCGTCACAGTCGAGCAGAGAGAATAAAATAAGAGAAAATAAGAGAAAACGTTAAACTACTCCTGAAAGAAACATGATACACGTGTTAATAATCTATAAATAATCTATAAGATCAGATAAACAGGTAAACAGGTGCTGTCCTGCTGTTGTGTTGATGAAGCTCTACAGGATGTTTGATCTTCAAGGTCTCGTGTATAGCAGTTGTACTGTTGTGATCATCTTCACTGTGCAGAGCTGACAGAGCACCACACTGTTGTGTTTCTGTGTGAAACATTCCCACAACGTTAGATGAACGTGAGTGATTGTTTGTAGCTGCAGCTCGCGCTCCGGATAAATCCATGCTTTCAGTAGGAGCGGCCACCTTATCGACGCACGTTATGCTCATAATTTGGTAAAAAGATAAAGATAAATATTTATACTGTAGGAGTTCGAGTGAGAACACTGAGACAAATTTGGCTTTATAACCAAAAACCAAAAATCCCGAGTAGGAAACTTTATTTTCTACTGAAAACAGAATCACTAAACCAACAACTCCTCATTAGAGCAGACGGTGCTTGTGTGTGTTTAATTTATTTGATATACACTTGTGTAATGTTCTACAGTACATTTGTGTGACTTCTGATAGAAAATAAATCAGAGGATAAAAAACAATTTAACAAAGTTTTGCTTTTGATATTTTCTAGAGATGGAAGGATCGATCGGCTGTGTATCGGTACCGGCTGATTTGTATTCAAAATATGTGATCGGTGATCGGCTGATATTCCTCCAATTTAGCCGATCCCGAGAGCGGATCGATGGCGTTAAACAAATGAGCCTAATTTCTGTATTTCCAGTTAGCGTTTTGTTGAAACCCCCTCGGGCATGTCCTTGCAATTCCTATCTGAACCACTAGGTGGAGATACATGTCCTTTAATTTTCCACAAACGGACTCATCCAGGACGTTTTGAAAAATTGTAAAAATCTGTGTGTCTCGTGGGAACCAGGACAAAGACATTTAACACTATTAATCTGATACTAATCAGATACTAATCTGATACTAATCTGATACTAATCTGATTCAACACTGCACGCAGCTGAATACAGTGAGTATCAATAAACAGCAGAGCTAGCACACACAGCTAACACACAACTAATATCCCAGAAACCCTACAGACCAGATCTGACCGGTACGAACAGAACAGCAGCAGAAATTCAATATTCTACATTTAATGATTACAGATTTAGTTTAAAATAGTTGAGTTTAATGACTGCAGTTTAACTGTATTTATTTAATTATCTTTTTTAGTTTTAAATTAAGGGTCTAAATGTAATGATTGCAGTATTGGAGATATTTGTTAAAAGTTAGTTAAAAATATTATTCTGTTTTATATGAGCTCGTTAAAAATGGTAATAAATCAGTTTAGATCATGTTTCCAGACTTGCTTGTGCTAATAACTACATGTAGCCCTGCCGGGGCATATAGCCCCGCCCTCGATCGGTATCGGATATCGGCCAATCGCGCTGAAAGGTGATCTGGAATCGGCCTCAAAAACGCTGAGCGGTCCATCTCTAATATATTCACTTCTCACTGAAAGTGAAAAGCCAATAGTGATTTGATTTATATCGTGATGTATATGGATATCGTCTGATATGAAAATAAGATTGTTTCCCATATCGCTCAGCCCTGGTATACGTGTGATAAATCACAATGCCTAAAGAAGAATGTCAGAAGAAGTCATGACTATGTAACAGCCCTCTGTATATACATGTATGTGTATAATTAACATTTTGGGACGTGAACCCTCTTGTGAGGTATTGGTTTAGTCGGGGCGGGGCTTCAGAGATAAGAGCTCTCGGGGTTCGATAAGAGCTCTTGGAACTGGGATCTTGGGATCGTGACACCTGTAGTGCCTAATCCAGCCGTACGTAAATCCCAGAGAGTCTCCTTTCAGGGTTCTACCGTTACATGATGTTTTTCTTTAAGATGATCATTTATCGTTTCTTTTCAGATCTCAGTGGAATTCAGGAACCTGGGCCAGAAATATCGGGATGTGATTTCAGACATTTGCCACAGAATGGGGGTGGGGATGGCAGAATTCCTTGAGAAGAAAGTTGGCTCGATGCAGGAGTGGGATAAGGTAAACTTTAGTTTATATATATATACACACACACACACAATATCAATATTCTCTATATATACACACACCAACCAGCCATAACATTCAAACCACTCACTGTCCACTGTATCAGCTCCACTGACCATACAGGACCTCCACTCACTGTCCACTGTATCAGCTCCACTGATCATACAGGACCTACACTCACTGTCCACTGTATCAGCTCCACTGACCATACAGGAGCTCCACTCACTGTCCACTGTATCAGCTCCACTGACCATACAGGAGCTCCACTCACTGTCCACTGTATCAGCTCCACTGACCATACAGGACCTCCACTCACTGTCCACTGTATCAGCTCCACTGACCATACAGGACCTCCACTCACTGTCCACTGTATCAGCTTCACTGACCATACAGGACCTCCACTCACTGTCCACTGTATCAGCTCCACTGACCATACAGGACCTCCACTCACTGTCCACTGTATCAGCTCCACTGACCATACAGGACCTCCACTCACTGTCCACTGTATCAGCTCCACTGACCATACAGGACCTCCACTCACTGTCCACCGTATCAGCTCCACTGACCATACAGGACTTACACTCACTGTCCACTGTATCAGCTCCACTGACCATACAGGACTTACACTCACTGTCCACTGTATCAGCTCCACTGACCATACAGGACCTCCACTCACTGTCCACTGTATCAGCTCCACTGACCATACAGGACTTACACTCACTGTCCACTGTATCAGCTCCACTGACCATACAGGACCTCCACTCACTGTCCACTGTATCAGCTCCACTGACCATACAGGACCTCCACTCACTGTCCACTGTATCAGCTCCACTGACCATACAGGACTTACACTCACTGTCCACTGTATCAGCTCCACTGACCATACAGGACCACCACAGAGCAGATACTATTAGGGAGGTGGGTCATTCTCAGCACTGCAGTGACACTGATGTGGTGGTGGTGTGTTAGTTAGTGTGTGGTGCTGGTGTGAGTGGACCAGACACAGCAGTGCTGCTGCTGGAGTGTTTAAACACTGTGTCCACTCACTGTCCACTCTATTAGACACTCCTACTACTTGCTGGTCCACCTTGTAGATGTAAAGTCAGAGACAGTAGCTCATCTGCTGCTGCACAGTTTGTGTTCCTCTAGTCCTTCATCAGTGGACACAGGACGCCGCCCACAGGAAGCATGAAGTAAGTAAGCATGAAAAATAACTGAAGTAAATGAAAAATGAAATGTGTGAAGGTTGCCTCCTGTTGGTCGGGGCATGTAAGTGATTTTGGCTGCTGTGGTTTGGCAGTAATTTAAGATTAGCCTGTTGGAAGTAATGGAAGACTACAGCCACCTGTTTAACGTGCAGGCTACACCCGAGACCTCCAACAGCACAGAGCTAAGCTAATCTCAGACGGACTTGTTTATATAATTTCTGAAGTTTTATAAGATGCTGTTGTTTAAAATAAGGGCTGCTGCTCCTGTAATATGTTTAGCTCTGCGTGATGTAGTGAGTGTTTAATGTATGTCATGTGTTCTCCTACTGCAGTACTGTCACTACGTGGCTGGTCTGGTAGGCGTCGGCCTCTCGCGGCTCTTCTCTGCATCCCAGCTGGAGGACCCTGAGGTGGGCCGGGACACCGAGCTGGCCAACTCCATGGGCCTGTTCTTACAGAAGACCAACATCATCAGGGACTACCTGGAGGATCAGCAGGAGGGGCGGGCCTTCTGGCCACAGGAGGTCAGACTGAGCATCCTGACATAGAACCACTATACACCAGGGTGTAATGGCTCAGTGGAGCTCTGCCTCATCCTGGTTTCTTAGCAGCTTGTTTAAACACTAAACAAACCTGTGTTTTATAATGTAACCAAATCAAACATGCTGTGAGAGTAAACAAGAAACAGAGAGTGTCTAGTAAGTCTAGGCGCAAGCTAATATACCACCACGATTCACTGTCTAAACAGTATTAATATATTTATTAAATATAAATATTAATATATTTATATATACAGTGTAGATGCCCCACATGTAACACAATCTCAGATATACGGATGCTATTAGTAGATGCTATTCTCAGCACTGCAGTGACACAGACGTGGTGGTCTCTGACCACTGATAAAGGACTACCTATACTTTGATCTCCAAATAGGAGTGTCTAATACAGTGAGTAAGACACAGTGTTTAAACACTCCAGCAGCAGCACTGCTGTGTCTGATCCACTCACACCAGCACAACATACACTAACTAACACACCACCACCACATCAGTGTCACTGCAGTGCTGAGGATGACCCACCTCCCTAATAGTATCTGCTCTGTGGTGGTCCTGTGAGGGTCCTGATCATTAAAGAACAGAGTAATAAAGTATACAGAGAATCAGATGAACTACAGTCTGTAAGTGGAGCTCCTGTATGGTCAGTGGAGCTGATACAGTGGACAGTGAGTGGAGGTCCTGTATGGTCAGTGGAGCTGATACAGTGGACAGTGAGTGGAGGTCCTGTATGGTCAGTGGAGCTGATACAGTGGACAGTGAGTGGAGGTCCTGTATGGTCAGTGGAGCTGATACAGTGGACAGTGAGTGGAGGTCTTGTATGGTCAGTGGAGCTGATACAGTGGACAGTGAGTGGAGGTCCTGTATGGTCAGTGGAGCTGATACAGTGGACAGTGAGTGGAGGTCCTGTATGGTCAGTGGAGCTGATACAGTGGACAGTGAGTGGAGGTCCTGTATGGTCAGTGGAGCTGATACAGTGGACAGTGAGTGGAGGTCCTGTATGGTCAGTGGAGCTGATACAGTGGACAGTGAGGGGAGGTCCTGTATGGTCAGTGGAGCTGATACAGTGGACAGTGAGTGGAGGTCCTGTATGGTCAGTGGAGCTGATATAATGTATGAAGATATGAGGAGGTGGGTTTTATGTTATGGCTGATCAGTATACTTTACTTTAGTTCATAGCCCTGAATGAAATTTTCTATATTACTACATCCAGGCTAACAACTTTGTCCACTCTGGTAGTGACCTTGCCTTGGCACAGGTGGAGAACCTGGTGGAGTTTCATATAATTGTGTTCAAGTTGAATCGTGGGGATGTTCTGCTGCAGGGTTATTTCAGTGCACAGTGTTAGCTTATAGCATGTGTGTTGCATTGTTCATATTTTTACTGCTAAACTCCTTTAGGAAGGGTCTCAGACCCAGAGTTCCTAATATGGACATGAAGACCACCATAGAATAACACATCTCAGTGTTTAGCAGTAAAGTTTCTGTTACTCTTCTGCTCTGATTCAGTGAAGGAGATACTGTGGATTGAATATTCCAATGTTACTGTCCAACAGGCCTGGAGTCAGTTTGCCTCTCGTTTGGAAGACTTTGCTCAGCCGCAGAACCTGAGCTCAGCCCTGGCCTGCCTCAACCTGCTGGTGACCGATGCTCTCCGCCATGTTCCTGACGTCATCGCCTACCTGTCGCGGCTCCGCAACCAGAGTGTCTTCAACTTCTGTGCAATCCCACAGGTACATGGATCACAAAGATTTATCCAGTTCTTAAACACGTCTATACAAACTCAGAGCTAGACCATAAACTGACTGAAAACGTATACAACTACACATTATTGGTGGAGTGGTGGGTGGAGTGTACACTACTGCCCTCCATACTGTAGACTGGGTTTAGATTCTCTACCTGAGTAACCACCTTACATTATACCAATAAGAGTCCTTGGGTAAGACTCTAAACACTGCCTTCACCTACCTGTGGACAGGTAAACTGTATCACTACCTTCACCTACCTGTGTACAGTAGGGCTGTGTATTGGCAAGAACCTGGCGATACAATATGTATTCAATATATCGTGATTATATTGTGATACTGTAAGTAAAGTGATTTACTGTGATTTTTTTTTAAATCCTACTATTAAAACACACCACTGTATGAACAGGTTTATCAGTGTTTACAATAGCACTGCACCCTTGTGCTGCTTGTTAATGTTGGAGTGGAGCTGAAAATGGATTACAACACTGCCATCTAGTGGCCAGAGGTTTAAACACAACACACACTGATTAACTGTCTGCCAAGAATCTGTGTATTGATACTGTGTTTTAAGAATCGATACAGTATCACTAAACATAATATCCCGATATTCGATATTTTCTTACACCCCTAGTGTACGGGTACATTGTAACCCTACCTGCACATACCTGTGTACAGGTAACTGTGAGCACTGTTATATCTTATAACAATAGAGTCATTTAAAATAATTTCTGGTTCAAGGGATGAACCTACGTTAGACAAGAAGTTAAAAATAGAAGCTGTGCATGATCACTGATATTAGCTCAGCATCCACCAAAACCCCAGTTTTCCAAATCTCAACTGATATCATACGTACAATTAACGTAATAATAACTTTCACACCTGAGCTGCTGTAATCGGCACCCAGTGACCCACATGATGTACGACAAAAGCTTGAATGAGTAATGTTCTCTTTATAAAGCAGGTTCTTACTCAGCTTTTCCAGTGACACACAACACAGACATCCCTCACCTATCAGCAATATATATATATATATATATATATATATATATATATATATATATATATATATATATATATATATATATATATATATCTTGATCTGTGAGTTTGGGTGGACAGCCCTCTTTGGGATGCTCAAAGCTTGGGATATGTTTTTATAACCTAACCCTGCTTTAAACTTCTCCACACCTTTAGCTCTGACCTGTCTGGTGCGTTCCTTGGTCTTCATGATGCTGAGACTAAATTACACACAGCTGGACTCTGTTAATTAATTAAATGACTCCTGAAGGCGATGGATTGCACTGGTTGGTATTTGGGGTTATCTGAGTAAAGGGGGCTGAATACATTTTCATGTCACAAAATTTTATTTAATTACAATTTTTAAAACCGTGCATCATTTCTGTTCCACTTCACAATTATGTGCTACTTTATGTTGGTCTATCACTTAAAATCTCAGTAAAATAGATTTAAGTTTGTGGTTGTAAGGTGATAAAATGTGAAAACATTCAAAGGGTGTATATATATATATCTCCAAAATTGCATCTTTACAGGAGAGACCAAAAACTTATTTTACTTTCAATGTAAGTCAATGGAACCAGAATTCTTTCCAAGCTATATATGCAGGCTAACATTTATATAAATATATAATTTCAGTATAGCACTAAAATAATTGTAAATGGAATAAGAGTTGATTTCATGATAAAAATAATAAAAATGTTATGTGTCTTTCTCACCAGGTGATGGCGATAGCTACCCTCTCAGCCTGCTACAACAACCCACAGGTGTTCCAGGGCGTGGTGAAGATCAGGAAGGGGCAGGCCGTCACTCTGATGATGGAGGCCACCAACATGCAAGCTGTACAGAGCATCATTGCACAGTACACTCAGGAGGTACCCACCCAGTCCAGATCACTGCTCTGTCTCAACTGATACGAAGGCAATAGTGATTATAGATTATTGGAGTATATAGTTTAGATTAATTACTTTATTGCTCAACCTCAATAGAATTTTGCAAATAATTACATAATAACAATGTGGTTCATATATAATCACATTTGACTAAAAACTGACCAACCTCCAGCGCCCCCTAGCAGTACCACACACAGGTTGAAAAACACAGGTGTATGTCATTGTAACACCAGTTACCTCAAACAAGTTTTAGGAGCCTATATACTACATGATAATTCTATTAAATAAAAATTAGCTACAAATTAGAGAACTACCATATATATATATATATATAATGTGTACACTCTGAGGCTCCTGGGTCTTTATCTGATCAATAAGTGTCTGATCACCAGTAAGAACAGCAGATCTGATTAGAACAGATGTAAATAATCAGACATACAATACAAAGTAAGATGAATATGTTATTGTGAGAGAAGTAGATCAGATCTTGATCCAGTTTGAAGAACAAAGTTAGGTTCCAGATTTCTCCTGGACGCCCCAGACATTGTATGAATGTGTTCAGTTCCTTCAGCAGCAAATCTTGATTTATCTTAATGAAGTACTGAGCAGTCAAAGCAGGTATTAGATGAGAACTGATAATAATACTGGGTTGTTTAGGAGAAGCTTGCTGATACTGAATATTTAATAATAGTGTTTTATTTTTAAATATAATTATGTATTTATATATTTTTGATGTGAACAGTAAACGTTTACACTCCTTTTTTTTTTTTTAGATTCTACAGAAAGTCTCACTCTCAGACCCGACACGGGACAAAACGCTGCGCATCCTGGACGTGATCCGGGAAAAGACGCTTTCTAAGGCGGCTCTGCCCTCCCGAGCCCACCACCTCTCCCCCTTCTACCTGTCTGCTGCCATGCTCCTCGCCGCTCTCAGCTGGCAGTATCTCAACGCCACCCACTCGCCGGGCAGCGCCGACATGCAGGGCAGCTGAGTCCGTCCTGTCCTCCAAAACGTCCTGCAGAGTCTTATAGGCTCCCCGTCGTCGTCCTGCCCTGTCGCCCGGACGACCTGTCACCTGTATCAGCCATCAAAGACTGCTGTGTAAAAATGTCTAGTCGTTCTCTGGGAGTGGGTCGTATTTGATCTCCACACGCCTGGAGAGATCTCCTGTCTGTGACATCACTCTCTGATTTATTATTATTTTTCTCTGGATTTTTGGATTTTGGGCTGTTTCTATTGGGCGACTTCACTCTTACATTCTGCAGCAAAATGTATTATTTTCATTTCAGACACAGTCATATCTCACCATTCGACTCGTCCAAGCACAAATCATAAGAAGCTTCTGTTATATAAACAGTGGACGGCACGCGTGGACTCAGCTCAAGCTACCTGTCGCTTCCAGCACTCGACTCCAGACGCAGCATGACGTGCATTTTTCTAAAACATTGATAAACGATGCTAATAAATATAAACACAGTCATGTGTTCGTTTCCAGAAGACTCTTTCGATGCTGTTTCATATATTTGGCTATATATTTTGTGGACGCTGCGCTTTTGGCCCACTGTCAGGGGGTCCAGGTGGGTCTGTAGTCACTAGTAAACCAAACACGTCCACCCGTATTAGATATTATATGTCTGAGAGGGATAGATGGACTGCAGCGGTCGCTGCTAACTGTTCTCGCTGCAGAGCTGTGCAGAAAGCTGGCTAGGAGTTTGTACAGAGCTGAAGGTGAACTGGTAATAACATTGCTATGTAATGTGTAATAACTTTGATTTGTATATAATTATAAGGAAAATAAACGTGTGAAAGCTCTGCGGTCTGTCGTGTGCACTGACTTTGAGACAGCTGTTCAGTTTACTGTGCAAACATAGCAATCTACACTTTACAGC
The DNA here is from genome assembly GCA_021613375.1 of Megaleporinus macrocephalus. Lineage (NCBI taxonomy): Eukaryota > Metazoa > Chordata > Actinopteri > Characiformes > Anostomidae > Megaleporinus > Megaleporinus macrocephalus. The sequence goes on along the minus strand of CM038707.1, from coordinate 2,000,991 downwards.
ACCAATATCTGAGACCAGCCCAAAGCCCAAAGGCCGGGAGGTAGCATTCAGCTTGATCTTGCTTAGTCATTTAAAAACCACCTCCCTCGATCTCCACTCACTGTCCACTGTATCAACTCCACTGACCATACAGGACCTCCACTCACTGTCCACTGTATCAACTCCACTGACCATACAGGACCTCCACTCACTGTCCACTGTATCAGCTCCACTGACCATACAGGATCTCCACTCACTGTCCACTGTATCAACTCCACTGACCATACAGGACCTCCACTCACTGTCCACTGTATCAGCTTCACTGACCATACAGGACCTCCACTCACTGTCCACTGTATCAACTCCACTGACCATACAGGACCTCCACTCACTGACCACTGTATCAGCTCCACTGACCATACAGGACCTCCACTGACTGTCCACTGTATCAGCTCCACTGACCATACAGGACCTACACTCACTGTCCACTGTATCAGCTCCACTGACCATACAGGACCTCCACTCACTGTCCACTGTATCAACTCCACTGACCATACAGGACCTCCACTCACTGTCCACTGTATCAACTCCACTGACCATACAGGGACCTCCATTGACTGTCCACTGTATCAGCTCCACTGACCATACAGGACCTACACTCACTGTCCACTGTATCAGCTCCACTGACCATACAGGACCTCCACTCACTGTCCACTGTATCAACTCCACTGACCATACAGGACCTCCACTGACTGTCCACTGTATCAGCTCCACTGACCATACAGGACCTACACTCACTGTCCACTGTATCAGCTCCACTGACCATACAGGACCTCCACTGACTGTCCACTGTATCAGCTCCACTGACCATACAAGACCTCCACTCACTGTCCACTGTATCAGCTCCACTGACCATACAGGACCTCCACTCACTGTCCACTGTATCAGCTCCACTGACCATACAGGACCTCCACTTACAGACTGTAGTTCATCTGATTCTCTGTATACTTTATTACTCTGTTCTTTAATGATCAGGACCCCCACAGGACCACCACAGAGCAGATACTATTAGGGAAGTGGCTCATTCTCAGCACTGCAGTGACACTGACATGGTGGTGGTGTGTTAGTGTGTGTTGTGCTGGTGTGAGTGGATCAGAGTGTTTAAACACCTCCTCAGTGTCACTGCTGAACTGAGAATCGTCCACCAACCAAAACTATCCAGACAGCAGAGTCCTGTGGGCGGCGTCCTGTGTCCACTGATGAAGAACTAGAGGAACACAAACTGTGCAGCAGCAGATGAGCTACTGTCTCTGACTTTACATCTACAAGGTGGACCAGCAAGTAGTAGGAGTGTCTAATAGAGTGGACAGTGAGTGGACACAGTGTTTAAACACTCCAGCAGCAGCACTGCTGTGTCTGATCCACTCACACCAGTGTCACTGCAGTGCTGAGAATGACCCACCTCCCTAATAGTATCTGCTCTGTGGTGGTCCTGTGGGGGTCCTGATCATTAAAGAACAGAGTAATAAAGTATACAGAGAATCAGATGAACTACAGTCTGTAAGTGGAGCTCCCTGTATGGTCAGTGGAGCTGATACAGTGGACAGTGAGTGGAGGTCCTGTATGATCAGTGGAGCTGATACAGTGGACAGTGAGTGGAGGTCCTGTATGGTCAGTGGAGCTGATACAGTGGACAGTGAGTGTGTATCATTAGAACAGATGTAAATAATCAGACATACAATACAAAGTAACATGAATATGTTATTGTGAGAGAAGTAGATCAGATCTTGATCCAGTTTGAAGAACAAAGTTAGGTTCCAGATTTCTCCTGGACGCCCCAGACATTGTATGAATGTGTTCAGTTCCTTCAGCAGCAAATCTTGATTTATCTTAATGAAGTACTGAGCAGTCAAAGCAGGTATTAGATGAGAACTGATAATAATACTGGGTTGTTTAGGAGAAGCTTGGAAAGAGTTAAATAAACACACTGGCGTATGAAAAAGCACTACTTACTCTATTAAGTGTTTACTAAGTAAATGTAAGCTTCCGGTCTGGACTCAGTGGGTCTGCAGTTGAGAGTATATTATAGGATTTCTGGATCGTATGATTGTTATGCTCTCCAAAGTTTAATTCCACCTTTAATCCCTGACACTTCTGAGAAATGGTCTAAGTCCAGATCCTCTCATGTCAGTCTTGTGATGAATATGGCTTCATAAACTCACCTGACTGCGACTGATAACCGCATGACTCTAGATAAGACTTAAGAGTGTTTATCTGCAGTGGTCCTGATCTGCTGTCAGTGAGAGTTGGGAGTGCTCAGGTAACGCTCAGGTAAGTAGCTGCTCTGTATACGTGCAGTACTGTGAGACGAGCAGCACAAAATAATGTGTTTAATTGAGATTTCTTTTAAAAATATTATAAAACTTTGATTGTAAATGGAATAGAGAGCGTTTGGGTGGGAGGAGTTATTCTGTGTTCACTGTTTTTCTTTATTATGTTATTACTTTGATGTTTAGTGAGTGAATGTGTGGGTTCAGTATTCAGTGATACTGAATTCTAGCAGTAATATCTGTTTAATACACTGATATTTTTTGATCACTGGTCTGTAAATGAAGGAAGCGGTCACCTCTGCCTTCCTCAGGATGTCTCGGCTTATCTTCCTGTGCCTGCTGTCGGCCGTGTCCGTCACCTGGGCTCGTCCAAAAGCGTCCCCGCTGTCCCAGGACATGGTAAACACCATCAACAAGGCCAACACTACATGGAAGGTAACACCGGTTTTCTCGCTCACTTGTTTTTAGAGTTTTGTCAGTGCCGGGCACATTTGCTAATATAATTTAAAGCCCACCCTGTCCCCTAAATATAACCTATAATCTGATTCCACTGTAGGTAAGGTAATAAATCACTGTATGTATAGAGACGTAGAACAACATTTGTGGAATTACAGTAAATTACTAATAAATAAACAAAATACATCATTATCTGTACGTCTGATTATTATTAGATAAATCTAATTAAAGACCACTTTACAAACTAAACTAGATACTCCACATTACATGCTACTGCCGTCAGAAAACTTTTAAATTATACACACAATGTCTGGATTATATACACATATAACTAAAAAATATATATTTTCTTTGGAGTATATACTGAAATGAAATGATAATAAATGTATGTTAAGGTCTCCAGATTAGACTAGACTAACATTAGTGTCAGACAGTAAGGCTGTGTCCCAAACAGCGCCCTCTGGAACATTACATACTGCACTACTGACAGCACTCATTCATTAATTTATTTTATTATTATTATTATATTTAAGTATATTTATGTTTAGTGTAGTAGCAGTCTGCAGTTTGGGGGCGTGGCCAGAGAGTAATATAACTTTATGTTTCAGAGTGTTTTCTGACTAAAGTTAATATAAACGTTAGCTAAACCAAACTCTCCTAGTCTGTTACCATAGCAACATATTGTACTAAAGCTGGTTTATTATAGTATATATGGTCATCGTTACTGTTAACTGCTCTCATCACTGACCTCACGTTTAAAGCTGGCGTAGCTACACGACGCTCCAGCGAGGAGAGAGCTCGACTCAGTGAAGCTGCAGGATATTTCTGAACAGGCATCTCAACACAAACCTTAACACAGTGAAAGACCACCTAACAACCAGACCCCCTAACAACCAGACCACCTAACAACCAGACCACCTAACAACCAGAGCCCATCACTAACAACAAACACAGCGTGGGAATTGCGAACGCTGCCAAAACACGCTTTCAAAATAAAAGTTTTTAAACTATTTCTGTTTTTCTGTGGTTTAATTTTTGGGTGGGACAAATCTACCTGTTTCTGATATTGGGTGGGACACGACCCCCCCCCCTCTCTCTCTATTCCTCCCTCTCTCTCTCTCTCTTTCCTCTCTCTCTCTCTCTCTCCTCTCTCTCTTCCTCTCTCTCTCTCTCCTCCTATTTTATCTCTCTCTCTCTCTCCTCTCTCTCTCTCTTTCCTCTCTCTCTCTCTCTCTCTCCTCTCTCTCTTCCTCTCTCTCTCTCTCTCCTCCCTCTCTCTCTCTATTCCTCCCGCTCTCTCTCTCTCTCTATTCCTCCCTCTCTCTCTCTCCTCTCTCTCTCTCTCTCTCTTTCCTCTCTCTCTCTCTCTCTCTCCTCTCTCTCTTCCTCTCTCTCTCTCTCTCTCCTCTCTCTCTCTCTCTCTCCTCTCTCTCTCTCCTCTCTCTCTCTCTTTCCTCTCTCTCTCTCTCTCCTCCCTCTCTCTCTCCTCTCTCTCTTCCTCTCTCTCTCCTCTCTCTATTCCTCTCTCTCTCTCTCTCTCTCTCTCTCTCTCTCTAGGCTGGACTACATTTTGAAAATGTGGACTACAGCTATTTGAGGTCACTGTGTGGAACCATACTGAAGCGCCCCCGACTCTCAGAAACGTGAGTGAAAGTTGTTTCTTATTATATTATATTATATTATATTATATTATATTATATACAGTAGTGTGCCAAGGTTTTTATTTACTCAGTAAACACTTTATTATTAAATATTAATCAGTATTAATAGAGTAAGTAGTGCTTTTACACTTTATTATTAAATATTAATCAGTATTAATAGAGTAAGTAGAGCTTTTACACTTTATTATTAAATATTAATCAGTATTAATAGAGTAAGTAGTGTTTTTCATACGTCAGTGTGTTTGTTTAACTCTTTCCAAGCTTCTCCTAAACAACCCAGTATTATTATCAGTTCTCATCTAATACCTGCTTTGACTGCTCAGTACTTCATTAAGATAAATCAAGATTTGCTGCTGAAGGAACTGAACACATTCATACAATGTCTGGGGCGTCCAGGAGAAATCTGGAACCTAACTTTGTTCTTCAAACTGGATCAAGATCTGATCTACTTCTCTCACAATAACATATTCATGTTACTTTGTATTGTATGTAGGATTATTTATATCTGTTCTAATGATTATTATTATTATTTATTGAAGGTCTAATAAGCTTTCGTGGTCCAGGCTGTAAAGGGGTAACTGTTTCCATACAGCTGTAAATAAATGGTTGTTGTTTATGTTTATAGGTCGAGGTTTGCAGAAAACTATTATTTGCCGGACAGCTTTGACTCCAGAGATCAGTGGTCCAGATGCCCCACCATCAAACAGATACGTGACCAGGGCTCCTGTGGGTCGTGCTGGGTAAGTCCTGCACAGCTGCCCACAGACCCTCGCCCCCGCTCCACCACCGTCCGGCTGTTACAGTATGACTCGTTTGTGGTTCTAGGCCTTCGGCGCCGTTGAGGCCATGTCGGACCGGATCTGCATCCACAGCGGAGCCAAAGTCTCCGTGGAGATCTCCGCAGAGGACCTGCTCTCGTGCTGTGACGAGTGTGGGATGGGGTGTGTAGTCCACTTACTGATCTCACGGAGCTCACCTGTGTCTGAATTCTTCAGTGTGTTTCATCTCATATGATGATGTCATTTCTCCAGGTGTTTTGGAGGCTATCCAGATGCAGCCTGGGAGTTCTGGACCAAAACTGGTCTAGTGACCGGAGGACTGTATGGCTCCAACGTTGGTGAGTTTTGTACAGTTTACCTGTACACAGGTAGGTGAAGGTAGTGTTACAGTTTACCTGTACACAGGTAGGTGAAGGTAGTGGTACAGTTCATCTGTACACAGGTAGGTGAAGGTAGTGATACAGTTTACCTGTACACAGGTAGGTGAAGGTAGTGTTACAGTTTACCTGCACACAGGTAGGTGAAGGTAGTGATACAGTTTACCTGTACACAGGTAGGTGAAGGTAGTGATACAGTTTACCTGTACACAGGTAGGTGAAGGTAGTGTTACAGTTTACCTGCACACAGGTAGGTGAAGGTAGTGTTACAGTTTACCTGCACACAGGTAGGTGAAGGTAGTGATACAGTTTACCTGTACACAGGTAGGTGAAGGTAGTGATACAGTTTACCTGTACACAGGTAGGTGAAGGTAGTGTTACAGTTTACCTGCACACAGGTAGGTGAAGGTAGTGTTACAGTTTACCTGCACACAGGTAGGTGAAGGTAGTGTTACAGTTTACCTGCACACAGGTAGGTGAAGGTAGTGATACAGTTTACCTGTACACAGGTAGGTGAAGGTAGTGATACAGTTTACCTGTACACAGGTAGGTGAAGGTAGTGTTACAGTTTACCTGCACACAGGTAGGTGAAGGTAGTGTTACAGTTTACCTGTACACAGGTAGGTGAAGGTAGTGATACAGTTTACCTGTACACAGGTAGGTGAAGGTAGTGATACAGTTTACCTGTACACAGGTAGGTGAAGGTAGTGTTACAGTTTACCTGTACACAGGTAGGTGAAGGTAGTGATACAGTTTACCTGTACACAGGTAAGGTGAAGGTAGTGATACAGTTTACCTGTACACAGGTAGGTGAAGGTAGTGTTACAGTTTACCTGCACACAGGTAGGTGAAGGTAGTGTTATAGTTTACCTGTACACAGGTAGGTGAAGGTAGTGATACAGTTTACCTGTACACAGGTAGGTGAAGGTAGTGTTATAGTTTACCTGTACACAGGTAGGTGAATGTAGTGTTACAGTTTACCTGTACACAGGTAGGTGAAGGTAGTGATACAGTTTACCTGTACACAGGTGGGTGAAGGTAGTGATACAGTTTACCTGTACACAGGTAGGTGAAGGTAGAACACAGTAGCCAGGTAGAAGTTGTTTCTGCTCAGGTATTTTCTGATTGGCTGAATGTTTCAGGCTGCAGACCCTACACAATAGCTCCCTGTGAGCACCATGTTAACGGCACACGACCCCCGTGCTCAGGTGAGGAGAAGACCCCCGACTGTGTGAATCAGTGCATTGATGGATACACCCCCTCCTACCCGCAAGACCGGCACTTTGGTAAGATTTACAACAGACAACTGACTTCAACACCATCTCACTCTAACTTATATATCAAACACACATATACACACTTAATAGTGAACAAACACTAGGGGGCAATGAAAAACCCACATACACACATACATACACAGTAGGGGGCAGTGAAACACCCACATACACGTACACTAGTGAACACAGACACTAGGGGGCAGTGAAACACCCACATACACACACACACTAGTAAACACAGACACTAGGAGGCAGTGAAACACACACTCACACTAGTGAACACATTCACACTAGGGGGCAGTGAAACACTCACACACACTCACACTAGTGAACACATAAAACACTAGGAGCCAGTGAAACACCCACAGACACACTAGTGAAAACACACACTAGGGGGCAGTGAAACACCCACAGACACACTAGTGAAAACACACACTAGGGGGCAGTGAAACACCCACAGACACACTAGTGAACACACACACTAGGGGGCAGTGAAACACCCCCAGACACACTAGTGAACACACACACTAGGGGGCAGTGAAACACCCACAGACACACACACACTAGTGAACACAGAAACACACACACACTAGAGGCTAGTGAAACACCCTTATACACACATACTAGGGGCCAGTGAAACACCCCATACACACACACTAGTGAACACATACACACTAGGGGGCAGTAAAACACCCACACCCACACACTAGAGGCCAGTGACTTATCCTGAGTGGTGAGTGGCCCTGTCCTCGGTACCCGGGGAACGGTTGGAGGTCAGGTGTCTTGTCTGTTTGTGTTTATGTTTGTGTTTATGTTGGTGTTTATGTTTATGTGTATATGTCATTTCTATATGTTCAGCATGAATTCACGATTAATATTTTATTTTATTATTTTATTTCATTAATTTTATTATTTTATAAAAGATTCCTCTTGTGAGTATTATGGATGAGGAGAATTGTATAGCGATGGAGCGTCGTCATTCTGTTCTCCTATTATCAGCTTTTATGCTCATAGTCCCGTTTCCTGTGTGCGCCCCCTGCAGGCCAGCGCTCCTACAGCATTCCCTCTGACCAGGAGCAGATCATGGCAGAGATCTACAAAAACGGCCCGGTGGAAGCAGCGTTCACTGTCTACGAGGACTTCCTGCTGTACAAGACAGGTCAGTTTCATCAACAGCCTGGACACTGATACAGAAATGTCTTCTTCAGCAGCCTTTGAAGTGCTCTCTACACACCTGGTCCTGTTAAATCAGCTCAGGTAGAGCCCAGTACTGAGTCGTAGGTGCTGGGAAACCACTAAAACATTCTTTTCGTCCTTCTTTCTAAAGGAGTGTACAAGCATGTGACAGGAGAAGTCCTAGGAGGACATGCCATCAAGATCCTTGGCTGGGGATTAGAGAATGGCACCCCCTACTGGCTGGCTGCTAACTCCTGGAACGCTGACTGGGGAGACAAAGGTAGGAATTCAAAATAATAAATAAATAATAGGCATAATAAAGGCAGGAAACGATGTCACCATGTCTACAAAGCAAACATTCATCTTACAGTCCAGAACCACCAGTGAGCCTGCACGGGCCTTCTGGATTATTACATCATCACAGTCCAATAAAACTAAGTGTATAAATGTTTGATTATTAGTTTTCTGCATCAATTCAACTCGATTGGACCAAAAACTATGCTCTAAAACTGCTTTGAACCAAAAACACTTTCATTGACTTCCACTGACAGTGAAGAGAGTTTTAATCCTCAGCTGTAAAGTTGTTTTATTAGTTGTTTTATTTTTGAGATACTTATTTATCTTTGGGCAGTGAGTATATATAATTATGTTAATATTAATATTAAAGATAAATCTAACAACCTTTTCTTGCCCACAATGTTCTGATGAACCTATTAACCAATGATGCATTAAAATCAAGGTTTGGGGGACAAAATTGTATCTCCAAACTACTCTAAATAAAAGTATTAGTAGCCATATTTATATAAAAATGATGACTGGACCAATAGAAATGCTCCAAAACTACTTTAGATCAAACACCTCTCTATTAACTTTGTCCTCGTTTTGGAGATTCTTGTTTTTCTGTGGACGGCTGGCTATACTATCTTCTTCAGTCCTGTTAGAGAAGCAGCTCATGTGGCTCCTCATGAAGCTGCTGGTCAGAATGTTCAAAGTATGTAAACCTGCATCAGAGCAAATGAGCTCATTTCTAAAGGACCCTCGAAACATTCTTTAAACACAACCAGATGTTTAATTCTGCTCCAGGAATAATTCCATACCGACTATTCTATAGTTCTGATCTCCTCACACTTATTCACTAATATAGTGTATGTTTTTTTCAATCACCTTAAATCACCTTGTAGTAGCGCAGCCTCCACACTAGGGGTCAGTGTGAGAAGTGAGAGGTCTACAGTCCCCAGTCGAATGTACTTATAGTTTTAATTTAAATATAATATATTTCAGTGATATTGAGCTGGTAGTGTTTTCTACTATCCCTGTGTCATCCAGATGTGCTGGCATTAAGATAAGATGGGACTGTTTTCAACTCACTCCCACTTTCCACAAAGACTGTGTCAGAGACTGCCTCAGTCAGAGACTGCCTCAGTCAGAGACTGACTCAACCTGTGCTGTTATTAAAGCTTTTATCATCCAGACTTTAATCAGAGATTCTCTTAGTTCTATTTTTGAATGTATCTTATTTAACTGTAAATACTGTGTGACCAGAGGAGGATGGGGGTCCCCTTGTGAGTCTTGGTTTCCCCCCAAGGTTGCTTCCTCCAGTCTTGAGGGAGTTTTCCTCGCCACCGTCGCCTCTGGCTTGCTCACATGCTGTGACTTCATGTTTTCAAACTTCTGTAAAGATGCTTTGTGACAATGTTGTTGTAAAAATATATAATATATATATAAAAAAACGAATTATCTTCTATTATCTTCACAATTATTTACTAATATTATTACCATTCAAATAGTAAACATAAGATTTACATAAGGTGTGTCCAAGCTTTTGACTGATTTTAAAAACATTGGTCTGTGGCTTCTTAACCCTGTCACTGTATACAGTTCTCATGTTTTATATAAGCAGTCTGAACGTCTATGTTTACTTTAGTTATATTTAAACAAATATGAAATATGTTCACCATCATATCGCAGGAAAAGACTCACCAGCTGCTTCCTACCGAATCCTTCTCTCTTATACAGGATTCTTTAAGATCCTGCGAGGAGAGGACCACTGCGGCATCGAGAGTGAAATGGTGGCCGGAATTCCCAAACTGTAATTCCCACATCAGCTCTCCTGCCTGATCCGGCCTGGAAACCTGAACCTGCACGGCGGAAGCTGTGGAAGCCGTTAGGTCTCTGTAACAGTGCATCACAAATAAATCACTTCTGATCACAGCTTGTAAAAATCCTGTTCTGGTGATAATATGTATTAAACATGTCTTTAAAGAACTTACCAGCCAATATTATTAAATATCACCAACTCGCTCCTCTCTGTCCTCCATGAGTATCGATTATTTCTGTGAAACATTCAGTGTAATTAATAAAAGAAATACAGTGATCTTGATCATGATGCTATGAAAGGCATGGATGTGGATGCAACACTGTAGTAACACACTTGCAGCCACCTAGCAACCTTGGGATACCATAGCAGCTGCCTAGCAACATTTTATTGTTTGGAATACCATAGCAACCACGTTGCAACACCTTAACAACCATGTGTGGTATCACAGCAACCACCTAACAACCCCCAGGCAATCGCCTTGGATGTGGTTGCAACATTGTGGTAACATACTGGCAACCACCGAGCAACCTTGGGATACCATAGCAGCTGCCTATGAACATTTTATTATTTGGAATACCATAGCAACCACCTAGCAACACCTTAACAACCATGTGAGATATCATAGCAACCGCCTAGCAACACCTTAACAACCATGTGAGGCATCACAGCAACCACCCAACAACCCCCAGGCAACCACCTTGGATGTGGTTGCAACCTTGTGGTAACATACTTGCAACCATGGGTTATCGTAGCAACTGCCTAGCAACATTTTATCACTTGGAACACCATAGCAACACCTTAACTACCATGCGATATATCATGGCAACCAGTTAGCAAAACCTTAACAACAATGTGAGGTATCATAGCAACCTCCTTGCAACACCTTAACAACTATGTGAGGTATTATAGCAACCATCTAGCAACACCTTAACAACCATGTGAGGTATCACAGCAACCACCTAGCAACCCCCAGGCAACCACCTTAGATGTGGTTGCAACATTGCGGTAACATACTTGCAACCACCGAGCAACCTTGGGATACCATAGCAGCTGCCTAGGAACATTTTATTATTTGGAATACCATAGCAACACCTTAACTACCTTGCGATATATCATAGCAAGCAGCTAGCAAAACCTTAACAACCATGTGAGGCATCACAGCAACCTCCTAGCCGTCCCCAACTTATTTAATTAATTTAATTCTGTTAAACTTTGTTAATGTAATTAATACAGTGACCTTGATCGTGTCTGTGAAAAGTTCCACAGCAAATGCCTTAGCAACCACCTAGCAACCACTTGGAGTACTTTAGCAGCAGCCTAACACCATTTTATCATTCGGAATACCATAGCAACACCTTAGAAATCATGTGAAATACTAAAGCAACCACCCAGGATATGGTTGTAATGATATAGCAACATCTAGGCAACCACCTAGCAACCACTGGGAGTATTGTAGCAGCAGCCTGGTGACATTTTATCATTCGGAATACCATAGCAACCACATAGCAACATCTTAAAAATCATGTAAAATATTATAGCAACCACCCAGGATATGGGTGTAATGATATAGCAACATCTAGGCAACCACCTAGCAACCACTGGGAGTATTGTAGCAGCAGCCTGGTGACATTTTATCATTCGGAATACCATAGCAACCACATAGCAACATCTTAAAAATCATGTAAAATATTATAGCAACCACCCAGGATATGGTTGTAATGATGTAGCAACATCCTAGCAACCACTTAGCAACCACATAGGATACCGTAGCATCTGCCTTAAAACATTTTATCACTTGGAATACCATAACAACCATGTGAGATACCATAGCAACCAACTTGTATATGGTTGCAACAATGTATTAACATACTTGCAACCACCTAGCAAGCATGGGATGCCGTAGCAGCTGCCTAGCAACTTTTTATCGCTTGGAATACCATAGCAACACCTTAACAACCATGTAAGATATCATTTACATTTACATTTACGGCATTTAGCAGACGCTCCTATCCAGAGCGACTTACAAAAGTGCTTAGTGTTCAGTTAGAGTATCAGTATCTCTATCTAGTACAACAGGATTAAGTCTAAACTACTCTTAAACTCAAACACTGCCATAAACACAGGGCCAGTGCTGATACCTAGAAAAAAGACAATGCAACACCTATCAAGACTGAAACACCTACAGAGAAGAGAACAAATACAAGACTACATACAGTACAAGTGCAGTACTTATCCAGAGCTCCTAGAAGATCAAGTGCAATTACAGTTTATACCAATGTTTCAGTAGATTCACAAAGAGACGGTGGTCTTCAGTCTGCGTTTGAAGACCGCGAGAGAGTTCGCTGTTCGGACAGCCAGTGGAAGTTCGTTCCACCATCTGGGCTCCAGGACAGAGAAGCGTCTTGTCGCTTGTCTTCCATGAATCTTAAGTGATGGCGGGTCAAGCTGAGCTGTACTTGAAGTGCGAAGGGCTCGAGGTGCGGTTCGACTTTTGACCATTGCCATAAGGTCAGGAGGAGCTGGTCCAGTCTTGGCTTTGTAGGCATCAGAACTTTAAACTGAATGCGAGCAGCTACAGGAAGCCAGTGAAGGGAGCGCAGCAGTGGAGTGACATGAGTGAACTTGGGAAGATTGAAGACGAGCCGTGCTGCTGCATTCTGGATCAGTTGAAGGTCCTGATGGCCTGCAGAGGAGCGAGTTGCAGTAGTCGAGCCCTGAAATGACAAGAGACTGGACGAGCACCTGGGAGGCCTCCTGAGAGAGGAAGGGTCGAATGTGTCTGATGTTGTGGAGAATGTATCTACATGACCGAGTCAGGTTCGTAATATGGGCTGAGAACGATAACTGGTCATCCAGAGTCACCCCATATCATAGTAACCGTCTAGGATATGCTTTGCAGCACTTAGAAACCCATAGCAACTGTCTAACAACATCCAAGCACACTTCAGCTTCACAATCACATTCATTTTCTATAGTTTCACATCATTTACATTATTTGCTGATATGAAACTATAGCAACCACATAGCAACACCTTAAAAATCGTGTGAAATATTATAGCAACCACCCAGGATATGGTTGTAATGATGTAGTAACATCCTGGCAACCACTTAGCAACCACATGGGATACCGTAGCATCTACCTTGCAACATTTTATCGCTCGGAATACCATAACAACCATGTGAGATACCATAGCAACCAACTTGCATATAGTTGCAACAATGTATTAAGATACTTGCAACCACGGGATGTTGTAGCAGCTGCCTAGCAACTTTTTATCGCTTGGAATACCATAGCAACACCTTAACAACCATGTAAGATATCATAGTAACCACCTAGGATATTAGAATTTTTAGAATTTAGAATTTTAGACACGTGTTTTTTGTACACAGCAGAATTTGACCTCCGCATTTAACCCATCCGTGCAGTGAAACACCCACATATACACACACTAGTGAACACACACTAGGGGGCAGTGAGCACACATGCCCGGAGCGGTGGGCAGCCCTATCCACGGTGCCCGGGGAGCAGTTGGGGTTAGGTGCCTTGCTCAAGTGCACCTCAGTCGTGGCCTGGGGGATTCTGGGGATCGAAGCGGCGACCTTCCTGTCACAAGACCGGATCCCTATCCTTCAGGCCACGACTGCCCTATGGTTGCTTTGCAGCACTTGGAAAACCATAGCAACTATCTAACAACATCCAAGCAAACTTCAGCTTCACAATCACATCACTTTTCTATAGTTTCACATCATTTACATTATTTGCGGATATGATTTAGTTGCAAAAACGCTGTTCCCTGACCGGGAATCGAACCCGGGCCGCGGCGGTGAGAGCGCCGAATCCTAGCCACTAGACCACCAGGGAGAGCTCGAGCGCACCGCGGGAAAATGCTGTCTGATTGTTTATTATAAACATGTCTGTATACAGCAGCTGTAAATGAGGCAGAAACATGATTTAAAAACTCCGGAACAGAATGTAAATAAATAAGTGAGCAGACTCCGCTTTGCGTTCATGTCGGTGAGATCTGCTCGGCTGGAGTTCAGGGAGCGTCAACGTGAGAGGAGGAGCGTGGACAGTCGGGCCTATCAGCACATCCACATATAAACATAGGTGGCGAACCAACACTGCCCGCTCCGGCGTCTGACCACCTGGCTGTGGGCAGCTATTACATAAACCAGCGACGGACGGCGTGCGAGTCCTGGAGCAGCTGCCGTGTGGACTTTATTCCGGGCTGCGGGAATTACGTTCTTCGGGCGCGTCGGAAAAGCACGAACGGCAACGTCGGGCGGTGCTAAACCAACAGACATCGCCAACCAGCCCGGTTCAGGGACGAGAGCTGCCGATGATGATGATGATGATGATGATGATGCTGTGTGGACGTTTCAAGATGTAGCTTTATATGTGAGTGAGTCGTTGTCTGTATTGTTTATTAAAAATTATAGTAGTTAGTTAGCATAGCAAGCTAACGCACAGCTTAACGTGTTCTCTGGATTTCGCTTCGCTTTCATTTCTATCAGAATAGCGTGCGGTTGTTATAGTTATTGTTTAATTCTTAGCTGCCTAGCAAGCTAACCTAAAGGCATTGTCTGCTCAGCTAGCGTTAAGGTGGATACAACGAAATATAAGCTATTTAGCTCGTTAGCATTGCGCGAGCATCAGCTAACTAACAGTTAGCTTGGGAATTACCTCAGGGGTTACCGTAAAACTCAGACTCGCTATCAGTTTGCTGGAAAAGCTTAACTGCTTGTTTTCTGAAGTTAGCTTCGTATTCGAATTCCCCGTTCCACCTTAAATGATGCAGCAGTTACGTTCTGGTGACCGGAATGAGTTTCTTATTCGAACTATCCGTTCCACCTTAAATTGTACACCAGTTACGTTGTGGTGCCTGAGATTATCTGATTATTCCAATGATCCGTTCCACCTTAAATGATGCAGCAGTTACATTCTGGTGACCGAGGTTAGCTTCTTATTCCAACTATCCGTTCCACCTTAAATTTTACAGCAGTTACGTTGTGGTGCCTGAGATTCTTTTTTTCCAATAATCAGTTTCACCTTAAATGATGCAGCAGTTACATTCTGGTGGCCGAAATGAGTTTCTTATTCGAACTATACCTTCCACCTTAAATGATGCAGCAGTTACATTCTGGTGGCTGAAGTTAGCTTCTTATTTGAACTATCCGTTCCACCTTAAATGGTGCAGATTTTACTATTTGTTACATTCAGTTGAACTCGAATGAGAGGCACCAGACTGTAACTGCTGCGCCATTTAAGGTGGACCGAGACATTCAAACAAGAAGCCAACATCAGAGGTTTACACTCAGTAACGAGTCCATTATCCTAAAAGCAGATGTTGCTCTTATATTAGCTACATTAGTTTGTAGTCCTGTAGTTTGCAGCTGGGTGGTGATGATGAGGATGGTGATGATGAGGATGCTGCAGAGATGGTTGTTTATTAGCTTTCTGTCATTCAGTCGTGTTTCTGTAGTTTCTCCACAAACGCACACCTGTACAGGGGTCTGTAGAAGGTGTGAAGCCCGTATTTACCCCCGTACTGCTTGTTGTAACAGTCTGAGTTACTGGTCCCCTATTTACTCCCAGTCTGTAGCTGATATTCACAGTTTGCATGTTTTTCTTTTGCAGAAAGCGAAGGGGTCAGAGCTTCTTCTGAACCTGGGACCTGCGTTTACCTGTCTGTGAGTGTCTTGATATCTTTTGCACACCGCAATGGAGAAGAAGGAGAAGAGGGTCGGCTATTTTGCCAGGTAAATGTGAACGATGGGCTGTGAGAGAAGCAGGAAACGATCAGAACCCTCGTAAAATCCAGTGTTTAGTTGTGTCACATGTTTTTTGTCAGTCACTGTAAATACAATGAATAGCGGTGACATGTTGTTGTGCAGTGATGTGAGAGCGATAAATCTGTCTATAGCTGTCTGTCTGTCTGTAGCTGTATCTATAGCTATATCTATAGCTGTTTATCTATAGCTGTCTATCTAGCTATAGCTGTATCTATAGCTGTTTATCTATAGCTGTCTATCTAGCTATAGCTGTATCTATAGCTGTTTATCTATAGCTGTCTATCTAGCTATAGCTGTATCTATAGCTGTTTATCTATAGCTGTCTATCTAGCTATAGCTGTATCTATAGCTGTTTATCTATAGCTGTCTATCTAGCTATAGCTGTATCTATAGCTGTTTATCTATAGCTGTCTATCTAGCTATAGCTGTATCTATAGCTGTTTATCTGTAGCTGTCTATCTAGCTATAGCTGTATCTATAGCTGTTTATCTATAGCTGTCTATCTAGCTATAGCTGTATCTATAGCTGTTTATCTATAGCTGTCTATCTAGCTATAGCTGTTTGTCTATAGCTGTCTATCTAGCCATAGCTGTATCTATAGCTGTTTATCTATAGCTGTCTATCTAGCTATAGCTGTATCTATAGCTGTTTATCTATAGCTGTCTATCTAGCTATAGCTGTATCTATAGCTGTTTATCTATAGCTGTCTATCTAGCTATAGCTGTATCTATAGCTGTTTATCTATAGCTGTCTATCTAGCTATAGCTGTTTGTCTATAGCTGTCGATCTAGCCATAGCTGTATCTATAGCTGTTTATCTATAGCTGTCTATCTAGCTATAGCTGTATATATAGCTGTTTATCTATAGCTGTCTATCTAGCTATAGCTGTATCTATAGCTGTTTATCTATAGCTGTCTATCTAGCTATAGCTGTATCTATAGCTGTTTATCTATAGCTGTCTATCTAGCTATAGCTGTCTGTCTAGCTGTAGCTGTCTATCTAGCTATAGCTGTATCTATAGTTGTATCTATAGCTTGCTGTCTATCTATCTTTCTGTCTTTAGCTGTTTGTCTATCTGTAGCTGTCTATTTATCTATCTATCTATAGCTTTCTGTGTATTTATCTCTCTATTTATTGCTGTCTGTCTGTCTATCTGTCTATCTTTATCTACATCTGTCTCTCTGTCTAATAACTTTGTCATGCTGGAGTTAGCTTGTGTACTTTGTTAACCCTTTAAGTAAACAGGCTGAGGTCTTGTTGTGTGAGTTGTTCTTTAACGTAAAGCCGTACGCCAAACATACTAGTCATACTGAGCTGTTAGGCGGACGCTTTGTTGGGAGGCTGAGAAACTGAAAGTGGGTCAGGTGAATGTAGAAGAAGGAGAACTGCGCTTTACCTTGATCAGACATGTGACTTCGTTTCACACTCGTTTTTCCCCCTTTGCTCCAAAGACGAGTATTTTTAGCTCTTTTACAGCTTCATCCCGAACAGATGTGATTGGTTTATGACGCTCACCAGGTCAGGCCTCTGTATCATCGTTTCAGAGGTGCTTGTTCTACTCATGGATTTATGCTTGCACAAGCAAAGCTTAATTATTATTATTTTTTAATAATTAGAGGTTGGCTTCTTATTTAAATTTCTTGGTCGACCTTAAACAATGTACCAGAATGTAACTGCTGTACCATTTAAGGTGGAATTAGGATAAGAAACAACAAACCCACCAGACAGTTCTGGGAGAACATTGTGAAGAACCCTTTTCCAAATCAGCTTAGAACATTGCAGAAGGTGGAGCAGTCTTCAGAAAGGACCATTTGTGTCCAGTCACTGGCCCCCCAGTGTGCCCACTGAAGAGCATCACCACTGTGTTATATAAGCTGCTGGTGTGAAACGTTTGGTGTAACAGTAACAGCAGTATAATCAATAAGATCAGGCTGACATGAGTCAGGTGACTTTACGACCTGAAGCACTATTCTAACTGGTTCACCTGAAAATTGCGATATTTGGGTGGATATATATCGAATTTTATGCACTTCTGAAAATCGGTGGGCACTATTGGAGTCAGACGGGCTGCCAAGTCTGCATAGGACAACTTTCACTCGTGCCCTCTGTGGTCTGCTCTCTCTCTCCTCGTCGTCTCGCTCATTCTCTCTCCTGCAAGCTGGCTGTAGTTCATCTCCACCCAGCTAGTGGAAGTGCAGGAGACGGGCGCAGAGTCATGTTTGGCCATCAGACCGGCAGCAGCAGCAGCAGCAGCAGCTGTGACAACAGCAGCGGCAGTGGGACGTCAGGCAAAGACATAATCAGCGTTGCCTGCCACGGTGCCGGCGGTCCTGCAGTGGGAGTTTCCCAGCTTGCCAGCCTGTTTCTGAGGTTTAAAAGCTGTGCTGAACTCGGCACTCTTAACTGGTGAGATAATTGTCGCCTGTGTGCTTTGAGGGAGTGTGTGGGTGTTTGTTCACCCCGTGTCCGATCGCCTGTGTACGCCGAAGGCATTGTGGATGTTTCTAGAAGGGACTGAGTGTTGTGGCTTCTAGAGTGGAAGCTTGTGGATGATGTTAAGAAAGCACTTATTAACACGGAGCACTCGTCTGGCTGCATTAGGCGTCTGTGTTGGTCTGTAGCTTCTCTGTAATTGTCCTTGGCATTGCGCTTGTTGGCCAGTGTTGTTATTATTGCTATTATTATTATTATCAAGGGATGTCTTATTTTGGTCTATCAAGTTATTAATGACTTGACCATGATTTCTCTGATTGCATCTATCCTTCTTGTTATTGTTTGTCCTCTTTCTCTTTTGCTTTCAGCTGTTTATAATAGGGCCGGGCAACATAACATATAAATTAGGGCTGTGTATGGGCAAGAACCTGGCAATACAGTATGTATTGTAATACAGTTGTCACGATTTAATATTTAATTACGATACACAGTGATACTGCGAGCAAAGATATATATATATATTGTGATTTTTCAAATCCTACTATTAAAACACTCCACTGTATGAACAGGTTTGCCAATGCTTACAGTAGCATTGCGCCCTTGTGCTGCTTGTTAATGTTGGAGTGGAGCTGAAAATGGATTACAGCACTGCCATCTAGTGGTCAGATGTCTAAACACAACACACAGTGATTCTCTGTCTGCTGGGAATCTGTGTATCGATACTGTGTTTTTGAGAATTGATACAATATAACAAAACATAATATCCCAATATTTAATATTTTGATATGTTTTTACACCCCTAATATACACTACTGTGTAAAGTGTTCAAGCGCATTTATCTGATCAATATTTTCACCAGTAAGAACAGCAGATCTGATTAGAACAGATGTAAATAATCATACATACAATACAAAGTAAGATGAATATGTTATTGTGAGAGAAGTAGATCAGATCTTGATCCAGTTTGAAGAACAAAGTTAGGTTCCAGATTTCTCCTGGATGCCCCAGACATTGTATGAATGTATTCAGTTCCTCAGCAGCAAATCTTGATTTATCTTAATGAAGTACTGAGCAGTCAAAGCAGGTATTAGAGGAGAAATAATACTGGGTTGTTTAGGAGAAGCTTGGAACTGACATATGGAAAAGCATTACTTACTCTATTAATACTGTGAGTTTTGAGTATTTACATAATAAAGAGCAAATAAAAGCTCTGGAAAAAACAAGCTTTTTAAAATATAATAATGTGTTCAAGTATCTATTGTACCTTTATCTGTACAGTGTAGAGGTGGGGATGCATCTGAGTTAACAGAGACTGAGACGCTTATTTGTGTAGATTTACACATACAGTAAAGACAGTTTAGCACAGCAGCCCAGCGCTATCTGAACGCCTGCTCTTCCAGAGTACAGCCAGTTACTGATATGAAAATGAGCTGAACTGTTACTACAGAAACTGTCACAACTGGAACATTCAGTGTGTGTGTGTGTGTGTGTGTGTGTGTGTGTGTGTGTGTGTGTGTGTGTGTGTGTGTTTTTACTAGTTTGTTTGTTAACTAGTGTGTGTATGTGTGTGTTTCGCTCCCCCTAGTGTGTGTGTGTGTTTACTAGTGTGTGTTTAACTATTGTGTGTATGTGTATGGGTGTGTGTTTCGCTGCCCCCTAGTGTGTTTGTTATCTAGTGTGTGTGTGTTTGTGTGTGTTTTACTGTACAGATGGGTTAAATTCTGCTGTGTGTAAAACACAAGTGGTGAATAGTTACAGTCTGATTCTGGTCAGTGCAGTGTTTCAGTTGTTACCTCATATTTATGATTGCTGTATATATTTATAGCTCACCAGTGAACTCTTTGTGACCCACAGTAAAATACTGTGATGAATTAGCAGCGTGTTATGATATACTGTGCTGAGCTTCTGAGACTGGGTTAGACAGGTCTGTTGTTTTTATTGTTTTTATATCAGGGATAGTTTGGTTACTGGTTGTGTTCAGACTCAGCAGGTGCTTCTTTTGTTTGGTTTGCTTCCTTAAACTAAGAGAGAGCTTTACATTCCACACACGGGAATCTCCCTGCAGGGATACCTCAGCTGTGGAATGTTTTGCCGGTGACGGCGCTGAAATCTTTAGCAGATGTGCGTCGGTGTGCATGTTGTTTGAGAGCAGTAGCTACAGGGCTGTTATTCTGTCTCCGGCTTCATCGATTGACATCGCTCTCTTTCTCTCTCCATTAGAGAGCTTACTGCACTCGTCCTCTCCGTCTGTCTCCCCTCCTTCCTTACTGTTTACATTCCCTCACATGTGATGCAAAGTGTCCATTATTTATTCATCCAGTTTTCTGACTCCTCTTATTTCAGCTAATTTCTTCCCTGGCACATAAACCCCTCTGTGAGCTGAGCTGAGCTGCAGTGCCTTTAGAGCCAGGTTTAGCCAGATTGGCTCCCAGTGCCTCGGCTTGCTTCCCACTGAGGTCTGGCAGCAGTGAGTGTTAATAGGGATGATGTTAGATGCCGTTGTGTGGAGAGAGGAACTGTGTTGCAGTGGCCACCAGGCCTGACCAATAGGGCGATGTAATCGGATATCGGTGATGACTGATGCCTATATTTAATACTAAGCCGTATCGGGACGGCCAGTACCAGCTGAATACAATTAGTTGAATACAACAGTTTAGCTATATAAAGCTAAGATATATGCTGTTTACTTATTACTCTATTGTCATATGACAATATGCCACATCATCTGCATAATATTTATGTGCTTACTTACTTACTAGGGGTGTAAGGAAGTATTGAATATCGGGATATTATGTTTCGTGATACTGTATCGATTCTCAAAAACCCAGTATCACAGAATCATTGCGTGTTGTGTTTAAACCTCTGACCACTAGATGGCAGTGTTGTAATCCATTTTCAGCTCCACTCCAACATTAACAAGCAGCACAAGGGCGCAATGCTATTGTAAGCATTGACAAACCTGTTCATACAGTGGTGTGTTTTAATAGTAGGATTGGAAAAATTGCAAATAATCACTTTGCTTGCAGTATCGCAATATATCATGATATATTGAATCGATGGTGACCCCTGTATCACGATCTATCTGTCTATCTGTCTATCTGTCTGTCTGTCTGTCTGTGGCAAAGAACTGCACTGCCTGCTGCTTTACAAATGTATTAAATGTCCTGAAAGACAAAGGACGGATGGGCCACAGGAAGTGGAGATGTGATGACCCCCGACTACAGTGGCTGGTTTATCCCTCCATGCAGTTCTTTTCAGAAACACTGCAGTCCATAGTCCCAAATACACCCCCCCAATTCTCACTATCGTCCAGGCCTAGTGTCCACCGTAAGCTGCTCTGGTGAGCTCACTGTCTTCCTTTTAAAGCTGAAGTTTAAACTCATTAACGTTCTGTCTCTCACGCTGCGACTCTCAGGCTGAAGAAGAGGCGACAACTGAAACAGAGCCCGTCGGAGAAAGCGGTGGCTGAGGAGACCCACTCGGATCCGGAGTCAAAGGGACCAATCATCTGCGCGCCCACCCCCGCTGAGCCGCTTCAGGAGACGCACGCGGAGGGAGAGAAGTGCAGCAAAACCGAGAGGACTCAGAGTGACAGCTCAGGTGAGATATTTTATTATGCTGTGCGTGAGCTTCTCATGGAAGTGATATGGAGCTACAGGAGCAGCCAGGTGGCTTCATTTGTATGAAACATGTGATAAGTGGAGCGGAGTGGCTACAGGTGGCACGGCATCGTTTTCGTGCGGTAGCTGAGCTTTCCAGGCGCTGGGGAGACGGACGCTTCAGCCAGTTTCGGGTCTGAGAGTGGAGGAAACCACACAAACAAATTCATACAAATAAGCCCTCAGAAATAAAAGTGCTGACTAGACTGTACCTACTGTGTTAGCAGGTGAAAGATCAAGTACTGTTTGCAGGAAGTTGTGTATCCGGGCTGTTGCTTGTCCAGGCACCAGATGTATATGTTGGGTTGACAGAATTGCAAACACAGCTTTGTGCGTTGTTATCTGGAGGTGCGGCTGAAAAATGTACACTTAGCATTTAAAGCCTTTGAGACTGTGTGTGATGTAGATCAGGGGGAGAGATCGACCAATATGGGTTTTTCTATAGCCGATGCCGATTTCTTTGGCCGATTTTTAGAGCCGATATCTAGAAGTTTTCTGCTTTATTTGCTGATAAAATGTCACACAGAAAGTGGATGCACAACATTTCTGAACTTAATATCATTTATCGAATACTGACTTAACAAGAAAAAAACTAAATATTATCTGCCCCCCAAAAAATACAGTATGAATGTATTACTGCTGAAAGAGTGTAACACATCTCTTCATACCCAAAACTAACCAGTTATTAAGAGGTGCATTAAATGATACTTCCACACAGCCCACATGTTTGCTGCAGTTACAAAGAATGCCTCACTTCCTGTTCTGGTTTTTATCGCGTTGTAGTAAAATTGAGCAAAAATATGGCAAATATCGGCCAATGTCTAGTAAGGGGTGCTTAAACTTCTTTCAAAGGGGGCCTGATTGGTCAATATCAGAAATAAGAAATATGGATATATTTTTATATGAGATATAAGATGAGACATTCATATCTCAAGTGTCATTCATATCGATATAGTCTGTGTTGCGCTGCAATTACTCTGAAGGACAGTTGCTCCTGTGAGACCAGGTCTCTGTCCTCTCGTCCCCTGAGTATTTACTATCATATCCTTGCTGTTTCATAATGTCTCATGATATTTAACTCCTTCATTACCGCAGTAGTCTCTTGGCATAAGAGACATACACATTTGCAGCGTCTCTCTATGAAAACCTATTCTGTTTCTTACTATCACGCTTTTGTGACGTAGGAGTCACTGCATGCCGGTCTGTAAATTCAGGCCCAGTCCTAAAAATAACAGCTCTTAAGTTCAGATAGCTTAGATTGCTAACACAGTGGTGAAGTATACTGTACATGTATACGTACTTCTGCCACCTTCAGGTGAAAGGAGGGATTTGCAAAGTACTGACAGGCCACGGACCAATAAAAGCCGCGGACCAATAAAAATCTGTCTGCGGGCCACAGTCTTTGGACACCCCTGCTGTAGATGGACCTGCAGTTTAGCTCCAGGTCTAATTAAACAATCCTGACTTAGAAAACATACAATATAATAATATACATGCACTATCCTACAAATTCAAATACGCTATCTGTTATGGCTGTGTGCGTATTGGAACGTATTGGTCATTGGTAGACCTCAGTCCAGTAGATGTGACTCAAACTTCAGGGGTTATATCTTAGGATATCACATCTTTTGTTTAGGACTGAGAGATGGGGAAGGTCTTCAGCTCGTCACAGAGTGGCTATTGGTTTAAGTCTCCATGCAGCTTTGAGAATCCGGGCCTGAACTAGTAGATCTCCAGGAATACGTCCCGGCACACCAGCCCTGT
Organism: Megaleporinus macrocephalus; assembly: GCA_021613375.1. Lineage (NCBI taxonomy): Eukaryota > Metazoa > Chordata > Actinopteri > Characiformes > Anostomidae > Megaleporinus > Megaleporinus macrocephalus. Next base: position 1,977,209 of record CM038707.1, on the reverse strand, counting down.
ATTCCAGCACATGCAGTTGCTTTCAGACTACACGGGACGTAGGGCTGTGTTTCCACACGTAGTTAGAGCAGCCATTACACAACAGATCAAATTATTTCATACATGCAGCAGCAGGAAACACATCACAAGCCGTTAGAAACCTAATGATGCTTCTCTGGGCTGATAGACTCCAGCTGCCTCGTGGCAAGTGACAAGCTAATTAGGGTGGACTTGCACTAGGAGTTCTGTACTGTTCCCAAGCTTGTTTGACCCCCAGAGTCCAGTTTGATTAACTGGTGTGGTCACTTAGTAATCACACTAGATGTGAACTGAGCCAGCTAATGGAGCCCGAGCTCAGAACAAGAACCCGTAACTGCTGCGTCTGTACTATTAAACAAACCCAGCAGCAGAGGGTCACTCTGGTCCACTGTGTGAGAAGGTCCTGCTGCACCGTTTAAGGTGGAACAGGAGAATTCCAACAAGAAGCTGGAGAACAGGAAGCACAGCTTCAGCCCAGTGTGAGATCAAAGCTTTGGATAGTTCAGAAGTTGTGTGTCTGAAGAAGCAGAGCAGTGATACTCCAGCTCTGTCTCAAAACCTACTGAGCTCCTACATAGGCAGCATTTTACCTCATAGTATGCGCTCCCGACATGTAGACTGTCCCAATTCTTACATACCTTAAACATGCTGCTACTGAGGAACCTTATTTACACCTGATTTTAAGGAAGCATCGAACGCTTCCTCAGCCGCTAAGACAATCCCATGATGCACCGCAGGCTAATCTAGGAGCAGTGAAGTGGTTTTAAAATGTGAGTTATTTTGATTCTCTGGAGTTTTAATGTGTTTCTGGTCATATAATCACACAGAACAGTATTTTATTATCAACTCTGTAACGAGTCCTTCACCATTTACACTTTATACTCCAGACATTAGCATTTATGCTAGCAGATTTTTAAGCCTCGGGCTATTGTTTTGGATAGCTGGCTGGTAACTTAGCAACCAGCTAAACCACCGGTGGCGTGCTGCAGTGGGCGGGAACAAGCTGTGACGCAGTCTCTCTCTAACTAGAGCGTCTCAGTAATCTGTTTTATGAGGAGAGATGAGGAGAGAACGCTGCTACTTACACAGCTGCTACCTAGACAGCCTACTTACACACTCACTAGGATTTGAGACACAGCCTCTGAGTGTTATCAGACGAGTGAAGATCAGAGCTCCGTCAGTGAACAGGTTTATAGTAGCTCCTCCGTCACTGCAGCTTCTCTGTGTACTGATATGATACAGCTCTCATATACACACCTGCTCTGCAGATCTTCCTTCTGATTCACTCAGTTTGAATAAAGCTCCGCCCACACTGTAAACACCAAGTGTAGGTACACGACCCCATGCCATGACTGTGTATCACCTGGGGTCAGTGCACCACTTAATACTCACGTCCAAACCCAGATAGATGACCGTAGTGTTTTGTTACTGGTATTAAAAGCAGCAGCGTCTGTGTGTATATGTTCGCTGGAGCCGCAGGCAGCTCTGCTCATAGTGGTTATTATTTAGATGCGTGTTGTTTATTGTACGACTGGTTTCAACATTTAATTTTAGGTCCAGCTTAATCGCTGCCCTGCTCTGGAACTCGGTTGGAATCTTGTGAGGGTTCTTGTTTGCATATGAAAATAGCTGTGAGTGTTTACTGGATGGTAAGCTTGTACAAGGACTAATTTCTGTCCTACCCCGACGTGTGTACCTGACATTTAGTGAAGCTCGGAAAGGAACCGGGTCTTGTGACAGGCTGTCAATATACAGTACTACGCATCACTGACTGTGCACACACAAATGAGCTTTAGATAGATTATAGATTTATTAGCTCAGTGATCTGTGGGCCAGTTTAAATGTGTCCAGTGAAGCATTTATTAGCTTTTGTGTAATTAAGTGTAAAATTGGTTGCAGTTATTTTAACATTCATGTAATTTTAATATTTATATATTTTTTTTTTGTTTTGATTAATACATACATCCTATCCTTTTATGTGCATGTACTACTACTACTACCATTAACATTAATACTGTTGGTATCCAATAGTAACTACCAACTCTATACTAGGGATGCACAGCTACCACTTTTTCCTCACTGATACCAATACCGATACCAGCTTTTCAGGTATCTGCCGATACAGAGTACCGATACCGATACAAACTCTGACTTAAATGCTCAATATATGGCTATAAATCCTGATATTTATAGTGTTCCACTTTTTATATGTTGTATTTTTTTATGTCTTATCCTGAACCTTGAAAGAACCATTTACTGGTTGAGTAACTGCACATTAAAAAGTTTCAGAGCTATAAAAAAATAAAAATTGCCACAATGCAGAAACACATGCAGCCATTCAGTCAATTAGCTTCATGGTATCATGGTGCAACACTACTCTATACTATATGTATTGTGAAGCACTTTGTAGGCATATCTTGGTAATAATTAAAATTAGATCTGGACCGATCAGTATTTTTGAGGCCGATTCCGATTGCCAATCACCTTTCAATCAGCGTGATCGGCAGAGGGTGGGGCTATATGCCCTGGCAGGGCTACATGTATTAGCGCAAGCAAATCATGAAACATGGTAAAAACTCATTTATTACCATTTTTAATGAGCTCATGTGAAACAGGATAATATTTTTTTTACAAAATTGGCAGTAAATAAACAAAGTAAATCAAACAAATATATGTAATATCAGACGATCACATATTTTGCTTAAAAATTGGCCAATACCGATACAAAGCCGATCGATCAAAGCCTTCTATCTCTAAATAAAATATCGGTCACCAAAGATTTGTAGGCTCGGCCTTTAAAGCTGTGAAGGGATATCAGTACATATCTAGTCATAATTCAGCCACTTTAGTATATATAGTTGAATCGTTCATTGTATGTATTAAGTGGTTTGAAATTTTACTTTAATTTAATTAATTGTTTTTAATTGTCTCTTGTTCAGTAAATAGAAAGTGCAAACCTTATTGCAGTTATTTTAATATACAAATGATTTTAATGTTCATAATATTTGTTTTCTGTTTTGTGTTAATACGTACATCCTGTCCTCTTATGTATGTGTACCACTACTTATTGTGTATGTGTACCACTACTGTTATCATTAACGTTAATACTACAGGGTGAGTCAAAAGTCTCAGGACACCCTTTTCAGAAAGGAAAGATGATCTATTTGAAAACCCCAGCAAGTAACGGTTGAGGGGGGCTATCTTTTAGGCTGTGTCCCAAACATGGCCATTATCTTGAAAGCCGCCATATTGGATGAAGGGCATGTTTTTCCAATGGGAAGGTGGTCGTGTAGCAGATCAAAGAAGACCAGAACTGTCTCAGAAACTGATTGATGTAATCAGATTTACAATATCTCTTGTGGTTTAAACGTTAACAACACAGAACAACAACCACATTGAACATGTTCAGTGTGCTGTCTCTGGTGCTCCTTCAGATCTGTGTTTGACAATTGATCAAATCTCGAGGCAGACCACAGAAGTAATTGTGTGTAAACTGTTTATCGTTTATCTTTCATCATATCATATTTCTTATTGGGTCAAAAATACTCCAATCATACTGACTAACATCCAAAATAAGCTTTTGGTGTTGAGTTTAAATGATGTGAATCTACATTAATACATAATTAATAAATATACAATGTCCTTGGCTTGAATTTGACAAGTTGTGCAAACTTTGCGCTGTAATTGGAGTGCTCTGAACTTTTCTTGTCGTTAGATAATCACCACCTGTATTTCTCCGGGGCTGGAAAACTTCAGCGGCCCCTGTGTTCAGGTAGCTGAGAAGCAAAACAAGGTTTGACAGCTGAGCTTAAAGATGTTTGTAAACTGATATGAGTGTGAAACGCCCGTATACTGAGCTCATTCTTATAATCACCTTTCTGTTTGTTTCGTTTTTGTTTTAATATGTACAGAAATTATAAATATTATGAAGATATTAAGAATATTATGAATATTATATGAATTTTAAAATACCTGCACTCAAATTTACACTTAATTAAAGAAAAGCTACTAAATATATGGGTAACATTTAAACTGGACAACGGAACACTGAGCTAATAAATCTATAATCTATTCAAAGCCTATTTTGAGTGTGCATCATTAGTACATTACATATTAATGATTACGTCATTAATATTAATAGTATCTAATAGTATATACTATCTTTATCTATTGTGAAGTGGTGTGTAGGCATATCCTTGGCTTCGTGAACGTAGGTACTATGTTCTATATCTTTGTACTTTGTGTTAGTAACATATTGATCACCATGTCTTTGATAGTTCAGCCTTTGAAGCTGTGAGGGATATCAGTACATGTTGAATTATAATTCAGCCACTGTAGTTGATTCGTTTAGTTATAAGTACTGAGCGGTTGGACGTCTTGCTTGCACTGGGACTAATTTCTGTCCTACCACGACGTGTGTACATAACATTTAGTAAAGCTCTGAAAAAACTGGGTCTTGTGACAGACCGCCAATATACAGTACTAGGCATGACTGACTGTGCACACACAAATAGACTTTGAGTAGATTATAGATTTATTGGTTCAGTGATCTGTTGGCCAGTTCAAATATGACCCATAAAGCATTTAAAGCAGTAAAGTTATAAAACTGAGTGCTTATTTTAATATTCTAGTCCTATTCGTCTTCATAGAGTTTAAATGTTTAATAGAAAACACATTTTTAATGACAATCTGACACCCGCTGTCCAGAATTACGAGTGTAGTGGTCAGCACGGTGGTGTAGTGGTCAGTATGGTGGTGTAGTGGTTAGTATGGTGGTGTAGTGGTTAGTATGGTGGTGTAGTGGTCAGTATGGTGGTGTAGTGGTTAGTATGGTGGTGTAGTGGTCAGTATGGTGGTGTAGTGGTCAGCACTGTCTCCTCACAGTAAGATGATCTGGGTTGGATTCCCGGTCCGGGTGGTTCTGTGTGGAGTGTGTATGTTCTCTCCGTACTTGAGTGGGTTCCTCCGGGTTCTCCGGTTTCCTCCCACAGTCCAAACACATGTATGTTAGGATCCTCACTCTAAACTGCCCGTAGTGGTGAGTGAGTGTGTGTGTGAGTGTGTGTTGGTCATGTGATGGACTGGCGACCTGTCCATGGTGTACCCTGCCTTCACTCAATGACTCTGGGATTGGCTCCAGTCCCCTGTGACCCCGACTAGCGGGATAAAGCGGAAGGAAAATGGATGGATGGAATTCTTATTGAGCCAAACTATTGAATTTAATTAAATAATTCAAAGTATTGGGGAAGAAAAACAAGGTTTGAAAGCTTAGCGTAGTGATTTTTGTTAACTGATATGAGTGTGTATACTAATGTATACTAATAATACTTATACTACTAATAAGCTACTTCACATTACATTTTTTTGTAGCAAACGTCCCATTCTCTGTGTGTGTACTACTATCAGCATCATTACCCTTAATACTATCTAATAATAATAATAAATACTAACTCTACTCCTGTGATGAACTCTGTAGGCACGTTATGAGGCTTTAAAACTGTGAGGATGTCAGTGCAGATAAAAATACCTGATTCGTTTATACGTACTAAGACGTTTGACGTCTCGTTGTTGTTATTCGTCATGTCTTTGTGTGTTTGCGTGCATGCGGTGTTTGTGTTTGCTCACAGCTGCAGAAGCCTGTCACACAGCCTGTTATTGAACTGCACCACAGCAGGACTCTGTACACAGAACATGATCCGTAGCTGAGCTGGCAAGAACCTACAGTAATGTTACTGAGTAACTGCCACGAAAGCACTCAGTGTTCGGAAAGAGGCTCTGTTAATGTGTCTGCCGGTTGCCAGAACTTGGGGTTTTGATAAGACACATATATACAAAGCCTGTAGATTAGAGAAGCAGTTCAGCCTGTTCGCTGATCTGCTGCAGCTGGATTAGCGCTGGTCAAATAGTCCGCAGCGTTTAAAGGAAATGAGCTGTATAAACGAAATAGTACAGATAACTGCTTAGAAGTAAGAAGTGGTGAACCTTTATTTAATTGGTTGTAGAACCAAGAAAGTAGTTCCTCTTGCATACCAAAGTCTTGTTGTGGCCTCCTTTCACTTCCTGTTTCACATGGAGAAATGAGAAAAAGGAATTTAAAGACGAGATGAGCTTGACATCCTTCATGTTTAGGTTAGTAGTGAGTTGTAGGAAATCAGAATCACGTCAGGTATGTTGCACATACAAGGAAATTGTCTAGGTGAGTCACACAGACTGTTTACAAGTATAAGAAAATACAATAAATGAAATAAAATAAGAATAATTAAGGAGCTAAAGAGATGAGAAACGCCAAAGATCCTTTACTGCTTCAACTGAGTTTTCTCAACCTGTGGGCCGTGAAGCGCCCTCTAGTGGACTCAGGGCGAGGCAGTAGTCTGTAGCAGGCTGTATCATCACTTTGTCATTAAAACGTACATAAGATTAACTTTAATAATTAAAAATTAAACATTTTCACATTATGATCAATATAAATCTAAACAGAGACCCATTGCAGTAGAAAATAAATACAGACAATAAGGGCTGTGTATTGGCAAGAACCTGGCGATACACTATGTGTCATGATACAGCGGTAACGATTTGATATCATGATATATTGCGATACTGCAAGGCAACTGCGATTTTTCTAATCCTACTATTAAAACACACCACTGTATGAACAGGTTTGTCAATGCTTACAATAGCACTGCGCCCTTGTGCTGCTTGTTAATGTTGGAGTGGAGCTGAAAATGGATTACAACACTGCCATCTAGTGGTCAGAGGTTTAAACACAACACGCAATGATTCACTGTCTGACAGGAATCAGTGTATCGATACTGTGTTTTTGAAAATCGATACAGTATCACTAAACATAATATCCAGATATTCGATATTTTCTTACACCCCTACTGACAACACAGCGGCAGGTACTGATACCGACGGTCAGCTGCTCAGAGATCTGGACACACTTCCAGCCCAACGCTGGTTCAGTTCACTGCTGGTGGAACACAATCTATGATCATACGAGGAGCTTCGTCAGTAGATCTCTCTTCTTCTTCTAGCAGCGGTGTTAAAGTGTTCTATATAGAACCGTGCTGTCTACGTCCGCCTGCTCTTTCAGTGCTCAGTGTTCACTGTTATAGAAATTATTGCTTTTGTCCTGGCAGAAGCAGACACCTGGAGGAGATGTTTGGAAAGGAATTGTGAAAGCGTGTGAAAATAATGAGTCATGTGCAAATGTGTTCTGTAATATTATTTTTAATTTGTACAGCCCGCATGTCCCTCGTAAACACATGAGTGTATGTTAGTCTAACCCGAATCTACAGGGGCTGTTTATTAACACTGATATCGTTTCTCTTTCAGAAAGCGACTGCAAGTCCAACGGCCAGGCCAAGAAGGAGAAGAGAAAGCCTCCAGGCACTGTGGACTACACGGTCAGAGAATATGTCTTTTATGCTGTGATCATATGTTCTTTACCAAAAAAACAGAAAACATCTATTTTTGGAATTCTTTATGTAACTGTACTTCATTCTGTTCCACGTGGACTGTGTGGTTTTAGAGAGATGAAGCCCGACTAAGGGGAAATAAGGGAGTGTTTGAAGGGATGACCATACAGGAGCTCCACTTACAGACTGTAGTTCATCTGATTCTCTGTATACTTTATTACTCTGTTCTTTAATGATCAGGACCATCACAGGACCACCACAGAGCAGATACTATTAGGGTGGCAGCTCGTTGAAGAACAGGGTAACAAAGTGTGCAAAGAATTAGATCTCAACGTGTAGAACTACAAATAAGTGGTGCTCATTATTTGTATTTTTATATATATATTTATATATATATATATCTCTCTCTCACCACCACCATCACCAGTCCGGGTGGTTCTGTGTGGAGTGTGTATGTTCTCTCTGTGTTTGAGTGGGTTCCTCCGGGTACTCCGGTTTCCTCCCACAGTCCAAACACATGCATGTTAGGATCCTCACTCTAAAGTGACCATAGGTGTGAGTGAGTGTGTGTTGGTCATGTGATGGACTGGTGACCTGTTCACCCCGCCTTTGGCTGATGATGCTGGGATTGGCTCCAGCCCCCCATAACCCTGATAAAGATGATGGTTGGATGGATGGACTGGTGTTTTCTTTTTTCTTTTTCTTTTTTAACCTATAACACAATATGTAACTTTATATACATATGACTTGCGTATACCCGGCTACTACCAAGAGGGTAGTTCTGTAGATTTTTTTAATTGAACGCATGTTTTGGCAACAGAAATGTCAACGAAGTCATTCGGAGTGGAGTTGAAATGCACCAGTCAGGAGAAACATTGTTCAGTGTTGATGATAAAAAACAGACGCCTGAAGAATTTCCTGCAAGACGTCCTTCGCAGAAAGATTACATGAAATAATAACTAATACGCTTCCTGAGACGTCACTTAGGATAGTTCTGAGAAGAGGTTTTGGCCTAAACTATCCACTCTTAGCGTGGAGGGATACATACAGGGCCGTGTAAGGTGAAATAGTCCCCAAAGAACACATTCTTTCAGCTTTTTCACTATTTTGCCATCACCAATATTACACAATACTTAGACATATGTAGGTTCTTCATATATATATTTATATATCTCTCAGCTTACCCCTTTTATGATTTCCTATAAAAATGTGTGTCTCCAGGTGGGTCCTAATGACACTTTGAATGGTATTGCACTGAAGTTCAACATCACCCCAAATAAACTGGTGCAGCTGAACCGCCTGTTCTCTCGCAGTGTGGTTCCTGGTCAGGTGAGTTTTCTATGTATGGATTTACGTTTTATTTTTTTTTTAATGGATAGATAATAAATATATATAATTTAGTACTCATTTACTCATACTTACCTACCTTCACATTCAGATAAAGATTACAAGACATCTTATCTGATTTGCTATTTCCATTCCTCTCTTTCATGCTTGATTTGTATTTTTTATTTTCTACAGAAACTCTTTGTTCCTGATGTCGGCCAGTCAGAAACTGGCTCCTCCGACAACATCTCCACTGATTCAGTCAACAAAGCAGCATCACAGAAGGTATAAAAACCTAATCCTTAATAAGCAGTTAAGGCACATTTGTCTTAGATATACTTAGCCAGCATGTTTTAATCTTCTTCAGAAGTTAGTGGTACTCACTGTCCTTGCTGTATGTGGTGTAGGATGGCAAATCCAGCTGCAGATCCGGGACACGGCATCGGGAACTCTCCCCACCTTCAGAGGATGAGAGTCCTGCTACAGTCAAATTCCTCAAGATGAGCTGCAAGTACTTCACTGATGGCATGGTGAGAGGCCGGAGTCAAGGTTTCTATGGTTACATAGTTACACTTAATCCAGACAGACAGTCTTCCAGTAATCTACAGCCGTAATTAGAGTAGACACAAGTTATGAGCTACACAGTCGAGTCACATTATTATGACCACTTTGGATTGCGGCAGCATGTAGGTGGCAGGTCTGGTCTGGGGAATGTTTTGGTGACATTCTCTGGATCCACCCACCCTTCCATGTGGAAGGCACTCTCAACCGGTTTGGGTCTGAATCCATCCTTGCAGATCACGTACACCATACATGCTGATGGTCTTCTCTGGGGTGGATGGGATCTTCCAGCAAGACGATGAGACACGTCACACGACTAGAGTCCCACACTGGTTGAAAGTACTACCCTGGACCCCTAATTCCCCAAACTTGAACCCAAATGAGCATCTGTGGGACCACCTGGATGGTGGTGGTGGCTCTAGGGATCCTCCTCCACGCTCCCTCCAGCAGCTGTGGGATGCACTGCAGTCATCATGGCTCCAGATACCTGTGACCACCTACCAGGGCATATATATAAGCTTGTGGTCATAATAATGTGACACCACTGTGTTTAAGGATTAATGTGAAACCAGGTTTTCATTATAGACCCTCCTGAACATCCTGACAGCGGTTACTTTGCAGTGTTTTGATATTTTCTGACCAGTGAAGCTGCGACGTGAACAGAAAATTCCACTATTGCACGTTTCACAGGGGGTGGTGGGCGGCGTGATGATTGTGACGCCCAACAACATCATGTTTGACCCACACAAGTCAGATCCTCTGGTGATCGAGAACGGCTGTGAGGAGTACGGACTCATCTGCCCCATGGAAGAGGTGCTCTCCGTGGCTCTGTATGACGACGTGTCCCGCATGAAGCTCAAAGACGCACTACCATCGTAAGCAGCGACTGCTTCTCTGAATCTTCTGGCTTCTCTCATCTGTTCTGTCTCCTGTTGGGTTTATAATGTGTTTCTTACTGTACTATGCATATTACTAGTTCTCCTCCATATCACTTACCCTGCCGTTCATTATATCATTGCTCTCCAATGAAAAACTTGCATCTTCATTATTTTATGAATTTATTTTTTAATGTATCATCATCTATTACAGCGGTCACTAATAGGCGGACCACGGTCCGCGTCCGGACCCAGACGTTGTCCAATGCGGACCCAAACAGTGTTTCGACAGTGTTTATTTTAAGCGGCAGAACGTTTCAAGTCTTTATGCGGTATACAGGCGCAGTAAACTCACTGACCAATCGTGTGCGTTGTAAGATCACCAAAGACACTCCTCAGCAGGATCTGTGCAGAGTCGAGCAAGGTATGAAGCAGGAAGCAGCAGTCGGAGAAACGCTCATTCAGGTGGCGACTATGAAAAAAGGAAACTCTGCAACGAAAAATGACTTTTCAACCAGGAATGGACCGAGACATGTTTATTCTTCCAACAGACACCTCCACACCAACATCTCATCTGTTCTGAGAGCGTGGAGAATTAAAAATAGCTACATAGATCTCTTATGTGTGTGAGAATGGTTTAAAGTCCTGACTGGACAACCAAGAGCTCACTTCGCTCACTGAACAAGAGAAAGTGTGATAGAAGAATACAAGAGAGATAAACTGTTAAGATGTTAAATCAAATTAACAAGAAGACGCATATTTTATATCTCACTTTTTTAAAAATATCATTGTTTTTTTTTTTAATACAGCCCTTGTTTACTTTAAGTAAGAAAAAAAAAACATTTATTTGAAGTTTTATAAATAATTAATTCAGTTCAGTATTTAAACAGTAGATATACTGAAATATACTGATTGGTATGTGTGGTGTGTTGGTGTTTCAGTAGCTGATGGTATAAGATGCTGATACTAGACTACTTCAGTAAACAGGATACATCACTGAATCAGAACACACGTTAGAGATGATGACGGTCCAGACCTTGGCCTACAGAAATTTCCACCATCTGGACCTTACAGACTCTAATTAAATACCCCTGATCTATAACCATGACAGAACGACAACACTCCTAAAATTCCTGTCATTAACAAAACTGAAACAACACATGGTGAACAAACATAGACAACAAACAAAACTTATCCAAGTCAATAAACTGAAATAAGTACAAAAAGGATAGATCACAACCTTTCCTGCCATGACCATGGCCCGAGGGGGTTGAAGAATTAAGCGCTAACTAAACTTTTATTTATTTTTATTTTTTTTTTTAATAATTGGAACACAGCAGCTGCCGTTTACGTTGTGTGAACATTTCTTCACGAGTGGACCAATAGAAATGCTCCGTAAATAGCTTGAAAAACTTCTGGTTCCATTGACTTTCATTGAAAGTGAAGAGGCTTTTGGCCTCTCCTGTAAAACTGATATTCAGGAGATGCATGTATTTCTTTGGACAGTGAAGATATGCTGTTTTATCCCCTCCTCTCTTTTTCTTGCTGTCACCTCTTTATATTTTACCTCTACACATCCATTTTACTGCAGAGTGTGTTTTTTGTTATTTATTATTTATAGTTTATATTATTTGTGTCCTGGTCATCAGTTTTACTTTATTTGTCTTACGTTTCCTAAGTTTGTGGTTTGAGTTTGTCCTTCATTTTTAAGTTCTCTTTTTTTGGTTTGTTTCTCTCTTTTTAATTTTCTCCATCACCTTCACATGATGGCACCCACGGTAGCGACATGCCTCAGGAAATGTGTCCATTGTACAGGCCAGGTGAGTGGGTGGAGCTTCCATCCGAACAGGACCTGAACCCCTTCAGCCGCTACGAGGCCCTCGGTCAGCCTAACCGTCCAATCATATTAGACGACATTGAGGCGGCGGAGTGCCACCCCGCTGACAAGTCGCCGTCGGATGAAGGGTTTACCGAACTGGAGCTCCTGCAGAACGATTCCGGAACGGAGAACGGAAACGCAGAAACGTCTCGCAACGAGCCGGAGACCGCCACCGATACCAGCCTCGGCCAGGAGGGGGCATCCTTACCTGAGGTGAGCATCCTTGAGGAGGCAAAGGTGATAACACTGCCCCTCTCAGACCAAACCTTGGAGGCTGGGAGGTCATGTAAGAAAGACCAAGAGGAAGAGGAGGAAGAGGACGAAGGACTTCATAACCGTTCCACAGAAGAAAACGTGGAGGCAGACGGAAACCGAGTCAGCGCTCTGCACGCTGGAGCAGAGCTTAGTGAGAATGGACACGAGTCTACTGCCTCAGATGAGCTGAAAGATAGAAAAACGATTGGGGCGCAGATTCAGGAGTCGTCTCAGGTGCAGGTAGCGGCTGGAGACCACGTAGAGGTGGAAAGCCCCAGCAGTGTCACGGAGGAGAGCTGCTGTTCTTCTGGACCAAACCATGGAGATGACGAGGAGGCGATCAAGGGAGCAAAGTCGGAGCGAGAGCTGTCGGAGAGGGAGAAAGAAAAGCAAACCAATGAAGCAGAGATGAAGTCGTGGCTGCTGAAAAGGATGCAGGGACCAATCGAAGGTGAGCAGCTCACTCAGTGTTCTGTTTCTCATCGGCTCTGTTTGATAAAACACAAATTACAGCTTACCATAAACTAGTCATAAACGAGATAGCAGGAGATCTGTAGAACAACCAGAACTCTGTTCACTCAGCGGCGGCTGACGCGCACAGGAAAAACAAACAGAGACCGCCAGAGACGCTTGCGTAATGTTGAAAACATGGCAGGTAATTTGATTAAGGGACTTTTTCCTTCTTTAATTAATGTTACAGTCAAAGACCCTATAGGTTAATCTGTCGACCTCAGGCAATCGTTTCTCTACAGAACAACAAACATCTGAGGCTGTTTGGATCCAACATTACATAAAGGGTGTCCTGTTACACATCTACCATATTGGAGTGGTTCCACACGTGTGTGTGTGTGTGTGTGTGTGTGTGTGTGTGTGTGTGTATATATATATATATATATATATATATATATATATATATATATATATATATATATATATATTAGCCATAACATTAAAACCACCGCCCTGTATCTCCACTCACTGTCCACTGTATCAGCTCCACTGACCATACAGGACCCCCACAGGACCCCCACAGGACCCCCACAGAGCAGATACTATTTCGGTGGTGGATTGTTCTCAGACACAGCAGTGCTGCTGCTGGAGTGTTTAAACACTGTGTCCACTCACTGTCCACTCTATTAGACACTCCTACTACTTGCTGGTCCACCTTGTAGATGTAAAGTCAGAGACAGTAGCTCATCTGCTGCTGCACAGTTTGTGTTCCTCTAGTTCTTCATCAGTGGACACAGGACGCCGCCCACAGGACACTGCTGTCTGGATAGTTTTGGTTGGTGGACGATTCTCAGTCCAGCAGTGACACTGCAGTGCTGATAATGACCCACCTCCCTAATAGTATCTGCTCTGTGGTGGTCCTGTGGGGGTCCTGATCATTAAAGAACAGAGTAATAAAGTATACAGAGAATCAGATCAACTACAGTCTGTAAGTGGAGCTCCTGTATGGTCAGTGGAGCTGATGAATCAGTGTAGATAGTGTGTGTGTGTGTGTGTGTGTGTGTGTGTGTGTGTGTGTGTGTGTACTGTATAACCTGGAATAATCTGTGTGTGTCCTCTTGGCAGATATGCTACTTTCCACAGAGGAGAAAAGCAAGAATCCACCCATGTTCCTCTGTTTCCGGGTGGGGAAGCCCATGAGGAAATCTTTTGCTACGGGTCGGACCTCCAGTCCTGCTCACTCATTTGGAGCCAGGGGGAAGCAGCCGGAGTACTGGTTCGCAGTCCCACAGGAAAGGTATGTTTGTGATACCACACTGTAAACCGGATAAGTTGATTGTACTTAAAGAGTTTGAGGAAAGTGATTGCCTTAAAATATTTAAGTAATGCAAACTAGAGAAAATCAAATGGTTTGAGTAAAATCAACTTAAATATCAAATAGACTGGAAGTGATCATTTGAGTTGAACACAATGAAATCTAAATTGTTTGTACTTAAAATATTTTGTAAAATCAACCCTACTGACCATTTAATTCAACTCAACATTGAGTTTCCTGTAATCAGAATTAAAAACAGTCTCCATAAAAAGCTGATGTTCTCCTACGCCAAAAGAACACAGACAGCAGTTACATTTAGTTTGATTTTATTTAAGATTTCATCACTGGGATCATCTAGGATGATCCTGACTCTTGAAGGGTTCAGTAGTGATGATGGCTGGTTTTGATTGGTCTAGTTAGAAAACTGTTTATCTTACAATAATTCTTAAATACAGTTTAAACACATTGAAATGATAAAAACACAGTAAATTACTTTTTCTAACTTTAGATAAGCATCAACTGTTTTACACCACTTGAACACGGAAAACAACTTACCAAGTTCCAGAATGAGAAAAAGAGAGGGAAGATGGCGGCTTGGTTAATTGTAGTCCTCTGTAGTTCTTCAAGAAAAGAAAACAATGGAGAAAATGTCCACTGTAGAGAAATCCCAGCACTACAGAGTTTCTGTCCGAGGAAAAGAAGTTAAACACAGAAAACACCAAACCTCACAGTGAAAATAGAAAAAGACTTCAAAACCTTTACAAGCTCCACTAAACAACTCAAACTAGTCTTTACTGAATTGACCAATGAGAGTCTGGCAAGGTGCTACAGGGGCGTGGTCCAAGCTAAAACCTGATGTTTTAAATTCAACTTAAAAATATTAGTGTATCAGTTATTCTTTCAAAATAGTAGAACCTACTAAAACATTTTAAGTAATGAAATAAAACTTTAGTTTTTAATCAATCAAAGACGAACTCTTTACACAGAAACTAATTACGGGTTAACAGTGTAATTTAACCTATTTCAGATTTGTATCAGCTGTTCTCTCTGATTTCTGTAGAGTGGACCACCTTTACTCATTCTTCATCCAGTGGTCTCCTGACGCGTATGGAAAGGACGCACAGGAGCAGGGCTTCGTGGTCGTAGAGAAAGATGAGCTCAACATGATCGATAACTTCTTCAGCGACCCGGTACCACGAAGCTGGGAGGTGAATGGATGCGGTTGTTGTCTTCTCCATCATAGGGGTCTTACTGGGTTCCTCTGTTGAGAAGATGTTTGAGTTCCATATTAAATGCATTTTAAACCTTCCCACAGATCATCACCGTCAACGAAGCGAAGAGAAGGCAGAGCTTCGGCAGCTTTGAGGAGGAGGAGCCCCTTGACCTGCTACCTATCTTGATGGGCTCCAGCACTCTACTGGAGGACACGCACATCGAAAAGGTTTTGGAGGAACACACTCACACCTCAACTCGTTCAGTACATTAGAATCTCAGGTTGTCATGCTGGTATAAGGCAGTGGGTTAGTTGACAGGGACCTGTGAGTTGTGCTGTACTGTAGGGGGAGCTGTAGCTCAGGTCTTGAAGCAGTAGCCACAGGAGAACATTTGCACTTGATGCTTTGGAAAGTTCATCTTCTGTTGAAGTGATTGATTTTGGGTGTTTCTAGGTTGTTGGCTGTCTTACTAGCTAACACAAATGTGAACTTTGGCCACAAGGTCATTTCCAGGATTGCGAGACCACCGGATAAAGACCAATCACTGCATTTTGCTGCATTAAAAACCACATAAATAATAAAAGTTCTTCAGTAAACATTAGAGCAGGTATATTTAATTAGAGTTCAAGGTCCGGACCGTCATCAATTCTAATGTGTGTTCTGAAGTAGTCTAGTATCAGCATCTAATACCATCAGCTACTGAAGCACCAACACATCACACATACCGTTCAGTACATTTCAGTATATTTACTGTATAAATACTGAACTGAATGAATTATTTATAAACTAATAATAAATGTTTGTACTCACTTCAATAAAAACAAGGGCTACATTATCTTAATACTGTAAAGATGAGAAAAGCTCCGCCGCTTAAAATAAAATAAACACCGTCTAAATTAAATCATTCTCAGTAGTTTATCGGTTTGGGTCCGCATTGGACAACGTCTGGGTCCGGACCCGGACCGCAGCCCGCCTGTAAGCGACCCCCTGATATAGAGACTTCTAGGGCTGTCACAATAATTAGGGGCAGTCGTGGGTTAAGAGTTTGATCCCCTGGGCCAACAGGACATGGCTGAAGTGCACCTAACCCCCTACTGCTCCCTGGGTACTGTGGATAGGGCTACCACTCTGGGCAAGTGTGTTTACTGCCCCCTAGTGTGTGTATATGTGGGTGTTTCACTGCTCTTCACTTCACTGCAGACACAAAAAATAGCTCTAAATAATTACATAATCGCTTTATTGCTGTTACTTAGGATGATCACAGTTACGTAATACCATAATAACTGTTCACGTTTCTTAGGGATGCACCGATACCACTTTTTCCTTACCAATACCAGCTTCACAGGTATCTGCTGATACCGAGTACCGATACCGATACCAACTCTGACTTAAATGCTCGATATATGACTATAAATCCTGATATTTATAGTCTTCCACTTTTTTGTGCTTGCTTGGATGAAGTCGCTGTGTGTTTTGACGTGATTTCGCTTTAAATGCTTAATTTAATTTGACGTATTGAAGTCTTTGCTGGTCGTGCCACCCCTTGAAATGCTCAACCGGGAAATACTCCCACACCGCGGACATGCTGTTGGCCTCAGTCAAGCGCCATTTAGTGGTGTGTATGCGCGTCAATAAGCTTCTTGAGATCGGCGCTCTCTAGTGCCCATACCGATACTGTGTGTAAGTGCCAGTATCGGTGCAACACTAACATTTGTGTGCTGAGTGTATAAACTGAAATAACAGAAGCAGTAAAATGTATCACTGAGACGATGCTGGGCTGTTTAGAGGGCAGTGCTGAGTAATGTTGGTGTGTTAACTGTGTAGCTATAATAGCAGAGTGTAACACTCTGGCTTGTACTGCAGTTGCACACAATGGACAATTAAAGTGTTAATCATTATTTAAATAACAAAGAACTGTCAGCTGATGATTTCTGACTGACAGGACTAGTAACTTGGTTTGTGTGTTGGATTAGTGGTGATTTATAATTGATTATCTAAATATTATCTAAATATTTTTTATTATATTTGATGATTGCTATGCCTCATGCTTATTATTTTTAAAACTCATTCAGACCTTTATTTTCCTCATTTTTCCTACATACTCGACTGCAACAATGTTCTTAATTCTTGTCTGCTCTCATAAGTACACATATAACTCGTTAGTTGTTGATAAATAAAGGAACATCACATATTCCTAGTTTTATTGGCGACTCCCATTCCAAAAGAAGACATGTGCACCCACTAGGGGTGTAAGAAAATATCGAAAATATCGAATATGGGAATATTATGTTTCCTGATACTGTATCGGTTCTCAAAGACACAGTATCGATACACAGATTCCTGGCAGACAGTGACTCACTTACCACTAGATGGCAGTGTTGTAATCCATTTTTAGCTCCACTCCAACATTAACAAGCAGCACAAGGGCGCAATGCTGTTGTAAACATTGGCAAACCTGTTCATATAGTGTTGTGATTTAATAGTAGGACTTAAAAAATATGAAAAATATCACTTTACTTGTAGTACCGCAGTATATTGTGATGTATTGAATCGTGAGCGCTGTATCACAATACGTATTGTATCGCCAGGTTCTGCCAATACACAGTCCTAGCACCCACAGAGTGTGCAAACGTTGCCTCAGATATTAAGGAAAGCTACAGCAAGTCTTCATTTCACTCACAAGGACATTAAAATATAGATTTTTCTTAACTTCACTAACTGAACCTTGATTAAAGTTAGCACTAAACTGCTTGTGGTTAAGGTTAACCAGCCACACAGGATCAATGCTTAAGCAAACAAAATGAAATATCAGTTCACTTAACAAATAAAAAAAAGTGATCCACTAGTTCACTCTGTTGATCTTGTGTAGTAGATCTAATATTTAACATACTGACCTCCGTGTAAACCCCTCTGTCATCTCCACAGCTGGCTGCTCGGCTTCCGGCACGGGTTCAGGGCTATCCGTGGCGATTGGCCTACAGCACAGTGGTGCATGGAACCAGTCTGAAGACTCTGTATAGAAACCTGGGAGAGGTGGACTGTCCTGTACTGCTGGTCATCAAGGACATGGACAATCAGGTATATATACAAACACACACACACACACACACACAGAATACACAGTTCAGTCACATTATTATGACCACTTCCTACTTTGAACAGCTGCAGCGCATAGGTGTCAGGGTCTCTGGACCCACTCATCCATGGGGAAGACACTCTCAACCCATTTGGGTCTCTCTCAACCCATCACCATACATGCTGATGGTCTTCCAGTAAGACAATGAGACACGTCACACGACTAGAAATGTCCCACACTGGTTGGAAGAGCTGACCAAGACTTCCAAGTACTACCCTGGAACTACCCCTAATTCCCCAGACTTGAACCCAACTGAGCATCTGTAGGACCACCTGGATGGAGGTGTTGTCTCTATGGATCCTCCTCCACGCTCCCTCCAGCAGCTGTGGGATGCACTGTAGTCAACATGGCTCCAGATACCTGTGACCACCTACCAGAACCTTACTGAGTCTCCTAGTCCGTCTAGCTGCTGTCAGTGCTGCACACGGCGGTCTCTCTGGATATTAGCTGGTCATAATAATGTGACTCTGCTGTGTATAACTGACACACAGGTTATACTGCATGACAACACAAGATATGTTACACAAGAGGTGTGTGTATGTAACACAAGAGTTGACGTGTGTGTGTGTGTGTGTGTGTGTGTGTGTGTGTGTGTGTGTGTGTGTGTGTTCTTGTATTCTTTCTGGCAGGTCTTTGGAGCTTTTTCCACTCATCCGTTTAGAGTTAGTGAACACTACTACGGCACAGGAGAGACCTTCCTCTACACTTTCAGCCCCGAAATTAAGGTCAGGATGTAACCCTGTGTGTGTTGTAGTTGAGTTTGACTATAAATATGAGATCCAGAATGAAGCAGTTAAAAAATAATATTAGAATATTCAGTTTCTCCCTCCCTCTTCCAGTTCATTAGTTGTGTTTCCCCACATGTTCACTCTTTTCCAGTTCCATGCTGAATAAAATAGTCCTTTAGCTATGTTGCTGTGCACCTGAGCTGATTATCTGATCAATAAGTGTTTGTTCACCAGTAAGAAGAGCAGATCTGATTAGAACAGATGTCAATAATCAGACACAATACAAAGTATCATGAATATGTTATTGTGAGAGAAGTAGATCAGATCTTGATCCAGTTTGAAGAACAAAGTTAGGTTCCAGATTTCTCCTGGACGCCCCAGACATTGTATGAATGTGTTCAGTTCCTTCAGCAGCAAATCTTGATTTATCTTAATGAAGTACTGAGCAGTCAAAGCAGGTATTAGATGAGAACTGATAATAATACTGGGTTGTTTAGGAGAAGCTTGGAAAGGGTTAAATAAACACAATGACGTATGGAAAAGCTCTACTTACTCTATTAATACTGATTAATAATTAATAATAAAGTGTAAAAGCTCTACTTACTCTATTAATACTGATTAATATTTAATAATAAAGTGTAAAAGCTCTACTTACTCTATTAATACTGATTAATATTTAATAATAAAGTGTAAAAGCACTACTTACTCTATTAATACTGATTAATATTTAATAATAAAGTGTAAAAGCACTACTTACTCTATTAATACTGATTAATATTTAATAATAAAGTGTAAAAGCACTACTTACTCTATTAATACTGTTTAATATTTAATAATAAAGTGTAAAAGCACTACTTACTCTATTAATACTGATTAATATTTAATAATAAAGTGTAAAAACACTACTTACTCTATTAATACTGATTAATATTTAATAATAAAGTGTAAAAACACTACTTACTCTATTAATACTGATTAATATTTAATAATAAAGTGTAAAAGCACTACTTACTCTATTAATACTGTTTAATATTTAATAATAAAGTGTAAAAGCACTACTTACTCTATTAATACTGATTAATATTTAATAATAAAGTGTAAAAGCACTACTTACTCTATTAATACTGATTAATATTTAATAATAAAGTGTAAAAACACTACTTACTCTATTAATACTGTTTAATATTTAATAATAAAGTGTAAAAGCACTACTTACTCTATTAATATTGATTAATATTTAATAATAGTGTTTACTGAGTAAATAAAAACTTCCTGTCTGGAACAAATAGTTTTTTAAATATATTCATGTTTCAGAGTGACCAAAACTTGTGCCCACACCAATTTGGCAACCTGTGCAACTACAATTCTTTCTCAAGCTGTTTTGAGCTGATAATTATTGAAGTGTTTGCAGCTTAACGACTGCATCTTTTCCTGTTTATTATTTTTGTAAACAGTCACTAATTTGTCCTCTCGAGCAGAGTGTTAACACAAAGTGTTCCCTAAACTACTACAGAGCGATAGCTTTGTGGCTATTAGCCTCATATAATGTAAAGCGTAATTGTGGTGAACATTCCAGAACTTGTCCAGAACAAAAACTAGGATTGTACTGCAACTCCAAAGCTTCCTTTTACTGTTTCTTTGATGCGGAAAAGATTTCACGAGGCAAAGCAAAAAAATAAACTGCAGTAATTACCATAGTTTTCATTGTTGACCACCAGAATTACCACCGTAGCTTTTTAACCTTTAGATGCTTTTAATGTCACTGAATACTAACGTCTTTATTTATTTATTTATTTATTTATTTATTTATTTTTGGCCAGATGTTTCGCTGGACCGGTGAGAACTCCTACTTCGTGAAAGGAAACTTGGACTCTCTGCAGATAGGAGGTGGAGGGTAAGTTTAAATTCACATCAGGTCACTCGAGATACAACCCAGCAAAGTCCAATTAACCTCCATTGCCTCTCGCTAGGGGTCACCTCGGCCTGTGGCTGGACGCCGACCTGTATCACGGCACGACCTCCAAGTGCTCCACCTTCAACAACCAACCGCTGTCGTCCCAGCAGGACTTTACCGTCCAGAACCTGGAGGTCTGGGCCTTCGAGTGAGCTCCTCTATACACGCACATGTATACGCAAACACACATACATGGATATACACATACATCCACACACTGTGAGAGATATGTAAACACTTGCTCACGGCATGTCATATACCAAGTTCGAAACATGCTCTGTGTAAAAGTATCTGGACATGGGTGGCTGTGTGGACGTACACTGTTCCAGGTGGGCACTAGTTTGGACTTTTTAATAGTACGAGTTTACCGGGTGGGGACCAGATGCTTTTACTGTGGGGGTCAAACAGGCTGTGTATGTTTAAGCCTGGCCTGAGCTGCTGTCGTGTGTCGGTCTGAGCTCGCGTAGACTTGGCGGAACGGTAAGCAGGCTTCTGTCCGTGCCTCACTCAAGACTGCCTTAATGTCGCCGACCACCCTCCTCTATCCCAGCATGCAATAGTGTACGCCAATGCTCTGCAGAAATATAACCACTACTCTGAAGGCTGTGTGCGTCGTGCTGCAGGAAGTGAGCTGAGAGTGTGAGAAACTCGGGTGTTGGCCGAGCAGGGATGATGCTGTTGTTTACAGAGGGGCGATGAGGACGCCAGTGATGCGGGAGATGTGGGCTCCGGCTTGGCTGAAGGGGGCTAGTATGGATGAAACACATTCCAGTTAAGAAAAGGGAAGCAAAAGCATTAATTTTGACCAAAGCGTGTTTTATTTACACATTTCTTTCCATGTATGTTTGTTTTTTAGTGTCTGTGGGTTTTTTTATGATTTGAATTG
The DNA here is from genome assembly GCA_021613375.1 of Megaleporinus macrocephalus. Classification (NCBI taxonomy): domain Eukaryota; kingdom Metazoa; phylum Chordata; class Actinopteri; order Characiformes; family Anostomidae; genus Megaleporinus; species Megaleporinus macrocephalus. The sequence continues at coordinate 1,955,194 of CM038707.1, read as the reverse complement.
AAATATTTTCTTTTTTTATGGAATGTTAATCCCTAAATGTGAGAATTGTCACTTTTTTTGGTTTTGTATGCTTTTTTTTTGTGTGTGCTTTATTTCAGGGTCCTTATGTTGGTCAGCCTTGAGCTCGAGAGTGACAGCACTTAGTGTCAGTATTATTATAGTGCCACTGTTAGCATTGCTCCCTGTTTCACTGTGGTAGTGTTAGATTTTTCATACACAAAGACCCGTATAGAGACTAATACCTGTGGAAAGGTGTCGAATATACTTAAATGAGAAAACTAGCATCGTCGGCTATGCCTGTTTTTTTTTTTTTGTTTGTTTGTTTTTTTTTTTTTGTTTTTTTTTTTTTTAACGGACCAAATGCCATTTACTACCTGTTACGATTGCACATAGTTAAAGATTGGCCTGCATTGTTTGACCAAAATGAATATAATGGATCATGTGAATGTGAATGCGCTGACCTTCCAAACAGCCCCCACTACACGATAAAACATGATCAGTTCGCTCATTTAACTTTTTGCAGGCTGAGAATTTTACGTCTGACATTTCAAAGAACAATTAACAAACACACACACATACACACTCATATATATATATATATATATATATATATATATATATATATATATATATATATATATATATATATATATATATATATATATATATATATATATATATATATATACCACCTCCACATACTGTCCACTGTATCAGCTCCACTGACCATACAGGAGCTCCACTTACAGACTGGAGTTCATCTGATTCTCTGTATACTTTATTACTCTGTTCTTTAATGATCAGGACCCCCACAGGACCACCACAGAGCAGATACTATTAGGGAGGTGGGTCATTCTCAGCACTGCAGTGACACTGACGTGGTGGTGGTGTGTTAGTTAGTGTGTGTTGTGCTGGTGTGAGTGGATCAGACACAGCAGTGCTGCTGCTGGACTGAGAATCGTCCACCAACCAAAACTATCCAGACAGCAGTGTCCTGTGGACGGCGTCCTGTGTCCACTGATGAAGGACTAGAGGAACACAAACTGTGCAGCAGCAGATGAGCTACTGTCTCTGACTTTACATCTACAAGGTGGACCAGCAAGTAGTAGGAGTGTCTAATAGAGACACCACCACGTCAGTGTCACTGCAGTGCTGAGAATGATCCACCTCCCTAATAGTATCTGCTCTGTGGGGGTCCTGTGGGGGTCCTGATCATTAAAGAACAGAGTAATAAAGTATACAGAGAATCAGATGAACTACAGTCTGTAAGTGGAGCTCCTGTATGGTCAGTGGAGCTGATACAGTGGACAGTGAGTGTAGAAACTAGGAGGTGTTGTTTATATATATATATATATATATATATATATATATATATATATATATATATATATATATATATATATATATATATATATATATATTATTTGTGTGTGTGTGTGTGTGTAGTGAAGCCCAAATGGTTAGCTGTGTTAACATTTTGAAGTGAAGGAGTTGGTAGGATTGATATCCTGTGACGTGCTTATGAAATGTGGAAGGTGAACGTAGGAAGCGCGTGTGATTGTTGAACTGTTCCTCTCTGCGTCGCTGGATGAAGACGGGACAGGAACAGGTCTGTAAAGGGAAAGTCTTTGTCACTTGGGTACATGGTTGGGTCGTATCACTACAGTCATATGTGTGTTGGTGGTTAGCTAGCCTATCAGTGTGAGTCCTCCATTACCTTCGACTAACCTTCGGCTGTGCTCGGTCGGATCATTTCACTACAGGACAGCAGTGTGTGCACTAATCTCCCCCCAGTGGCTCGTGTTGAAAACAGCCCTCGCTATCTTTGAATGCCCATGTATAGGGAAAAAAATCCTGTCTACAAGTCCTGTGTCTCACCTTAAACCTTCCAGAGAGCGTCCCTGTTCAGCTCTGTGAATCCAGAACTTATTACTGTCCAGTTCTACATAGTTATCACCATTGAATGTTCTATTTATTGTTGCCATGTTGAAGTGAATTAAATAAAGTAATAAATAATGCACACGGAGTCATTCATTCATTTATTTATTTATTTATTCATTTATTTATTTATTTTGGGTGGTTGAGTTGATGGTATAAATCCAGGGTAATGCTTAAAAAGGTAAACATTCTCCAAATGACAGCAAATAAACTGCTTATTATTATTATTATTATTATTGTTGTTGTTGTTGTTGTTGTTTTTGTGTAGGCTCGTTTTTAATGCTAGTCTAAAACAAACCGTCCTGTGTTTTCTCTACGAGCCTGGTCAGGTCTTCACTACAGCAGTTACTCGTTCAGCAGTGCCGCCCCACCCTGCTCGGCTTGCTTTGCTGTAGAACAGTTTGAGGAGAGAGAATCGTTGTAAAGCTGGTAGGAGGAGTAGAGGAGAGGAGCGCTGATCTCAGATGTAAGTATTAAAATAGTATTTTCAGTACAAGCTAAGAAACGAGTCTGCTCCTGTACTCCGCTGGCTCGCTCTCCCTCTTGAGCGGCCCCTGCTCTACAGGCTGGGTGGGGAGAGGCCAGTCCTGCCCAGTGCCGCCGTAGGGCTGATGGGGGCTGTTGACGGGATGCTCCTGCTGCTGCTGCTGCTGGTCCCAGAGCAGTGGCGCAAGCTCGTGAGCCCTCATGTGGTTAGTGCTGCTCTGCTGGCAGAGGAGGAGCAGTTGGCGAGCAAATAGTGGCTCCACCTGCGAGAGAGAGAGAGAGAGAGAGAGACAGAGAGAGAGAGAGAGAGAGAGAGAGAGAGAGAGGGGTCAGGCCTTGTGAAACATATTGCCACTATTCAGTGGAAAAACGAGTATCTCCATAAAAAGTTTCATGATGATTGGACCAATAGGATTGCTCTACAGCCGCTTTGGACACAATACCTTCCCATTAACTTACATTCACAGTAAAGACTGTTTTTGTCCTCCACTCTAAAGTAACTATTTTACTTGTGTTTCTTTGGACAGTGAAAATTCTGCACCTCACATTAAAAGAAGATGTAGTTTAAATCTAATTAAATCTAATTAAATTTAATTTCCCTCATTTGCTCCTTACCTGTAAAGCAGTTTATCAGCAGACAGTTTCGTTCTGGAGCTGTTGGTGTTACAGACCTAACAAACACTGAAAGCCAATATTCACCCAAACCCTTTTCAGCTCTTCCACTCGAATCCACAGACACCGTGTTGTTTACCTGATTATAGTGGTTACCTGATATTATTTAGTAAAGCGGTGGGAGTGTATGAGACCACCCTCAGATTTCTGAGGTCTGTTTGCCCTAGGTATTATTGTGATTATTTTATGTACCTACATAGTATTATTAAACTCTGAGCCCCCGCCATCTGGAGGTTAAAAGTGGAATAGCACCTGAAAGTGGGAATGTAGTTTAAACTATGGCCAATTTTATACTATTTTTTAAAAATTGTATAATATTTTTAGTAGTATATACAGTATTTCTATAGCAGTGTGGGATGGGGAGTATTTGTCAAGGGGCTGGTCACTATATCTCCTACCTGAATCATCATCTTAACCATAATGCCCTTTATAGACAACACGCACCACATACACACCTTAATACTGACTGACTGTATTTTACTGAAACTTCAGTCTAGAACATCTACACCTGTATGTATATATATATATATATATATATACGTACGTACGTACGTACTATATGTATGTATATATATATTTATTTATCTTCCCATGAGACAGACCTTTTATGCTTAATATGCTGTAGGCTGAATGGGAAGTAGTATGTATGTATGTATGTGTATGTATATGTGTGTGTATATATATATATATATAATTAGCTCTTATTTTGCACAATCTCTGAAAATCAAATTGTATAATCTAATTTTCTTTTTCTATTTGCTGTATAAGCTTCATAAGAATATGATTTTTTCTTTTCTTCAGTGTATGTGTACACGGTTTGGCTTGCTCTGTTGGTTTAGTACTGTTAGTCTGACAGCTCCGTCGTTCAGTAGTGTACAACGTATTTCCACCTGTAAAGCAGTCGTACCTGCACTGTGATGGATCTCCTCTGGGTGCTGTGGCACTCCTCAAAAAACAGCAGCACCTGGAATCGGGGCAGAGGACGTGCCTGCAGATAACAGGCCTGCAGCTCTGAGAGAGAGAGAGAGAGAGAGAGAGAGCATGAGAGTCCGTTCTTCCTCTTTCTCTCGCTCATCTGCAACCAGAATCTGGGGACTGCCACCTGAGCAGCGGAGCAGGTGGACCCACTCTGGAAAGTCCAAGCTACATTTGCATATCACCTATATGAGTCCACCGCGCAGGGGGGAGACAGACGGTCAGTTGTTGTATGAGTATTATTGTTCCACTGAGTTACTGAAGTAGTGATGAAGGTGTGGCTCTTCCTCTGTCTATGTAACCGTGTAATGCCAGTATGGCTAATTTGCGAGTCCTGCCCCGTGTGGTAATACTGTGTGAATTAGAACCATAAACAGTAAGGTTACTCTTTATTAGTGCTCCTAAAGGGCCCAGATCTTACAGCTTGGCTTTATTTTATCTTCTATAAAAGCCACTTACAACGTTTGTGAGGATTTATGTAACCAAAAACAGCCATAATTAATTTTTACATTAATATGTTCTGTCCTTCAACTGACAGTTTTAGTTATTGTGCCTTTAAGACTAATATATGCAAAAGACCCCTGTTCTGATTGGTTGTCTTGTTTTGTGTCTCATTCAAACTCCAAGATGAATTCACTCTGTACTCTACTGGTACTTCAGTCTAGAACATCTATATCTGCACATACCGACTGACCTCTACGTGTATACAAACAACACCTTCCATATGTATGGGGGGGGAAAAATTAATGAATATATATATATATATAAAAAAAAATTTGCCTCATCTCTTTATCTGCCTTAGACTGATAACTGTGTGTATATATATATATATATATATATATATATATATATATATATATATATATATATATATAAACATATAAATATATATAAACATATAAACATATATAAACATATATATATATAAACATATAAACATATATATATATAAACATGAATATTGCCCCACTTTATATATAGTCTTTATAACAGTCGTACAACTTCTGTAATAAATGCTATGATATGTATACAGATGTAAAAAATTTTATATAAAAAATTTATATTTATATATATTGGCGAGTCTGAGGCAGATAAAGAGATGCGGCTATATATATATACACACACACACACACACACACACACACACACACACACACACACACAGAGTGTGTACATATCGAAGGTGCTGTCTGTATATATGTGTATGTATATTTGTTGCATATATATATATATATATGTGTGTGTGTGTGTGTGTGTGTGTGTAATTAAATATAAAGATGTAATTATCCTAACCTGCGATGAAGAGCTGAGTGTCCAGAAGCTTGCTGGTGTGGTCTCTCTCCAGTTTGTTGAGCTTGTCGCTGTAGGGGGAGTGAGCTCCCTCCCAGTAGACCCTGGCATCGCAGAGACGCCGGGCACACAGGCCTTCCGGAGCCATCCAGATCAGAACCCCGCGCTCCAGCTCACTGCCCTCACACTGTGGGAGCGGCACCAGCTCCGGCCCGGACGGACCTACAAAGGCCTGGTTCTCCTCGTAGGGAGCGAGTCTACAGCCCTCCACACTGAACACGGTCACGTCTCTGACCAGAGTTTCTCCACTGAACACGCACACCTGCAGTCTGGGGTCTAACACAGACACAGAGGTACATGATCTACATCACTTCCAGGTTAATGACCTACAGCAGTGTTTCTCAGTCCTGCAGGCCCACTGCTTTCATCCAGTCCAATCTAGTTCCCCTCTCGCCCCTCACTGCTATCACTAGCAGCTCCTGAATACATCCGTAACAATCAGCAGAATGACCACTAGGGGGCCTGTAAAGGGAAGTGAAATTTATCAATCATCCTTTATTTAAACTCGGGAGTACCACTGTGACCACTACACCACCCTACTGACCACTACACCACCCTACAGACCACTACACCACCGTACTAACCACTACACCACCATACTAACACTACACCACCATACTGACCACTACACCACCATACTGACCACTACACCACCATACTGACCACTACACCACCATACTAACCACTACACCACCATACTAACACTACACCACCATACTGACCACTACACCACCATACTGACCACTACACCACCATACTGACCACTACACCACCGTACTAACCACTACACCACCATACTAACACTACACCACCATACTGACCACTACACCACCATACTGACCACTACACCACCATACTAACCACTACACCACCATACTAACCACTACACCACCGTACTAACCACTACACCACCATACTAACACTACACCACCTTACTGACCACTACACCACCATACTAACCACTACACCACCATACTAACCACTACACCACCATACTAACCACTACATCACCATACTAACCACTACACCACCATACTAACACTACACCACCATACTGACCACTACACCACCATACTAACCACTACACCACCGTACTAACCACTACACCACCATACTAACCACTACTCCACCATACTAACCACTACACCACCATACTAACCACTACTCCACCATACTAACCACTACACCACCATACTAACCACTACACCACCATACTAACCACTACACCACCATACTGACCACTACACCACCATACTAACCACTACACCACCGTACTAACCATTACACCACCATACTAACCACTACACCACCGTACTAACCACTACACCACCATACTAACCACTACACCACCATACTGACCACTACACCACCATACTAACCACTACACCACCATACTAACCACTACACCACCATACTAACACTACACCACCGTACTGACCACTACACCACCATACTAACCACTACACCACCGTACTGACCACTACTCCACCATACTAACCACTACACCACCGTACTAACCACTACTCCACCATACTAACCACTACACCACCGTACTGACCACTACACCACCGTACTAACCACTACACCACCATACTGACCACTACACCACCATACTAACCACTACACCACCGTACTGACCACTACTCCACCATACTAACCACTACACCACCGTACTAACCACTACTCCACCATACTAACCACTACACCACCGTACTGACCACTACACCACCGTACTAACCACTACACCACCATACTAACCACTACTCCACCATACTAACCACTACACCACCGTACTAACCACTACACCACCATACTAACCACTACACCACCATACTAACCACTACACCACCATACTGACCACTACACCACCATACTAACCACTACACCACCATACTAACCACTACACCACCATACTAACCACTACACCACCGTACTAACCACTACACCACCGTACTAAGCACTACACCACCATACTAACCACTACACCACCTTACTGACCACTACACCACCATACTAACCACTACACCACCGTACTAACCACTACTCCACCGTGCTGCAGAGTAAGAGTATTATAAATATCTAGGGTGAGGATTATTTCCCTCTTACATTCTGGAGCTTCAAACTCTCTACACCACATTGTTTAATGCTGAGCAGGTTTTGTTGCTGTTTTGTTTCATTTTATGACCAGATTTGAGATCAAAAACAAAACAGACATTTAAAGCAGCCCTCTGGTGTCTGTATTCATATTTGTGTGTTTGGCACATGCATTAAATTTATCACATTTCCTCATTCGCCTCAAACTTTAAAGCATGTTTTGGTGATTTTATTACATTTTCCAGCATCTCTTGTTTTATATTTATAATAGAATATACATTAAATTAACTGGGCGTGAAGCTACACTGTGTGTATAAGTGTGAGTACCTGAGAAAGCCAGAGCCTCTGCTGACCGCAGACTCGGGTCCATGTTATAGGTGAGGGGCGGCGGGTCAAACGCACTGCAGCTGTAGAAGGAGCCACTGATCTGATAACCTACAACAAAAAAAACCCTTAATTTGGAAACAAACACCAGCTGCCCTTCATGTTATATACAGATTTCAGAATATTAACCCTTTGATGTACAACCTGGTGCAAAGTGACCCGACGGAGATTTTATTCTCTGTATCTTTACAATAAACTTATTTCATCATTCGAGCTTCCATGAATTCCTCAGTTTACTTGTTTTTGATCATCGCAAACCTTGATTTCAGTTTTATTATTCACTTTATTATAAATAATCATGTTTATTTCACTGCCTTCTAACATGTCTCAGAATTAACCCTTATGTGTTCACTATGGAATTTGATAGGAATGTTTGTAAACATTTGCAGTCGGAAACATATTTACAAACACTGTTTGTGTTCAAGAAGTAAATAAATAAGAATTAAAATAATGATTGAAGATTAAAAACAAGATTTAATAAACTCTTAGAACATTAAATAATGGAATAAACAGATTTTAATAGATGTAACTATGAGATGAAATCATTTATACTATACTATACTATACTACACTGTACTATACAGTGCTACACTGCACAATTCAGAATTGTGGTCAGTTGTGGGCTGGACACTACACTGTATTGTACTATACTATGCTACACTATAGAATTTATAATTTTGAATTGTGGGCCATCCTGGGCTATATACTATACTATACTATACTATACAGTAATATGATGTAGTATGCTATATGCCACTGTACTATACTGCACTATACTATGTAATACTATGCTGTGCTTAACCATACTGTACTACATTAAAGAATTTAGATTTGTTGGCATTCACATGTTTAACACTATGCTATACTGTACAGTGTACACTATACTGTACTACACTACACTGTAATATACTGTATTATACTATATGCTACTGTTCTATACTGTACTACACTATACTATGCAATACTACTCTGTGCTTTACTATACTGAGCTACACTCAGGGCTGGACTGGGATCAGCCCTGGCATTTTTGGCTTAGACCGGCCCGTCATAATTAGCGGAGCACAGCCGACCAGTACTTTATGTATGTGTTCCCTGAAGGAGTGCATTTTACTATTATCATATAATAATTATCAAATAATAACAGCATCATATTAAAAATAACTTTTTGCCTTTAGGCTTATTAAAAAATTACAGTGAATCATTACCTTAAAAAACTATTACTTGCACATAAAAGCACACGTAACTCTTTTTGTCACTATATATAAAAAAATATTTTTATTATTTCTTCTTTTGTCATACCTTTCTATTGGTGAATGGAGGAGCAGCAAAGTAAGAATTTCATTGTACAGTGTCTGTTCTGCTGGACATATAACAATAAAACTCTTGGATCTTGAATCTATTAAATAACGATTGTGGAAAGCAAATACGTAAATGTACCCATACTGTAGTTCCAGCACTTGTCTACTCATCTCTGTATTTTCTGAATTCCCCTGATATTACAGCTCAATTCTAATTTTTCGGATTAAAAGGTGCCCCCTCCTTTAAAAAGCTATAACATGCGTTTGTGTCAGGCTAAAAACAGACAGGGCTGCTTTGTGAGCTCAACACTGAAACTACTGGTTCAGTCCACTGTCTATATTAAAGATGAACTAACGAGCTGCCCCCTCTAAATTGTGGGCCGGAAAAAAAGGGAAGAACAAGCCCTGGCTACACTAAAGAATTTAGAATTGAGGGCATTTGTGGGCTGAACCCTATGCTATACTGTACACTATACTTTACTACACTTGACTGTCCTGTACTATACAATGCTACACTACACTTTTTTAACTATATAAAAATACTTTTATTTACTTCAACTTAAATTATTATTATACTTTATATATTTTGTATATATTTTTATTATTTCTTCTTTCGTTATACCTTTCTATTGGTGAATGGAGGAGCAGCAAAGTAAGAATTTCATTGTACAGTAACTGTTCTGCTGTGTATATGATAATAAAACTCTTGAATCTATACTGTATGACTCTACAGTACGGTGTACTGTACTACACTATACTATACTGAATACCAGAGAGATACTCAGTAATACATACTATAACAGGAAATGAATAGGGGTCAGCTTTAACCGTGCTGTGCATTGTAATGGGTTTGCTTAGCTTGTGCACCAAAGGGTACCATCAGTACCGTTGTCCCAGTGCGGCGTGTATGAGTTCTGGCTGTAGGGAGGATGGAAGTCTGAAACGTGGGACTGCTCCGGCAGGATGTCTCTCCAGCCTTTCTCACCTGGAGACAGGAAGTTACACACCTGCACCAAAAACACACTCTGAATTAGACCAGCATGCACTCTGAACCAGTTTCTCAGACCCAGTCCTGAGCTAGTCACTGAACACTGTGTACGGAGGAGACTGATCTCAGAACAGAGACTCACAGCGCTCACCTGGCTCTGCAGAGGCGTGTAGGGTGGGTAGGCTGGGTAGCTGTGGGGGCTTGTGAGGGTGGGAGTGCTCTCATAGGGCTTGGAGCCTGACATATAACAACACAACACAGAGACGCGGTGATTTAGACGCTGACGGCTTGTGGTCTAATTAATCAGCCCACCTTAAAAGGCGCAGCAGTTACAGTGCAGTGCTGTCAGGTAACAGTATATATATATATAGGTATAAAAGCGCCGGGTGGACTTTTTAAGGTGGAACGGAAAATTAAAAAAACTCGCGAATTAAGTTCACTAAGCATGACGCGCCAATGTGCGCGCGCAGAACACAATACAACTGGATTGAAAGTGCCCACCTCTTTTAGTGCCCTCCGGAATCACGCGGTACACTTTGTAGGGGTCAGATGTGTCCAGCTGGCTTCTCTCCACGAGCTCCTCGAAGTCGTTGCTCTTGTTGAGCGCGCAGCGCAGGCGCGTTTTCCACGTGGGGGGGTCAGGCTTGTCGATGCCCTCGCGGAACTTTCCCTTAAACAGCGCCCAGGCCTGCAGCGGACCGGGGGGAGACCACACAGCGCGGTCAGACGGTTACCTGACCCTGCTCTTCAATTCTGCACGTTCACGGGCTCTCCGCGGAGCGCTCACCTTAAACAGCGCGGCGTCCTCGTCCCGGTTGTAGTCCTGCTTACCCGCGTGCTTCCACGGGATGCGGAACACGGTCTTCTCGCTGTCCTCCCACACCAGCCCGGGATACTTCCCCCCGTCCACCTGCTCGATCAGCCACTGCCGCAGCTTCCCGTTCCCGCTCAGCCCTGACATGCTGCCGTACCGTCCGGCTGTGATAATAATAATAATAATAATAATAATAATAATAATAATAATAATAATAATAATAATAAAAACATATTGTTGTTATTATTATTGTGCAAAACTAATTGATAAGTACACAAGTGGTAGCCACACAGCCCAACAATAATAATAATAATAATGATGATGATAATAATAATAATAATAATAATAATAATAATAATAATAATAATAGAAGAGTGTGTTAGTTATTAATATAATTATCATTAATTTAAGAAGAATGATGTTCTTACCTCGCCCACCAGATATTTTGACATTTGAAACTCATCTCGTTCCAATTTCACCCGCAGCTTTCCTGGTTATTTGCGTGCGAGCGGCGCTGCGTCATAGCGCACAGGCAGCGGCCAGATGTGCGCCAGTGGTTCCACGAAAGTTCATCGCGCGCGCACACACACACGCGCGCACACTCGCTCAACATGAAATGAGTCTACACGAGCTCTAAACATGCTCAGTGCGGCTCCGAATGTGCTGCAGGGTTCTAGACAGTTGGGTTTATAACCAGCCGCGGTGTCAGTATGAGTATGAATGTACTCTGATTTACAGGACAGTGGTTTCAGTGCTGTGAAGGGGGCGCGCGCGGGGGGTGCTCCCACTTAATGCCATGTAAAAGAGGTACTGTCCAATTACCTGCGCTTAAACCAGATAGGCTATACTCCACTGTACTGTACCATAAAATAGACTATACTATATAACACTACACTACACTGTACTATACTATATAACACTACACTACACTGTACTATACTATATAACACTACACTGTACTATACTATATAACACTACACTACACTGTACTATACTATACAACACTACACTGTACTATACTATATAACACTACACTGTACTATACTATATAACACTACACTACACTGTACTATACTATATAACACTACACTGTACTATACTATATAACACTACACTGTACTATACTATATAACACTACACTACACTGTACTATACTATATAACACTACACTGTACTATACTATATAACACTACACTACACTGTACTATACTATATAACACTACACTGTACTATACTATATAACACTACACTACACTGTACTATACTATACAACACTACACTGTACTATACTATATAACACTACACTGTACTATACTATATAACACTACACTACACTGTACTATACTATATAACACTACACTGTACTATACTATATAACACTACACTGTACTATACTATATAACACTACACTACACTGTACTATACTATATAACACTACACTGTACTATACTGTACCATAAAATATACTATACTGTACTGTACCATAAAATAGACTATACTATATAACACTACACTACACTGTACTATACTATATAACACTACACTGTACTATACTATATAACACTACACTACACTGTACTATACTATATAACACTACACTGTACTATACTATATAACACTACACTGTACTATACTATATAACACTACACTGTACTATACCATATAACACTACACTACACTGTACTATACTATATAACACTACACTACACTGTACTATACTATATAACACTACACTGTACTATACTATATAACACTACACTACACTGTACTATACTATATAACACTACACTACACTGTACTATACTATATAACACTACACTGTACTATATCATATAACACTACACTACACTGTACTATACTATATAACACTACACTACACTGTACTATACTATATAACACTACACTGTACTATACTATATAACACTACACTGTACTATACTATATAACACTACACTACACTGTACTATACTATATAACACTACACTGTACTATACTATATAACACTACACTGTACTATACTATATAACACTACACTACACTGTACTATACTATATAACACTACACTGTACTATACTATATAACACTACACTGTACTATACTATATAACACTACACTACACTGTACTATACTATACAATACTACACTGTACTATACTATATAACACTACACTACACTGTACTATACTATATAACACTACACTGTACTATACTATATAACACTACAGTGTACTATACTGTACCATAAAATATACTATACTATATAACACTACACTGTACTATACTATATAACACTACAGTGTACTATACTGTACCATAAAATATACTATACTATATAACACTACACTGTACTATAGTATTGTGTGTAAACACAAGTGGCAAATAGTTCTAAATTCTAAATACTATACTACATTGTACTATACTATATAACACTACACTGAACTGTACTATACTATATAACACTACACTACACTGTACTATACTATATAACACTACACTGAACTGTACTATACTATATAACACTACACTGAACTGTACTATACTATATAACACTACACTACACTGTACTATACTATTGTGTGTAAACGCAAGTGGCAAATAGTTTTACATTTAAAATACTATACTACACTGTACTATACTATATAACACTACACTACACTGTACTATACTATATTACACTATACTGTACTATACTATTGTATGTAAATACAAGTGGCAAATAGTTCTAAATTCTAAATACTATACTACATTGTACTATTCTATACTATGCTGTGCTATACTGCAGAATTTAAAATTGTGGCCATTTGTGGGCAGTCATGGGCTGGACACTAAACTATACTACACTACAGTGTACTGTTCTATACATTCTATACATTATATTGGCTACAGTATAGAATTTATAATTTTGAATTGTTTGCAGTCGTGGGCTGGACACTATAATATACTATACCTTCTACACTATACTACACTGTATTATACTATGCTACACACAATACAGTGTTATACTCTTCTACATAGTACCCCATTTCTTTCATTATACTATACTATACTATACTAACACTACTCTGTACATTACTATTCTATGCTACACTACAGAATTTAGAATTGTATTATACGTTACAACACTACACTACACTACACTATACTGTACAACACTATACTACACTACACTATACTGTACAACACTATACTACACTACACTATACAGTACAACACTATACTACATTACACTACACTATACAGTACAACACTATACTACACTACACTATACAGTACAACACTACACTACACTACACTATACAGTACTACACTACACTACACTATACAGTACAACACTATACTACACTACACTATACAGTACAACACTACACTACACTATACAGTACAACACTATACTACACTACACTATACAGTACAACACTACACTACACTAACCTATACAGTACAACACTACACTACACTACACTATACAGTACAACACTACACTACACTACACTATACAGTACAACACTATACTACACTACACTATACAGTACAACACTATACTACACTACACTATACAGTACAACACTATACTGTACAACACTATACTACACTACACTATACTGTACAACACTATACTACACTACACTATACTACACTACACTATACTGTACAACACTATACTACACTACACTATACTGTACAACACTATATTACACTACACTATACTGTACAACACTATACTACACTACACTATACTACACTACACTATACAGTACAACACTATACTACACTACACTATACTGTACAACACTATATTACACTACACTATACTGTACAACACTATACTACACTACACTATACTACACTACACTATACAGTACAACACTATACTACACTACACTATACTGTACAACACTATACTACACTACACTATACTGTACAACACTATACTACACTACACTATACTGTACAACACTATATTACACTACACTATACTGTACAACACTATACTACACTACACTATACTACACTACACTATACAGTACAACACTATACTACACTACACTATACTGTACAACACTATACTACACTACACTATACTGTACAACACTATACTACACTACACTATACTACACTACACTATACTGTACAACACTATACTACACTACACTATACTACACTACACTATACAGTACAACACTATACTACACTACACTATACTGTACAACACTATACTACACTACACTATACTACACTACACTATACAGTACAACACTATACTACACTACACTATACAGTACAACACTATACTACACTACACTATACTACACTACACTATACTACACTACACTATACAGTACAACACTATACTACACTACACTATACTACACTACACTATACTACACTACACTATACAGTACAACACTATACTACACTACACTATACTGTACAACACTATACTACACTACACTATACAGTACAACACTATACTACACTACACTATACTACACTACACTATACAGTACAACACTATACTACACTACACTATACAGTACAACACTATACTACACTACACTATACTACACTACACTATACAGTACAACACTATACTACACTACACTATACAGTACAACACTATACTACACTACACTATACAGTACAACACTATACTACACTACACTATACAGTACAACACTGTAATACAATGAATGTGATATGAATTAAGCTGTGGTTCTGGTGAATGAAACAATGCAATAATTCTCTTACTTCTCAGGAATCGTCTGAGGGGACAAATCCCCACAGCTGAGAGCCGGGCTGACACTGCACATTTTCTGTTAAAGGTTGAGTCACATCTGCTTTTTGATGCTAAACATTCGTTTAGAAATGACTAGACCTGAACCCCGAACACCCTGAGTCCTCTGGGACCTGAATGTTACTCAGCATTCACAGAACACACTTACACACGTATATACTCTTAGAGAGACACAACGGTCTCTTTTGTCCATTTAACAGAATTCATTCAAACAATACAACCAAATTTAGTTCCAGGTTTATTTTTCTCTTTATGAACTGAGAATGAACCCCGCTGAAATCATGAGAAGAAATCATAACTGATAAGAAATTGATGTCTCATATCATAACGAGCCTATGGCTTTACAGTACGTGCATCTATATCTCGCATCAAACTGGAACTGAAAAGATTGTGATGGTGATAAACACTAAGAATCTAAGAATCGGTCTAAGAACGCGACTCTTTGAGAATCAGATGTTTAAAATGAGAATAGTTAATGAATAGTTCATGAATGGTTAATGGACTCCTTGCAAATGTATCAACAGTTCTACCCATTTTACTAACCGCTCTGGCCCCACAGTCTAACCGCGGTGTCCTTCGTCCCCCTCCCTCTCCTATCACCCGGTCGTTTTCCCAGAAATCTGTACATCTTGCGGTTGATGGTCAGGTATTCAAATGAGCCGTACCCTCCCCCAGGCCACCTGTTCAGATCTTGGTGCTGTACATCTACGATGCCCTTCAAAAACATGCTGAGTCAATACATTACCGAAGACTAGCGTGTGATGTACTCTGGTAATGTGATTGTCTCCCCCCAGCTGCCCCCCCCACCTACAAGGTAATTAAACAGAGAGATACCGACTCACCCCATTGTGCCGATGTATCATAGGTGTTGAGTCATACAACAAACTGAACTGAAGAGCTATGAATCTATTATTGCCGCTATACAAATTTCTGCAGGGAGCTTCAGTTTGAACACACTCGGTTAACCTTTTCGTTCCGGGGGGCTCGGAATATCGGAGAGAACTGGATTCTCTGCCTCACCCACACATACAGACATACAGAAGACTGTGCAGAAGCCTCAGACGCCCAAGCACTGGGTACTAAAACAGGTTTTGTTGTTTTAGTTGTTGCTTTAAAAAACAACAACAACAACAACAACAATAGTCTAGACGTTGTGAACTGGTTAGATTGGAAGAGCAAAAGTTTGTTTCCTCAATGCCTCCAGCTATGTCACCTTTACTACCAGCCAAACCATCAGTCAGTGTTTGTTCACCAGTAAGAAGAGCAGATCTGATTAGAACAGATGTAAATAATCAGACATACAATACAAAGTAACATGAATATGTTATTGTGTGAGAAGTAGATCAGATCTTGATCCAGTTTGAAGAACAAAGTTAGGTTCCAGATTTCTCCTGGACGCCCCAGACATTGTATGAATGTGTTCAGTTCCTTCAGCAGCAAATCTTGATTTATCTTAATGAAGTACTGAGCAGTCAAAGCAGGTATTAGATGAGAACTGATAATAATACTGGGTTGTTTAGGAGAAGCTTGGAAAGGGTTAAATAAACACACTGACGTATGAAAAGCTCTACTGATTGTTGTAATATATATATATATTATAATAGATGCTTTCCTACATGCACTTTTACATCCTATTCATTCTCTATGGGAGAAATTTCTGGATGCCTCCAATCAAAAACAGCTTGTAGATCAGTGTAAAGTAGAAATGTTTGGAGCGTGATCCAGCTGGAACCAATGAATAGCAGGTTCTTCAGCACAAACTGTGATGACATAGATGGACAGTGGTTGAAGGAACCCTGGAAGGATGAGCAGTGTCTGCTGAAGATCTTCTACATCCTCTTATTACCAATAGTAGATCCAGACTTGCTTTTTGAATAACAGTATGAATGCTCTATGTGTAGTCTGTATGATCTGCCATATTGTTACTACTTTTCACTGTGCAGCGCCCTCTGCTGATGACATAACCCTTGTTGTTCCTTGGTTCCAATAAACATGGGTTTAGGTTCTCTGAATAGCACCAAGGGTCTAAGAAGTCTAAACAGAATCAGTGCGAGAACCAGCGTTCTACTGGTTGCAAAGGGTCACCTGAGCTAACGTGTGCAAGGAGAAATGCAAATGCCCTAAAACAGAACTTTGTGGGACTCCACGCGAGGTTATTATTTTCCAGTGAAACCAGGAACGGTCTATTGATTAAATATGGTTTCAACTATTCTAAAACTGTACCTGACCCATACTGACCCAGGGTTTCAGATCAGAATCTTGTGATCAACAGGACTGCACTAAGAGCCAATGAGACCAAAATAGAAGGATTTTGAGCATCAGCGCTAACGGTAGACGTCCGATTGCACTTCTTCTCGCCACGGTTCACTACGCAGAGTCTCTCTGCTTCCCACTGGGGGCTGTTTTTATATCGTTATGAAGGAACAGAACTAAACATACAGCCAAATCATTACACCACCTCCTAGTTTCTACCCTAGTAGTTCTACACTTCCAGACTGTAGTTCATCTGATTCTCTGTATACTTTATTACTCTGTTCTTTAATGATCAGGACCCCCACAGGACCACCACAGAACAGATACTATTAGGGAGGTGGTTCATTCTCAGCACTGCAGTGACACTGACGTGGTGGTGTGTTAATGTGTGTTGTGCTGGTGTGGGTGGATCAGACACAGCAGTGCTGCTGCTGGAGTGTTTAAACACTGTGTCCACTCACTGTCCACTCTATTAGACACTCCTACTACTTGCTGGTCCACCTTGTAGATGTAAAGTCAGAGACAGTAGCTCATCTGCTGCTGCACAGTTTGTGTTCCTCTAGTTCTTCATCAGTGGACACAGGACGCCGCCCACAGGACACTGCTGTCTGGATAGTTTTGGTTGGTGGACGATTCTCAGTCCAGCAGTGACACTGAGGTGTTTAAACCATCTGAGAGCACTGCAGTGCTGAGAATGAGCCACCTCCCTAATAAAACACAAACCAATGCTGTCTCAGTACTACTGTTAGAATGGAAACTATATTATATATAGAGTTAAATAAATATTTAATTGTTATTTAAATATTTAATTGTTTAAAAATAACTTCAAAAGTCTGAATCTTACATTATTCGGAATATTCACATTGACATATTGATTGACTTCTACAGAAACTATCTGTGCTTAACTTTTTAATCTTCTGTGTTGGTATGAGTGTTGACTGGGTATTACTAGGTATCACACTCAGGCTGTAATTAACTCAGTATTTTTCTCTCTAGGTATCAGAACTGGCCCTTGTTTCTGGAAGTGTCTAAGCTCAGGTGCAGTTTGGATGTTAACCTATTTATACTAGTTAGTTTACATACTCTGACTGAACACAAAGCACTTTTGTAAACCACTCTGGATAAGAGCGTCTGCTAAATGTAAATATAAACGATTCATACTTACAACACAGGATACTTAGAGCCTGGTTTAGAACACATAAACACATAAACACTTTATTACGAAGTGAAGAGTTTTGGGGCAGCTCTGTTCATCCTTACAGATGACCGTTCCAGTTCCAGTTCCAGGATGTCCAGTAGTTACGGAGCCAGTGATGTGTGGACAGAGTGTAAAGGGGTAACTAACACTGAATGACAAGACAGTCAGAGTCCTTTCAGTGATGGGAACTCTTCATTAAGCAGGTGTGGAGCAGGAACCCCAGCAGGTCAGTCAATGAAGAAACAGGTTCAACTGCCCCACATGAATGTATATATATCATAAATATCATAATGCATATCTATATCTGTGTTCTCCCTGGTGTCTATGCTCTGGGGCAGATGTTCATATGACTATAATAATGATTACATCCCAAAGACGTTACTGGATGTATTGATTAGATGTTTGTTTCTAAAATAAAGTTAAATAAGTACTGTAAGAAGTATATATGGGGGGGTCTCCACACATACAGTGCAGTGCATAAGTCAGAGACCACCTGTCTGTTTATTTTAATTCCAGCCGTCAAGCACAAATGATCTATATCAATGTCAGAGAACTGCAGAAACCCATAAATCACTGAAAAGTACGCAAACCTTCCAACGTTTAAGTGCATCTCGTTCCATTTGAGCTTCTGCCACTTTAAATTCTACACCCTCCCCTTCAAAACCCCCTCAGAGCTACAGCGGCGTCCTCAAACCAGAAGCTGATCCCAGAACTGACACTGGCACACGCCTTTCAAACAGACACTGACATTCACACAAACAGCTACCCAAACACACCTCAGCTGCCACGCACTTCTCCTGCTCCTGAGCGTCTCAACTACTTGTACAGGGAAGGGAAAGTCAAAAGAAAATCATTTCTAAATTCTGGATTTCTTCTAAATAAGTAGTTTCTTAAAATACTGACTGAAAATATCGACTCAGTATGTTCATAATAGAGTACATACAGCAGCACAGCCTGACTTAGTTCTCTATATTCCATCAACTAAGTATCCATATTTGAGAGAATTAAACTAGTAAAGACAGAACACTCCCGGATATATTACATATGTACTAAAAATAAATGTAAAATAAAAAGTTTGAAATACACAAAGACATTAAAATATCATTTAACTGAATTTACCATTTAGTTTTAGGAAATAAAATACAAAATACAAAATGTGCCATAACTTTTATACAGTGGACATTTCAGTTCTTTTTCAATATGCTAAATTTAGCACATACAGTAAAACAGAAACCAACAAAACTACAAACATTTGCAAAAAGAATAATTCATGTGAAATATTAGGATGAGGGGATGAGAAAACATGCATGAATTTATAAAAGTATATTATATGAATATAATGTAGTGTTTCTAAAAGTATATTATATGAATATAATGTAGTGTTTCTAAAAGTATATTATATGAATATAATGTAGTGTTTATAAAAGTATATTATTTTAATTTAATGTAGTGTTTATAAAAGTATATTATTTTAATTTAATGTAGTTGTGGACAGAGAGATGTATGCGTATGAATATCTTGGTTGCCATTTTTAAACTTATTGTAAAGAAAATAAAACGTTTCTACAGATATTACAGTATTAGCATAAAAACAACAGTTTTTTTCACCAAATTCTAAGTTTACTTTTGACATTTTAACTTTTATTAATAGTTTTTTCAAAATATTTAAAAGAGCTTCTCATATTTCTTGTAAAATACCACTGATTACCAAGCAAAAGTGTGATTTGTATGCATAACCACATCCTGTACGTACACACACACACACAAACACACACTCATGTATAAGTAACTTAGATAATATATGGGCATATATTCAGCCTAAATTCTAAGTGATGAATTTTTTCCATACCTTTTTTTATTGTGTCTATTATTGTTTTTAATCATGGAAAGTAATGAGTTAATCTCTGCCTCAGTTATTATATTGTTTGTATGCATTATTCTTTTATTTTATTTTATTTTTACAGTTATCTAACTGTTAGCTGAGCTCCTTGGTGATGTTTATATCTCAGCATATTGATTATATTGATCCAGAAATGGTTTATAATTTTAAGTTAACCTGATGTTTTAAGGTGAATTGCATGATTTAAAAAAATCCATAAAGAAATATAAACATATTCTAGTAGAACAAAAAATAAAAATATAAAGATTGAAAAAGTGTGAACAGGTCCTGTTTAACATAAAAAATAATAAAAATAAACAATAATAAAATCATTTTGTGCTTTAACTTGTTAACAGTGTGATTGTAAAACATATTTTATCATTGCATCTGTCGAAAATGGCTTTACAGGAGAGAACAACTACTTTACCTTTAATATCTATGTTCAATTTAAGTCAAAGGAATGATATTTACCCAAGCTATTTGGAGCATTTCTATTGGTCCATTCATCAGGAATGTTTCACACAATATAAAACAAAATAATGTAGAAAAATAAATATGGACAAAAATGGAGATATATGTTTTTATTTGGACAGCGACGACATAAACGTGGTGGGTTTGATAGTAAACAAAATGGTATATTTGTGTTGTAGACCCCTGATTCCCATCACCACCACTGTAAACACAATCACAACCACTGTAAACAACAACAACACCACTGTAAACATCATCACCACCACTGTAAACAACAACAACACCACTGTAAACATCATCACCACCACTGTAAACATCATCACCACCACTGTAAACAACAACAACACCACTGTAAACATCATCACCACCACTGTAAACAACAACAACACCACTGTAAACATCATCACCACCACTGTAAACATCATCACCACCACTGTAAAGAAGAAAGCTCCTCAAAAAACTAAAAATTACCATCAAAACACTCTAAACAAATGTGTTCAGATCTGAATGACTGGATCAGTGAATCAGTGTTGAAGTTAGTTCAGTGAGGTGGAGTGAGTGAGCGGAGGAGTCTTTTAGGTCTGCTTGGTACTTGATCTGAATTTCTGTTTTGAAACTCCATGAGAACAGATTCAGAGTGAGGCAGCAGAACTCTCACTCTGGAGTATATAATAATTCTCTGTTCGTTTGATTTTGTTCTTCACGCTCACAGAAACTGAAACACACGCTCGAATATCGAGTCGCTGACCGCACTACTTCTGGAGCGCTCGTTCTACCCTCCATCCTTCCTCCCCCCCCACCACCCCAACTCCCTATTCTAACCACTCGGTGTGTGTCTTCCTCTCATTCTGAAACATCTACATCTTCTAACATTAAATATTCAATCCTGCAGATGTGCTTTCACATGAAAATACAGACTCTTATTCTTTTTAATGCTTTTTACTGCTCTCTCTTCCATCCTCTCTCTCTCTCTCTCCCCCACACACACTGCCGTTACATAATCTGAGGTGAAAAGTCTTTGTCTAGTGAGATTTTTCACACTTTCCATTCGGCTCTGAAAACAGGGAGAAGAAAGTTGGCCTTTCAGGTTTAAATTTCACTTTTGAGATTTCTCTCTTCAAACAGACCCAGTTTCAAAACAACACTGCGGCTTTTGATTACGAAACACAGATACAGACACAACAGATCAATAATAATAAGTTTAATCAACAGTGATGATGATGATGATGATGAGTAACAGGGCCTATCAGTGTGATATACAGTATATAGGCTACCTTCACAGAACACCTCTGTCTGGCTGCAGCCTGCAGAGCCACAAGCCCTTAAAACCAGCTTTTTCTCCAAAGCTTACTGATATTATTGGTGTTGCACATCATTCAGAGGAAACATATAAATATATTCAAGCATTGCAACCCTTTAACAACCCACCAGGCATGGCATTCCAAGGCCTATGACCCCCAAAGGTCAGTATTCTAAGCAGAAGCCTCAGCTCACCCATGCACTGATCGCATTATTCGCAGGAAACTTTGGTTAAAACAGTCGTTCAGCAGCAACACCCTTTACCCCCCTGTCCTAAAATCCTGCAACAGCTGCTGCCATATTTTTGCTCTCACATACCAAAAAACACACACAGCCTTTTCTCATTTGAACTGAAAGAAAAACCGGAAAACCAGTGTTGCTAAAAGAGTCCAACACCTTGTTCCAAAAGCAAGAAACAGTAAATGTCCTAATCAAATGTGCTGCATGAGAGGAAGCCAGAGGCCGTGTACCTTGGACAGATGTTTGCAAGATGGCAGAAAGCTGAGAACTCGGTTCTAATTCAAATGCGTGTCTGTTAAACATGATCAGAATTATTTAATCAGACTTTTGAGACAGTTTCAATCCTGTAACACTGTAAACAACATAGTCTCATGTTGTGTAGCACAGAGAAGTACCTATAAGTGATCAGGTTTTAATTAATCCCTTATTAGCCGTTTTCTGTTTATTAATAGCCTTAACTTTTCTGTGCAATATAAATCAGTTGTAATGGCTCTATATGATTATTATATGTAAGACCTGAGGACAGTATCTACAGGGAGGTAGTGCAGTATTGCATTGCTGTCCAAAGAAAAACAAGCACATCCAAAACTACTACTTTACAGGAGAGGCCAAAAAATGTCTTCACTTTTAATGCAAGTCTATGGAACCAGAATTTTTTACAAGCTATTTTAGTGCATTTCTATTGGTCCGTTCGTCATTAACTTTTCATGCATGGTAAAGGCCAGTTGCTGCTTTTGAATGATGCAGAAAAATTAAAATCAACAAAAATTGGAATGTTTTTCTTCAGTTTCTATTTAGAAACCATAGGCCTTTTCTCTGCCCCTGAATGACTTCACTGCTGGGGAAACCTTTAACCTGCACGTCTGTGGACACTCACTGAGCTGTTTGTTAACTGGTATCATGTTAATGAAGCGGGTGTAAGCAGGCCCAACTTTGTTAAGCCTTGCTTAAGTGGCTGCTGATGCTGTGTGACATACTGGCCAACAGGATAACTGTCAGAACCCGAAGGACACTACTGTTCATTTCTTAGATTTCTAGTCAAAATACCATTAAAGTACATTAAAGTGCACATGTTTTTGAGGACTATTTAAAAAAAACAACAACAACAGGTGTTCCTGACCAAATGTCCACTGTGAGAAGACTCCTCAACGCTGTGGGTCTGAAAGGATGTGACTCTGTTCAAGAAGCTCCTCATTGAGAACAGGAGATACAGACACACCAACCAAAGAAGCTGCTGCTGCTGTTCTTAGAACAATGGACTGACCACCCCAGAGTCCAGAACCTCAACACCACTGAAGCCAACGTGAGCATGTTTTCACTTCCTTTGAGGTGATACTGTATTTGATTTTGGGTCAAACTTTTGCTATGACACTGATACAGTTGATGACAGATATCAGCAAAAATCCCCTAAATCCCCCGCTTCATTCTCACACACATATACACTCACACACACACACACATGCACACACACACACACACACACAAATACACACACACATACATACATACATATGTTCCACTGACTTGCACATTTCACTGACCCTCTGAGTGATGAATCTCTAGAGAGGCTGAGCGGGCCAGGGACGCCCCCACAGATCATTCCACCTGTGGGTGCCCCTTAGCCCCTGTGCACTCACACACACACACACACACACACACACACACACATTCAGTGCACGCGGTCACGGTTCACCAGCAGAAATCTTGTGTATGTAAACATGTTATATTAGTCTGGACTGCTTGAATGATTGATCACAGTGTGATTAGTTTAGTATGCAGGATTTCTCTAGTAGTGTTTCAACTAGAAAGTCTTATGAAACAGTCCTGGTGCTACCTGGTAAACTGTCCATGCAGATGTGTGACACCCGCATGACCGAGAGGTCCCGATCACACAGCATGGAAGCTGCACCCTATCGAAACTTGACGCGGTCCAGCGTGTCACCACAAAAGGGCTTCATGGAGATAACAGGAAGTGAAAACCTTCAAGCAGCTCCTCTAGTGGCTCACATGAACGACTGAGCTCACGTCGTATTCTGAAATCTTATTTAATTATCAGAACTACAGCTCTGAATTAAAGTGAATGTGTGAAGTAATATGTGTCAAAACGCACTACTTACCACTGATACTGAAATTATTCTCTCTGTGATGTCACAGGTATCAACTTTACTCAGCCCGGTCAACATGTCCATGTGGGTTTAAACTGGGCTGTACAGGTTTTATGTGGGCTAGTAGTGGCTTTTCGATTGGTGATACAGGGACCACAGTTGGGTTTTATCTTTGAGATCCAGTTGGGCTATAACTTTGGGCCCCAACTGGGTTATAACTTTGGACCCCAGGTAGGTTATAACTCCATGTAACCCCAGCTGGTGCTACAGTCATGGCTCCCAGTTGGCTTAGTTTGTCAGGCCCTTTTGGCTTACAGGTGTGGGCCAAGTTAGTCTACAGATGTGGCCTCCAGGAGGGTAACCTCTGTGGGCCCCAGTTAAACTCCGGTTGTGGGCACCATGGGGCGTTAGCCTACATTTGTGGTCCAAGCAGGGTTACAGTTATTCCTTTGTTGACTGTGGGGCCAGTAGATGATTGTTCACATGGGCCCCACTTGCAGCCCAGATTGGCCATATTAGTGGCCCACACACAGGGCCCATATGGAGCCAAAGACCAAATCTTTGTGGGTCCCAGTTGGTAGCCTGGGCAGGCTGGGAGGCTACGCCAGCCTATTCACACTGAAGGTCTAAAGGGTGTTTCAGGTTGAACGAGGTGATACAGACCAGCCAATCAGAATGCATCATGTTTATTGTTTATTTAGGTGTAAAAATTAATTATGATCATGTTTGATGCATAAAATAGACGTTAAAGGGAAAGAAATGCAAAAAAGTGAATCTAGCAAATAAAGCAAATATAGCAAAAAAAAATAGTCGAATTTATTTGCAGTAGCCTATACCTATCAACATAGAAGCAAATGTGTTAATTAGTTTAAAATATTGATTTATTTGTTCATTTATTCAGGTGTTATGACGGATCCTGTTGGCCGGTTTTGTCGAATGTGCTAATCTGAAATTCAAGAATTGCCTCCCTGCATTTAGAACCTGAGCTCTTCGCACATTCGCAACAGCGTCGCGTAAAAATAGCCTGAATTAAATGTTTACTTTATTTTAATAAATTCTAACATTTCTGATTTTAAAGCGCAGATGTTATGGCGACTCTGTTCTACAGGACAGGACACGTGTTCGGTTTCCTCCGACGTGTTGCACAAAGCGAGCGTCTGTTTAGGTAAGCAGGATCAGCTGTGACACACACCGCGTGCTGATTATTGGTTATCAGATTAATGATCCTCACTTCGAGTTTCACCCATTCTTCGGAAATTTCTCATTTAGCTTCGTACTGCGATCAGAACTTAATCGAGATTGTGAAAGTCAGGCTGCAGTTTGTGTTGGTGGTGATAGGTGGCGCTAATGTTCTTCGAATAGGCTGTAATATCCTCTGTGCGTCTTAAAGGAGAATTCCACAAAATTTCCCCAAATTTCTGTACATGTCGTTGAGATGTAAACAAAGACATTCAGAGTCAGTTGAGGTGAAATTCTTCACTGTAGAGAAACCTAAAGCCTCTGATTTCCGTACAGTGGTGGTGAAGGTAACCAGACGTCACCCTGTGTCTTCTACAGGTTACTGCCCAAAACCACCTGTAAACGTACATATACCTTCTGAGCTTAATGTTGAAAACAGTAAAATAGTCTTCAATCTAAAAACAAATTATTCTTTGATTACTATTTTGCCTTAGAAATGATTCAAATAAATGTATTAACACTTTAGCACAAAACTATTCAAACAGCATGTCAGACATTAGGCAGTATGTCAAAAAATAAATAAACAGTTCCATCACCACCACTTTAAACAACTCTGAGTGGGCAAATAAGCATTTCTCATCTACCTACCATCTAACTAATCTCAGCATTTTAATTATACAGAATTATTTTGAAAAGTTTGTGGAGTTTCCCTGTAATTCTACTTATGCATACATCTGCTTTAGTCCTGAGTGCTTCAGATTAATGTGTTCTCTGTTGCTTTTCCTCCAGTATGTGTGCCAGTTCTGGTAAAAAGAGTGTAAATGGAGTGGAACTCTTCTACCAGCAGGCCGGACAGGGAGACCACCCTGTGTTACTGCTTCCAGGGGCTCTAGGTGAGTCATTACCTGTGTAGCAGAGACTGGGCACTAGACTGGGCGATGAGTATTTGTATGTGTTTAACATAAGCAGTGATCTCCAACCCGGGCCCTGGAGATCTACCTACCTGCAGAGCCTTGTTTCAACCACAGGTTTCCACACCAGCTCCAGCTAGTCAAGCTCTTCACAATCCCTGATTCGCTGGTTGTGATGTATCAGAGTAAGGTGGGATGCGGGGCGGCTCATTGGATACAGGCTGCAACCAAATTTTGCAGAAAGGAACATCTCCAGGAAGAGCGGGTTTGGTGACCTGATACACTATATTGCCATGAACTTGAGTGACGTCCCGTACTTAATCCATAGAGTTTAATAAGATGCCGGCCCAACCTATAACAGCTTCAACTCTTCTGGGAAGGCTCTCCACACGGTTTAGGAGAGTGTTTATGGGAATGTTTGACTGCTCTTCCAGAAGACCATCTGTGAGGTCAGACACTGATGTTGGTTGTGAAGGTCTGGCTCACAGTCTCCACTCTAATTCGTCCCAAAGGTGTTGTATCAGGTTGAGATCAGGACTCTGTGCAGGCCAGTCAAGTTCTTGAGCTGATCTGAAGGCCACATGAAGGTGGAGGTCCTAAATTCAGTGATCTGGACAGGTTTCTATTTATTACATAAACACGCTGATCATCCAACTTTAGGGACGTTACACCAGTTTTCTGACCTTCTGATCCAATCATAGCTCTTTTAACCAGCGTGGGTTTCATTCCAGTTTCAAAGTCAGTGTGTTTTGTGTATAACGCCGTCTTTGGTAGATTCACAGATCTTGAATTTTAGTACAACAGAGTGAACCTCTGCCTGCTGTATGCGTAACAGTGATGAAGGACACTTGTCCTCTGTTTCCTCTGTGTGGACAGGTAGTGGTCAGACAGATTTTGGTCCACAGCTGGAGAAGTTGGATAAGAGACGCTTTACAGTGGTGGCGTGGGATCCACGTGGCTATGGTAACTCACGTCCACCGGACAGAGACTTCCCTCTGGACTTCTTCCACAGAGATGCCAAAGATGCTGTAGACCTGATGCAGGTCAGGGTGTTTCCTCTCCAGGCAACCAGGATTCTTTCTTTGTGGAGTCTGTTTGGTCTCCCAGTGTCTGTGTGGAGTGTGTATGGTCTCCCAGTGTCTGTGTGGAGTGTGTATGGTCTCCCAGTGTCTGTTTGGAGTGTGTTTGGTCTCCCAGTGACTGTGTGGAGTGTGTACGGTCTCCCAGTGTCTGTGTGGAGTGTGTATGGTCTCCCAGTGTCTGTTTGGAGTGTGTATGGTCTCCCAGTGTCTGTGTGGAGTGTGTATGGTCTCCCAGTGTCTGTGTGGAGTGTGTATGGTCTCCCAGTGTCTGTGTGGAGTGTGTATAGTCTCCCAGTGTCTGTGTGGAGTGTGTGTGGTCTCCCAGTGTCTGTGTGGAGTGTGTATGGTCTCCCAGTGTCTGTGTGGGGTGTGTATGGTCTCCCAGTGTCTGTGTGGAGTGTGTACGGTCTCCCAGTGTCTGTGTGGAGTGTGTATGGTCTCCCAGTGTCTGTGTGGAGTGTGTATGGTCTCCCAGTGTCTGTGTGGAGTGTGTATGGTCTCCCAGTGTCTATGTGGAGTGTGTATGGTCTCCCAGTGTCTGTGTGGAGTGTGTATGGTCTCCCAGTGTGTGTGTGGAGTCTTTATGGTCTCCCAGTGTCTGTGTAGAGTTTGTATAGTCTCCCAGTGTGTGTGTGGAGTCTTTATGGTCTCCCAGTGTCTGTGTGGAGTGTGTATGGTCTCCCAGTGTCTGTGTGGAGTCTTTATGGTCTCCCAGTGTCTGTGTGGAGTCTTTATGGTCTCCCAGTGTCTCTCCCACAGTCCGAAACCATGCAATCAGGTGAATTGGAGATGATAAATTGCCCCCTAGATATGTGTGTGTCTGCATCCTGCGATGGACTGGTGGCCTGTACAGGGTGTGTCCTGCCTTCTGCCCAGTGAGTGCTGGGATAAGATTCAGCACCCCCATGACTGAATGAATGAATTAAATTCTCCCTCTCTCTATTTTTTCAGGCGTTAGGGTTCAAGCATTTCTCCCTGTTGGGCTGGAGTGATGGAGGAATGACTGCTCTCGTCGCTGCTGCATTAAACCCTGGCTGTGTTAGGAAGATGGTGGTGTGGGGCTCCAATGCTTATGTCTCAGAACAGGACCTCAAAATCTACAATGGTGAGAGCACAGGTTTCAGAACTGTGTGAAACCCACTGACAGAGGTGTGGGAGGTTTAGGAGTTAATGGAATGTAGTTGTCTTTGACCTGAGCTGTCACATTTCACCAAACACATGTAAGATAGCATTAGATTATGAGATATCAGGTCATGTGGGAAACTGGTTTTAAATCCTCTAATCGGATTACAGATTTTTTTTTTTTTGCTTGCATGTCAAATGATCTGGAATTTGAATCACTGTTTCAGCGATTAGAGACGTATCACTGTGGAGTGAGCGAATGAGGCGACCCATGGAGGAGATGTATGGCCCTCAGTATTTCAGTCAGACGTGGGAGAGATGGGTGGATGGCATCAGCCAGTTTGCACAGAATCCTCAAGGTGAGGCGTACAAGGTAACACACTACTGTGCAAAAGTCTGAGGAGCTGATAGTTTTAAAGTGTTTATCTGATCAGTAAGTGTATATTCACTAGTAGGAACAGCAGATCTGATTAGACCAGATGTAAATAATCAGACATACAATACAAAGTAACATGAATATGTTATTGTGAGAGAAGTAGATCAGATCTTGATCCAGTTTGAAGAACAAAGTTAGGTTCCAGATTTCTCCTGGACGCCCCAGACATTGTATGAATGTGTTCAGTTCCTTCAGCAGCAAATCTTGATTTATCTTAATGAAGTACTGAGCAGTCAAAGCAGGTATTAGATGAGAACTGATAATAATACTGGGTTGTTTAGGAGAAGCTTGGAAAGAGTTAAATAAACACACTGACGTATGGAAAACACTACTTACTCTATTAATACTGATTAATATTTAACAATAAAGTGGAAAAGCTCTACTTACTCTATTAATACTGATTAATATTTAACAATAAAGTGTAAAAGCTCTACTTACACTATTAATACTGATTAATATTTAACAATAAAGTGGAAAAGCTCTACTTACTCTATTAATACTGATTAATATTTAACAATAGAGTGGAAAAGCTCTACTTACTCTATTAATACTGATAAATATTTAATAAATAATAAAGTGTAAAAGCTCTACTTACTCTATTAATACTGATTAATATTTAATAATAAAGTGTTTTACTGAGTAAATAAAGGCTTCCTGTCTGGAATAATAACTTATATATATTTAAAAAGTTTTGCACAATACTATATATATTAATATAAGAACTATATTAAGTTCAGTTTTAAATATTTGTTTATATATACATATATATGAATATTGACTACATTAAGTACTTTGTCTATGTTGTTTTTCCTGTTTAGGTAATATATGTAGGGAGTTATTGCAGTTGATCGTCTGTCCCACACTGATTGTCCATGGAGCTAAAGATCCAATGGTACCTTCCTTCCATCCAGAGTATCTTCTACAGAACATCCAGGGTTCACGGTGAGTGGCTCCCAGACAGATAGCACACTTCCCTGAACTGTTCCTAATACTCTGCTGCTGATTTCTACAAGATATCTACTGTACTTTTCACTCTTTTCATACTGTAAACAGAAATGGCACTGGTCCTACACCAGGTATCAGTAGAGCTGATATCAGTCGACTGACTGTTGGAGGTTGAGATGATGGCCTAGCTTAAGTGAATGCTTCAATATATAATAAAAAAATACATAACCATTGAGGTCATACATTTCAGCTACCACTGTTTTCCAATATTGCAACTTTACAGTAGATGACAAGAACAGTATTAATGTTTAATATAACTCTAGTGGAACCAGAGCATTTCTATTGGTCTGTTCATCATGAAATTATTTACACAGTGTTGATGCCGGCTGACAGGTTTAATGATGCATGAAAGTATACATCGACAAAAAAAGAAAAATGTTTTTCTTTGGACAGCAACGATATAAGGGATATGTTTTATTTGATTTGTTGCTGTAGTAATAACAAATTAAAGCTAAAACCTTAATGGCTGAGATTTCCTTATTGCATTATTATTGCTGCATTGCATAGCACATATTTGCACACTACATAGTATACAAAAAGTAGTGCACTCATTAGTGAGTGAAGTACATAAGTGTGTGATTTGGGATGCAGTATTTCAGCAATAGTCCGGCAGCTCCAGTGTATATAGATATAGCTATGTATAATTATATATAGTTAGAGTTATAGCTCTGCTGTGCTGCTCATTAAACAACCCCAAGTCAATGTTTAGCTTGTGTCCTATTAATGCATTTATTTGTACATAGGTGTGTGTGTGTGTGTGTGTGTGTGTGTGTGTGTGTGTGTGTGTATTGATGAGACGAGGCCTATCAGAGCACAGTCTCTGGATCATGTCTACCAAAATAGCGGCAGGGTGTCTTAATTGTAGTGAAATACTATAAACAAATAAAAAATAGCTCATTTTAAAGCTCAGTATGCTAAAGAAAACAATTCAGCATCAGGATCACAAAAGAAAAAGTGGTATCTATAAACATTATCCCATCAGTGCTAATACTCTGCTGGTGTCTCTCCTTCACTTCCAGATTGCATGTTATGCCAGAAGGGAAACACAACCTGCACCTGAGATTTTCCACTGAATTCAACTCACTAATTGAAGACTTCCTAAGCGAGTGAGACATACCCGGCAGTGAAGGACATGTTCAGTTTATTTATATTTCTGATGAGTTTTGAACTTCAGCATTTTCATCATGTTCCGTCTGCTGTTAAAGGTTTCTTCGTTATTTCTCATGGTTTGCTTATTAAAGGGACAATCCAGCCAAAATTAAAAATGTAAAAATTGCTACATCTGCTATAAATATGTTCTGTGGGGTTTAAAGACATTGGCTGCATTCAAAGTCTCCTACTGAGTCAGTACGTACTAGACTGGACCCAGTGGTCACTGCTGGGCTGGTTAAGGTATGCAAGTGTTTATTATCTACAGAACACTATACCATCTTACCAACATCCTTTAACACAAGACCACCACTGTAAACATCCCGCTGTTCATTAAAAGCTCAGTTCAGACATTATTCTAGTTTCTGTTTGTGACACAGTTTAAATTAAAGTTCAACACATGAGGAATTACTCGCCAGATGAGAACAACAAGCTAAAAGCTAAATCTAAAAGTTAGCTGGCTATTTAGAAACATCAGTGTGGCCTCTTCTCTCTGTCTGAAAGGGTTAAAGTGTCTGTAGTTGAATAAAACAGTTTTCTTTATGATTTTAAAGTCCTGCTTTGTTGTAGTAGCCTATTGACATGGCTAGGCTAGCAGGTGAGATTGGCTGTCGCCTCATTGATTTTTACTTATTTAATTAATGCATTCTGTTCAATAAAATTAGAAATTATTACTTAATAAAAATGTTTTGTAACGTTGGGGGTTAGACTCAAAATTATGCTCCATAATGTGGCATTATGTTAACGTGACTAGAGCACAAGCCCATTTATTATTGTTAGCTGGCTAGGCTAACAAATAAACCAGCCTTTCTGTAAACTGTACAGTTTTTTAAAGTTATCTTTTTTAAAGTTAAAGTACATTAATATTAAAAAATAATAACACTTCATTGCTTTTATAACCCTGTTGCCACATATTAAGCCTCATTTCTGGAAAAAGTTGCTGTACAATAACCTTTAACTGACAAAAGTACAAGGAGAATATTCCCAGTTTTATTATTATTATTATTATTATTATTATTATTATTATATCATTAATTAAGTTTTAGTATTTTACAAGTTAGTATTTATACAAGTTTAGCTCCATGGCGTAACTGGCTAGGCTAACAAACAAACTGAACTTTAGAGCTGCTGATGTTCTGTCCTAAAAAAACACAAATAAAATAAAATCAGATGTATCAAAATATGTATTAAAAACGAGAGACAATGTTTGAACTGGCGATAAAATAAAAGAAACTTAAAATTAATATTTTTCCTTTCTCCTCCCGAACTGACGATGGCGCTGTAACACCAGGATGACTGCGGAAGATCTGCTCGAAGTGGAGAAGCAGGATCTTCTACACGCTGGAGTTTGGTTTTGTTTTCTATGTAGTTAAAGTGAAATAAAGGGTTAATGTGGGTTAATTTACCTGCAGTTCACGTATTAACTCTATAAATATGGAGAACGGCGGCGGCGCGCAGGCCATCAGTGTTCACGGCTTCTCGGAGAAGCTTCTGGAGCAGCTCGTTCATTTCCACGTGATGAAGCTGAACGGGGGCTTTTTCCTGTGGGTCGGAACCAGTCCGATTCTGTCCAACCTGGCGCTGTCGGTCAGCAGCAGATTCGTAAGTTTCAGACGCCAAACGGGGCGCGTGTTTCCGTTTAGCGCGTCACGTGGCGTATACGTGCTGCGGGTTTTGTTTAGTGTTGATGAAATGTTATTTTCACACATCAGACTCTCACATCAGACTTTTAGATCAAACTCTCAAAGCAGACTCAAACTTTAACATGAGACTCTCAGATCAAAGTCTTAAATCAGACACTGACCTCAGACTCTCAGATCAAACTCTCGGATCAGACCCTCAGATCAAACTCTCACATCAGGCTCTCAAATCAAACTCTCAGATCAAAGTCTCACATCAGACACTGACCTCAGACTCTCAGATCAAAGTCTCACATCAGACACTGACCTCAGACTCTCAGATCAAAGTCTCACATCAGACACTGACCTCAGACTCTCAGATCAAACTCTCGGATCAGACCCTCAGATCAAAGTCTCACATCAGACTCTCAGATCAAACTCTCAGATCAAAGTCTCACATCAGACACTGACCTCAGACTCTCACATCAAACTCTCACATCAGACACTGACTTCAGACTCTCAGATCAAACTCTCAGATCAAAGTCTCACATCAGACACTGACCTCAGACTCTCACATCAAATTCTCACCTAAGACTCTCGGATCAGACTTGCACATCTGACACTGTCATTATTATTATTGTCATTATTCCTCATAAATCTGAAATTAGAACATATAGGACATACAGCATAGAGAAGAAGAGATTGGTATGTACTAAAATGTTTAATTTCTGATTATTGAAAGTTAAAAAGGAGTCACAGGTTTGAAAATGTAGCCTTAAATAAACTAGAATTCAGGACTGATTAGCTTGACCGGGTGAACATGCTGCATGGTAACCACTAACAACTGCAAAGTTTACAGAAATTAATAAAAATAAAATGAAATTGTTTAGAAATTAGCTTAAAACTGTAATTATGGTGAAACTATAAAGAATATTATTTTATAGAGAAGGTCAGTGTCAGTGAGGCCGGACAGCTCCATATTATCAGTGTTAAAGGTGCATACATACATGTTTCATATAAATCATATACATTCTAATTTAAATCATTTCTTTAAAACCTTTATTTAACTGACACACATACAAAGAAAACATTTCCAATGACTTCACTGACCAATTTTTTATTATGTAAATATAAAACATTTAAATGTTTTTGATGCAAACATTTAAATAAAAGTTGTGAAGCAACTGTGTTACATCAGCTTTTCTTTAATTACACTTATTAACTGTTTGGGAACTGAACATACTAACCGTTGTCTGTTCTTACTTGATATACGACTCTGTTGATGAAGGCTGACTCTGGAGTAGCTGCTCAGCAGTCTGTGGTCATCACTGTCTGATTGTGCTACGCCATGCATTTTCAGTAGGAGACAGATCTGGACTGGAAGTGGGTCAGTCAGGCACATACACTGTGTGTCTACAAAGCCACGCTGCAGAGTGAGGCCTGGAGATGTCCTGCTGAAATAATGATAGACTTACTGGGAAAGCCAGCCTGATGGCTGCGTGACTCTCTGAGATAGATCGCCGTGGACCCCCGTATCGTGGCTCAACTCAACATCTGTATTTGCCATAAACGAGCTGAAATGTGGACTCATCTGACCACAGCCCACATTCCAGTGTGAGATGAGTTCGAGCCCAGAGAACTCGGCCGTGTTTCTGAGTAGTGTACACAGTTTTAAGTAGAGTTGGAAGGATTGATCGGCTATGTATCGATATCAGCCGATTTTTAATCAAAATATGTGATCGGCGATCAGCTGATATATATCCAGTTTAGCCGATCCCGAGAGCTGATCGATGGCGCTAAACAGATGAGCCTAATTTATATTTCCAGCTAGTGTTTCATCCAGGAAGATGAGCCCTCTGTTAACCCCCCTCCGGCCAGCTCCTTGCAGTTCCTATCTGAGCCACTAGGTGTAAATACATACCGTTTCATTTTCCACTAGAACAGTTTATGGCATTGACCGCATGTGCGGATAGAGAA
Organism: Megaleporinus macrocephalus; assembly: GCA_021613375.1. Lineage (NCBI taxonomy): Eukaryota > Metazoa > Chordata > Actinopteri > Characiformes > Anostomidae > Megaleporinus > Megaleporinus macrocephalus. The sequence continues at coordinate 1,919,477 of CM038707.1, read as the reverse complement.
CATCGTCCGTCTGGCAGTGTTTACCGTATGTGACTCAGACTCATCCAGGACGTTCTGTAACATCTGTAAAATAAACGTGTCTCGTGGGAACCAAAACAAAGACATTTAACTACTAATCTGTAAGAGACACCACGCAGCTGAATACAGTGAGTATCAGTAACAGCAGAGCTAACACACACAGCTAACACAAACTAATAACCCAGAAACCCTACAGACCAGATCTGACCGGTACGAACAGAACAGCAGCAGAAACAGCCAGAGAGCTAAAGAACCACAGCCAGAGTGATTGAGTTTATAGTTCTAGATAACCACGCTTCAACCATGTTTCATGACTTGCTTGCGCTAATAATTGCATGTAGCCCTGCCGTGGCATATAGCCCCGCCCTCTATTGGTATTGGCTGTCGGCCGATCGCGCTGAAAGGTGATCGGGGATCGGAAACGGCCTCAAAAACGCTGATCGGTCCATCTCTCGTTTTAAGTAGAGTTTCTTGACGCAGTGACAGACTGTTGAGTGACGAGTAGTCCTGAGCTCATGTGACTATATTCAACACCGTAACATGGGGTATTCTCATACAGGGCCATCTGAGAGCCTGAAGGTCTCACACGTTCACCAGTGGTTTCCAGTTTGGCCCTTCCTGCACTGAGAGCTCTCTAGATTCCCAAAAACATTTCACAGTGTTATATATATATTTATACAGGAAACACAGCAAGAAATATTCCTTTTGAGTTTCTTTTTTAACTGATTGACAGTTCCCACATGAAGTTCAGCACACAGTGGTGAGCCAGGACCCATCTTTGCTTGCAGAGCTTGAGTCTTTGGTGGACGTGTCTTTGATATCCAGTTGTTAGGGATGTGATCAGTCATCGTGAAATTGTGATGTCACAGTGTGACAGTGTGCATTGTGGAGACTGGACTCCTGAGCATTACGGTAATGTTAAACTGTTGTTTGTCGTTTCCTTGAGTAAAAATTAACTTTTCTAGTTAATTATATTATCTAAAACAATCGGCACCAATTAACAACTCATTCCAGCACTCATCAGGAAGATGTTCCTGAATGTAGTTATGAGTTTCCTTCAATCAGGTTTTGGTTTAGAGTATTGTAGGAATACTGTGTGTATTGTTACACCCCTACTATTCTATTACTAGTCTATGACCCTCAGCTCTTACCTACTTGTTGTGGAATGGTAAACATTTTGTACATCATCTATAAATTGTAGAAACTTTTTAACCATATTTTACCCTTTTTGTGTGTGTTGAAGGTGTAAAATTCTAAATTTGTTTGTATTTACAATAATACAATCAAGTTGTTTAACCAAAACATGGTCATTTTGTTGTACTTTGGTCAGTTAAATAAATGTTCAAGCGAATCGACACACATTATCACAGATTCTCGTTTTATATCAGAATCAGAATCAGAAATACTTTATTGATCCCAGGGAGAAATTGCAGTTGTTTGGTTTTTTTTTTCAGAATCTATAATGAACATTTACAAAATATCCCAAATATCCAGAATATTCAGAAATGTGATTTGCAAATTGAACTCAAATATCGAATATCTGGATATTATGTTTAGTGAAACTGTATCGATTCTCAAAAACACAGTATCATACACAGATTCCTGGCAGACAGTGAATCATTGTGTGTTGTGTTTAAAACTTTGACCACTAGATGGCAGTGTTGTAATCCATGTTCAGCTCCACTCCAACATTAACAAGCAGCACAAGGGCGCAGTGCTATTGTAAACATTGATAAACCTGTTCATACAGTGGTGTGTTTTAATAGTAGGATTTGAGAAATTGCAGTATATTGAATCGTGACGTCTGTATCACGATGTGTATTGTATCTCCAGGTTCTTGCCAATACACAGCCCTACTGGATAACATGTTTTTCTTCCCCAGGACACGATGCCTCTGTCCACTCTAGTACTGGGAGATTCATCAGATACGACCCCGAACTCTCTGGCTCAAAGACTGAGTGAGTTCTCACAACACAGCTAGTGTTCATATCAGCCTGCAGGACTGTGCAGAAGTTGTAAATACCTTAAAAAAAAAAAAAGACAACCTATCTACAGACATCATCACTGTCCAGAGAAAACATATGCATTTTAATTCATTTCCATTTTACTATATTATTTGAACACATCTTATCTTCATCTAGTTTTATAAATAGAAATTCTCCAAAAACACTTTATAAAACCTGTTTATATTAATAACACTGAATGTTTTTTGTCTCTCCTGTGAAGTTACTATTTTGGAGATACTTGTTTTTAAAAAATTAAGCTGTTAAACTGGACAGTAAGTGTTTTAATAGCATTAGAATGAAAACAAATAATTAATACATTGTGATTTTGTGTGTTAGTGTGTTAGCTTTTCTTTCCAGTTCAGCAGGTATCATCCAGTTCCATGAAGCTTCGGTTAAACTGATGTTTCTGTACAAAAGCTGGAGTAAAAGTCATGAACGTGAACTTGCTGTGTTCTTCTAAACCATATATTGATAACTTTTCTGAAATAAAGAGTAAATCTTAATGTTTATGCTGTATTTCTGTATGTGTATTCGTTCTGTTTAAGCAGTGATGATCACTGTTTAGTTTTAAGGCTCGTGTGAACTGCAGCGCTGACGTATGGTCCTCTCTGTGTTTGCAGCGAAGAAGACGAACAAGCAGGTGTTTGTGAGCTACAACCTGCCCATGACTGACTCCAACCTAACGCTGTTGGTGGAGAACAGGATTAAGAAGGAGATGGAACTCCACCCGGACAAATTTTAATCACTTCTGAAGCTGAACTCCTCCTTTCGTGCTTTTTCACTGTGATGTGTTTTTGTATGTATGCAGGTTATTAAATGATTAATGTGTCACACGTTCAGAACTGCTGCTCTGCTTTTACACACAACACCTGTACAGGTAGTACATCAGCGGTCAGCTGGCAATTACTGGGTCACTCTGCTGAATGTTTTTTGGGTGGTGGACCTCCTCATAGCAGAAATTACAGAAGGATTTATACTTCGGCACGGTGGTGTAGTGGTCAGTACGGTGGTGTAGTGGTCAGTACGGTGGTGTAGTGGTTAGTAAGGTGGTGTAGTGGTTAGTACGGTGGTGTAGTGATTAGTATGGTGGTGTAGTGGTCAGTACGGTGGTGTAGTGGTTAATAAGGTGGTGTAGTGGTTAGTATGGTGGTGTAGTGGTTAGTATGGTGGTGTAGTGGTCAGTACGGTGGTGTAGTGGTTAGTAAGGTGGTGTAGTGGTTAGTAAGGTGGTGTAGTGGTTAGTAAGGTGGTGTAGTGGTTAGTATGGTGGTGTAGTGGTTAGTATGGTGGTGTAGTGGTTAGTAGGGTGGTGTAGTGGTTAGTATGGTGGTGTAGTGGTCAGTACGGTGGTGTAGTAGTTAGTATGGTGGTGTAGTGGTTAGTATGGTGGTGTAGTGGTTAGTATGGTGGTGTAGTGGTCAGTACGGTGGTGTAGTGGTTAGTAAGGTGGTGTAGTGGTTAGTAAGGTGGTGTAGTGGTTAGTAAGGTGGTGTAGTGGTTAGTATGGTGGTGTAGTGGTTAGTATGGTGGTGTAGTGGTCAGTATGGTGGTGTAGTGGTTAGTACGGTGGTGTAGTGGTTAGTACGGTGGTGTAGTGGTTAGTACGGTGGTGTAGTGGTTAGTATGGTGGTGTAGTGGTTAGTATGATGGTGTAGTGGTTAGTATGATGGTGTAGTGGTTAGTATGGTGGTGTAGTGGTTAGTATGGTGGTGTAGTGGTTAGTATGGTGGTGTAGTGGTTAGTATGATGGTGTAGTGGTTAGTATGGTGGTGTAGTGGTCAGTATGGTGGTGTAGTGGTTAGTATGGTGGTGTAGTGGTCAGTATGGTGGTGTAGTGGTTAGTATGGTGGTGTAGTGGTTAGTATGGTGGTGTAGTGGTTAGTATGGTGGTGTAGTGGTTAGTATGGTGGTGTAGTGGTTAGTACGGTGGTGTAGTGGTTAGTATGGTGGTGTAGTGGTTAGTATGATGGTGTAGTGGTTAGTACGGTGGTGTAGTGGTTAGTACGGTGGTGTAGTGGTTAGTACGGTGGTGTAGTGGTCAGTATGGTGGTGTAGTGGTCAGTAAGGTGGTGTAGTGGTTAGTATGGTGGTGTAGTGGTTAGTATGGTGGTGTAGTGGTTAGTATGGTGGTGTAGTGGTCAGTATGGTGGTGTAGTGGTCAGTATGGTGGTGTAGTGGTTAGTATGGTGGTGTAGTGGTCAGTATGGTGGTGTAGTGGTCAGTATGGTGGTGTAGTGGTTAGTATGGTGGTGTAGTGGTTAGTATGGTGGTGTAGTGGTCAGTACGGTCTGGGTGGTTCTGTGTGGAGTGTTTATGGTCTCTCTGTGTTTGAGTGGGTTCCTCCGGGTTCTCCGGTTTCCTCCCACAGTTCAAACACATGCATATTAGGATCCTCACTCTAACCTGCCCGTAGGTGTGAGTGTGTGTTGGTCATGTGGTGGACTGGTGACCTGTTCATGGTGTACCTGCCTTCACCTGATGATGCTGGGATTGGCTCCAGTGAAGTATAATAGATGGATAAGAATGGGGAATTGTGACTGTTCATCAATCTTTTCCTCTACAAATCTGTCTCTCTCTCTACCAAAGCACTGTTATATCAGAGAACAGGTCTGTGACCAGAAGTGACCAGTGCTGGATGCATTCACATAAATCCTGGGTGATTCGATCAGAGGAGAACAGTGCAAATGTGAACTGGGTTCAGGGCTGATGGACTCCAGTCACTGTGCATGACAACAGGTGGGTCACAGTCTGTAGACCCCATAAAGGAGCGTGTAAAAGTAAACATTGACTATAAACATGAATCTCTCAAAAACAAGATACAGTCTGTAAACTGGTAACTCAGTGGTTTAAAGGTGAACTCCACTGATTTTTATTTCTGCACAATAACATTAAGATCAGAGTAGTTTGAATATAATTATATCATGAATTAATTAATTATGTCATGCCACAGATACTCACTGAGCCACAGGTGTCCACAGTGATGTTGATAGGAAGTTGGCTGATGTTGGAGAGAGTGATGGGATGGGGTCAAACACATTAATAGCAGGTACACACATACAGGAGCTGTAAGATTTAATAGTCCCAAAAGAAATCTGTAGAGCCTTTCTTCAAACGTTGATGTGTGGGTCTAGGAAATTACATCTATCCTTATCTGTCAACCCATCTATCTATAACTCTCATCCTATATATCTATAACTCTCATCCTATATATCTATAACTCATCTATCTATAATTCTCTTATCTGTCTTTCTCAGTATAACTATTACTCTCTATTTATATATCTATCTATATATATATATATATCACTCTCTCTTATATATCTATAACTCTCATCCATCTATAATTCTCTTATCTGTCTTTCTCAGTATAACTATTACTCTCTATTTATATATCTATCTATATATATATATATATATCACTCTCTCTTATATATCTATAACTCTCATCCATCTATAATTCTCTTATCTGTCTTTCTCAGTATAACTATTACTCTCTATTTATCTATCTATCTATCTATCTATCTATCTATCTATCTATCTATATATATCACTCTCTCTTATATATCTATAACTCCCATCCATCTATAATTCTCTTATGTCTTTCTCAGTATAACTATTACTCTCTATCTATCTATCTATCTATCTATCTATCTATCTATCTATATCTCTCTCTCATATATCTATAACTCATCTATCTATAATTCTCATCTGTCTATCCATTTATCTTTCTCAGTATAACTGTATTACTCTATCTATCCATCCTTATCAATCCACCCATCTATCTATATCACTCTTGTCCTGTATATCTATAACTGTCATCTATCTATAATTATCTTATCTGTTTACCTCTTTAAAACTATTTCTGTCTGTCTGTCTATCTGTTTTTATATCTCTTATCCGTCAACCCATCTATCTATCTTATCTATAACTCATTCATCTGCCTGTCTATCTTTTGATTATCATTCCACATGTTTTATTCTTTGTCTTTTGTCCGTTTTTTATTTTTACTACTTGACCAGTTACATCTATGTATATTATGTATAGCTAAAGCTCTGAAGGTGTGTGATTGAACTGGATGTATTGGATAGTAAAAGAAAATTAGCTATAGTTGTTGTCAGACTCTCATCTGAGTGGCCGAGTTTCTCTGTAGGGCATAATTTCCCATCAAACCACTCTGGATTAATTTACACATTACTAATTTCAGATATTTTCGAAAAATCAGAAAAATCAGCATCAGCTCCAACTAATTCCTAACTAATAAACACAACACATGGATGTTTTTAAGAATGCTTATTTACTGAAATGTGATCAATAAATAAATGGTTTATCAAACACATTTATTCACAAGTGCAACGTCTTATAAAAATGGACAATCGAAAGAGGGACACATGAATCTCACGCTTGTGCTCTGCGCGTTACTACTGAGACTGAACTGAGAGCCACTACTGAATAAGTCATTAAAGACGACTGCATCTCGACTGTGAGTCCAGACTGCGTTAGATCGTACGAGCAGCAGACATCAGTGTTACATCTTTAACGAATGAGCGCGTTCGTCAGTAATCTATCAACATCGGGTCCGAATTGGAAGCTAAATGTTCGGGTGGATGTGCTGATGGTAAGGAATCCCATTGAGCTTCCCGTCTAACATTCACAATTTAAGGCCAGTGAAGCACAAACATGTTTTCATTTCCGATGTTTTCACAACACGCTGAGACGGACGTGAGTATATCTGTCACGGCAAATGTTTTAGTAACAGTAGAAACGCATTCTAGAATTTCTTATTCAATAAGCTTCAGGATAAAAACTACGTTTGCCAGAGATTATAGTAGGTTGTGAGATGCCAAACGCCTTCCCAACACACAATTACAGGAAATCTTCGGCAGCTGATCAGGAGCCCTTCCTCTATCGGAGCCCTGCCCCGCCTCGCCTCGGAGTTTGTTTTTTTTTACATTTCCAAATGGAAACAATAACTGTTCTAGTGTACAGCTACATAGAATATTCACTCTCACGCACACGAATACGATGCTCCAAAACATCTGTGCAGTCTGTAGACCTGGACCCATTTTCCAAAAGCATCAGGGGGATCGAGATCTTCGCTCAATTCCACCAATTTTTCTACATTTCTGCAGGACTGTTGGAAAACAAGATAATAAAGAAAGCAATGCATATATATATATATATATATATATATAATCTCCCAAATACTAACTTTTCAAGAGAGGACAAAAAGAGTCTTTACTTTCAATGTAAGTCAATGGAACCAGAATTCTTTCCAAGCTAATTAAGAGCATTTCTATTGATTCATTACTCATGAATTTTTTACATGATGTAAACAGCAGCTGCAGCATTCAAATCACATAATAAAATAAAAATGGACAAAATTGTCTCTGTCTTAAGAAAAAACGTATCCATTTTTCTCTCATTTAAACACGACAGCTGAATGAATGAATGGACCAATAGAAATGCTCCGAAATCACACTGAAATAAAGCAAGCTCTTGTCCTCTCCTGTAAAGTTACTAGTTTGGAGATTGGACAGTGACGATATGCTGTCTTGTGACAGGTTTAGCTTATTTTGGCTCCTTCATGATGTAGATGTAGGTGCACGTGTACATGCAGGGCATGATGAGACGAAGTAGCCCACAAGAAAACGTCTATTTCAGATTTTACTAATGAATATCACAAATATTAAAATATCAGAAGACTCATACAGGGTCTCCGGTCATGTCATATGGTCAAGTGTGTAGACCCCTGGTTCCTGAAACCACTGCCAATTGGGTTTGTACAGTGCATCAGTAAACGGCTCGGTTACTTTATTTATATATCTCAGATGAGTGTATCGTGCAGGCGTTTGGAAAAATTGGTGCAATTCCCCTTTAAACAGTACTAAAATACTGGGTTACCATGGCCTAAACACTGTGCTTGCTTTTAAAGGAACAGGGTCGTGGATTCAGCTTTCTCTTCAACCATCATCATCCACAGGTCTGCATTTCACTCCCTTCCACACACATGCATAGGACACCACGTATGTACAAACTCTAACGGACATGATTGCTTTATCTGGACTTAGTGCAACACCAGGTAGGCTTTTAGAAAACCTGAAAAGAAACAGTGTGGCAACTCAACATCGCCAACGTCATCATCAACACACCAACATCAACGTAGTGGTTGTTTGAAAAATAGAACTCCATTCATTGCATGAGTGACTCAATATTCATCACAGTACTCTCCATCCATCCATCCATCCATCCATCCATCCACACCTCAGCTGGCCTATGAGGTTTGACACATTACGAATAGTTATAACCTGTTTTCTAGTCAGTGGTTCGTCATCAGTCACCGGTTAAAAGGCTCCTCCCCCGCTCTAGTGGTTTTAACCTCATGATGCGCTCGTGTGCTGGCGGCCCGATCCGATCACTCCTCCGCTGTTCTTCATGTGGCCTGTGCTGGCTTTGATTTCGACAAGGTACGTTCATAATCAAGTCCTAACTCCGTTGGCTGTGCTGTTGCTAGGCGCTGTGCTGTTGCTGGGGTTGACCGCCTGATGGAGGGGCGTGTCCTGCACGCGGGAATACTCCCTGACCTCGGGCCGGGCCAGGAGGTGGTGCTGCTCTCCGGGGAGGAGCGGTCGGCGCAGTAGCCCCTCCCCCTCGGCCAGAGTCTCCGGCAGCGGTTGGCCCGCCGTCTCCGGCAGCAGCGGGATGCAAATGATGCAGAGGAGGGTGCAGCAGGTGAGGATGACGTGGTGCAGGAAGAAGCCTTTCTGGTTGTGGAGCTCCATGAGGGGAGCCGTCAGCATGCCGAACCCAGCGCTCGCCAGGACCAGGCCCACACCTCCACCCCTATTGCGGGCACACACAGAAGAACTGGGTTAGTTTCCCAATTAACAACAAGCATGTGAGGTAATTAGCATAAATATTTAATATTCAATATTCTCTGCTCTTATTTACCGTCACTGGGACAGTGAGTGGAGGTGGTTCTGTTTGAGCTGTGTTGGACTGAAAACACACCATTTGCTGAGCCTAAGCTTTATTTTGGTTCATAGTATTATTTTGTAAATATAGAGGGTAAGTCAAAAGTCTTAGGACAGCCTTTTATTTCAGAAAGGAAAGGGAAACTGATGTATCTGAATACCACAGCAAGTAACGGGTGAGGGGGGCTATCTTTTAGGCTAATACGGCCATCCGACAAGCCTCCATATTGGATGAAGGGCACCTTTCCAATGGGAAGGTGGTCGTGTAGCAGATCAAAGAAGATCAGAACTGTCTCAGGAACACAGAAAGTTGCATCAACAACAACAACAACCACAATGAACAACATGTTCAGTGTGCTGTCCTGGTGCTGGACCGCACCTTCAGGGTATTCAGATACATCACTTTCCCTTTCCTTCCTGAAATAAAAGGCTGTCCTAAGACTTTTGACTCACATTCATTCCAGGTTTGATGCCTGGAAATCTGGAATTCTAAAAAAAGAGATCTTTCTTTTAACTGCACTCAATCATGTGGGGACTGAAGACACACTGATCTAGTTTTAAAAGCAGGATTTTTTTATTACAGGGTCGTACATATTTTGAGTTGAGGAGGAAATTTAGCAGCCAGTAGTAATAAAGGTCAAGATGGTTTTACAAATGCTTTCAGTGTTTATTTTATAATTTCACATACAGTTCCATCCTTTTTGTATTTCACTTATTTTATTTATTTATTTTACTGGCAATTTTGCTTCCTGCAGTAAACATAACACTCTGTTCTTCTCATGTGGGCCACTGGAACGTACAGTAACAACACTGTGAAATACTGTCCTGTGTGTTTGGATGCAATGCTGCAGATTCTGCTGCTTGTGTGCTGCAGTCCTGCATTTCAGTGAAGGTACGTGGAAACTTCTATAGTTCACTACTAACCCGGTGCTGCAGTTTCCTGCATAAACCACAAAACTCATTCATTTCATTTTTACAACGTCAATAAACTAAATGGGTTTATATTGATCTGTGTGTCTAAAGAGTGAGTAAGATCAAGAGCATATACATCACAGCTGTCCAAAGAAAAAACAGGAATCTCAAAAACAGCAACTTTACAGGGGAGATAAAAATCATCTTTACTTTTAGTGTAAATTAATATAAAGAGGTTTTATTATTAAGAGATTTTGGAGCATTTCTATTGGTCCATTCATTGTAAAAGTTTCATAGGATATAAAGGATATTATTATTATTATTATTATTATTATTATTATTATTATTGTCCAGAATGTG
>CM038707.1:1844211-1904211 GCA_021613375.1 Megaleporinus macrocephalus | reverse complement strand
GTGGAGCTGATACAGTGGACAGTGAGTGGAGGTCCTGTATGGTCAGTGGAGCTGATAAAGTGGACAGTGAGTGTAGGTCCTGTATGGTCAGTGGAGCTGATACAGTGGACACTGAGTGTAGGTCCTGTATCTGTATGGTCAGTGGAGCTGATACAGTGGACAGTGAGTGGAGGTCCTGTATGGTCAGTGGAGCTGATACAGTGGACAGTGAGTGGAGATATAATACAGGTGTTCCTAATAAAGAGTTCATACAATCTACAAGCTGGATGTGGGTTATTAGAAAGATTGGACATTTAGGATCTAACTCACTCCCACTAGGCTATCTGCACCGTCCCCAACCCTGTTTCACCCCCAAAGTCCAGTTAGTTTGACTAGTGTGGTCACTTTATGTCCGGACGAGGTTCAATTCAGTTCACATCTAGTGTGATCACTAATGGAGTGCGCGGGCCAGAACAAGAATAACTGCTGCGTCTGTCCCATTAAACACACCCGGCAGCAGAGGGTCACTCTGGTCCACTGTGTGAGAAAGTCCTGCTGCACCGTTTAAGCTGGAGAACAGGAAGCACAGCTTCAGCCTCGAATGAGATCAGAGCTTATCAGAGCTCAGAGCAGGAGTATTTAAATAGAAGTCTATCAGTCCAGTTAGAGGAGATCTCCTCAGGCCAAGGTCTGGACCGTCATCATCTCTAACGTGTGTTCTGATTCAGTGGTGTATCCTGTTTACTGAAGTATCTAGTATCAGCATCTCATACCATCAGCTACTGAAACACCAACACACCACACATACCGTTCAGTATATTTCAGTATATTTACTGTTTAAATACTGAATTAATGCTTTTTTCATCACTTTAGGTAAAAACAAGGGCTACATTTAAAATGCTTTTAAAAAGAGGGCATCATAAAGGATGTGTCTCAAATCCTAGTGAGTGTGTAAGTAGGCTGTCTAGGTAGTGAGTGTTTAAGTAGACTGTCTAGGTAGTGAGTGTATAAGTAGGCTGTCTAGGTAGTGAGAGTGTAAGTAGGCTGTCTAGGTAGTGAGTGTGTAAGTAGGCTGTCTAGGTAGTGAGTGTGTAAGTAGGCTTTCTAGGTAGTGAGTGTGTAAGTAGGCTGTCTAGGTAGTGAGTGTGTAAGTAGGCTGTCTAGGTAGTGAGTGTGTAAGTATCAGTGTTCTCTCCTCATCTCTCCTCATAAAACAGATTACTGAGACGCTCTAGTTAGAGAGAGACTGCGTCACGGCTTGTTCCCCCCACTGCAGCACGCCACCGGTGGTTTAGCTGGTTGCTAAGATACCGGCTGGCATCCAAAACAATAGACAGAGTCTTAAAAATCTGCTAGCATAAATGCTAATGTCTGGAGTATAAAGTGTAAATGGTGAAGGACTCGTTACAGAGTTGATAATAAAATACTGTTTTGTGTGATTATATGACCAGAAACACATTAAAACTCCAGAGAATCAAAATAACTCACATTTTAAAACCACTTCACTGCTCCTAGATTAGCCTGTGTTGCATCATGGGATTGTCTTAGCGGCTGAGGAAGCGTTCGATGCTTCCTTAAAATCAGGTGTAAATAAGGTTCCTCAGTAGCAGCATGTTTAAGGTATGTAAGAATTGGGACAGTCTACATGTCAGGAGCGCATACTATGAGGTAAAATGCTGCCTATGTAGGAGCTCAGTAGGATTTAGACAGACCCGTAGTGTTTATTTTTAATAAAAAAGTGAATAAAATGTTTAGTCTTGTTAATTGAGTTACAAGACTTCTATTCCTCCACACTTTCTCTTGATTAGTAAGAGTAGTGAGCTCTTGGTTGTCCAGCCAGGACTTTAAACCTGGTCTAAAACTGTGTTAGGACCATTCTCACACACATATGAGATATCAGAACATTCTGTGTGGAGTGTGTATGTTCTCTCTGTGTTTGAGTGGGTTCCTCCGGGTTCTCCGGTTTCCTCCCACAGTCCAAACACATGCATGTTAGGATCCTCACTCTAAACTGACCGTAGGTGTGAGTGTGTGTGTGAGTGTGTGTTGGCCATGTGATGGACTGGGGACCTGTCCTTGGTGTACCCCGCCTTCACCTGATGATGCTGGGATTGGCTCCAGGCTCCCCGTGCCCCCTAGTAGCGGGATAAAGTGGAAGATAATGGATGGATGGATATGAGATACGTGGCTGCTTTTAATTAGTGTCACGCTCTCAGAACATGTGAGATGTTGGTGTGGAGCTGTCTGTGGGAAGTATAAACATGTCTCGGTCCATTCCTGGTTGAAAAGTTATTTTCCGCCATCAACTTTTTTTTTTTTGTTAGAGCACGCTGTCTGACCCGCTTTATTCTCCGACTGCTGCTTCACAGATCTGATTGGCTGAAGAGAGTATTTGGAGACTTTACTACGCATGCGATTGGTCGGTAAGTTTACGGCGCCGTCTGTATACCGTAAAGATAAGGAAAGTTCCGCCGCTTAAAATAAATAGTCAGAATTAAATTCTTCTTAATAGTTTATTAGTTTGGGTCCACATTGGACAACGTCTGGGTCTGGACTTCTGAACAAGCCAAAGCTCCATAGGTGATTAGTGGTCTCTGGCTTAGAGCTTTGGCTTGTTCAGAAGTTGTGTGTGTCTATAGAAGCAGAGCAGTGACTCTTCGAGTGTTACGAGCCGAGTGAAGCGCAGAACTCTGTAAATTAACAGGTTTATAGAAGCTCCTCCGTCACTGCAGGGTAAGGATAAGAAAGAAAACAGCTCAATCCAAAGTTCTCGCTGCGTTTACAGTTATACAATCTCCCCTCACACCAAAACCACGACTGGAAGGTGCAGGTGAAGTTTATATCGAGTCCAGGCGGAGCATATTCAACAATTACAGTGTTCCCAACAGCCACTTTCCTCGCCCACTCCTACACCATCACACCTTCACCCCGCCTCCAGACTCCAACCTCTCCCATGTGCTCATCCTCCCATGTGCCACTTCTAAGTAGAGTCATAAGAACGTGTGATATATACACAACAGGCAGACGTTTACAGTTGCCACTCGGCCTACCAAGCCAATGAATCTTGTGGCCAGAATAATGGAAACTATTAATCGAAAACCTTACGTCGCCACCAGGTGGACCCATACATCTTTACACACGCGTGCACACACACACATACAAAGGCTGAGCTTACCAAACGTATGGAAGCATGAGGACGAACGGAACGATGATGAGGACCTGAAGAATCTGCCAATCCCGGCACAGCGCGGCCAAGCCAGGCATCAGCAGCTGCCCAGCCACCACAACCAGACTGGCAACCATTGTCATGGAGAAGCGCCAACCAGGCAAACACAGCTCAATCCCTGAGAGAGAGAGAGAGAGAGAGAGAGAGAGAGAGAGAGAGAGAGAGAGAGAGAGAGAGAGAGAGAGAGAGAGAGAAGAGAAGAGAGAGAGAGAGAGAGAGAGAGAGAGAGAGAGAGAGACAGAGAGACAGAGAGAGAGAGACAGAGAGAGAGAGAGAGATAAAGAGAGAGAGAGGGGGGGGGGTAAGAAGAAAACACTTCACTCTTTAGTTCCCTCTCATTTTTACTGAGTGAACACAGTGGGGCTTCAAAGATGATTGTGCTTTTGTTCATCTTCCCCCCGCCGTCTCGCACCCACCCCCTAACACCACCACCCCCGCCCCCGTATCACTCCCTTTGTTGCTGAAGGGTTCTCTGGTGCTGATTACCTCAGCCACTCTTCTGCCCCCAGACTGAAAGTGATCCACTCCACAGAGGACACTTTCACCCCACTCACCCTAATCTCCCACCTCCCTCCCTCCCTCCCTCCCACCTCACTCTTACACACACACACACACACACACACACACACACACACACACACACAATCACACAGAATAGCTAAGATAGCTGGGATGCTGTGATGGAGGGAACAGAGGAAGAAAGCAAATTAGATGATGCATACAATGGCAGCGCAGTATTCCACTCAGCTCAGCTCCATTAACCATACATGTGATCATAAATCATAACCAACACCATCATCATCATCTAAATTAATTCCCACCAGGCCACTTAATTATGTTGTGAGTAGATGTTAAACAAAAGATATTTGTGGATATTTGTTCTGATTTATTGGACCATGTTTTAATACATACACCATATAAAGCTCTTCATCAGCATTTCAGCTCAGATTAATAGTAATAATATTAATAATAGTAATAATAATACAGCCCCAAATCTAAAAAAGTTGGGACACTGTGTAAAATGTACATACATGTAAATAAAAACTGAATGTAATGATTTGTTAATCTCATTTTCCCATATATTATTCACAATAGAACACAGAACACATATCAGGCTTTGATCAATTATCTGAAAACGATTACCTCATTTAGAACTTGATGCAAAAACACATCTCCAAAAAGTTGGGACAGAAGCAACATAAAGCTGGAAAAAAGTAAGTGGTGCTAATAAAAAGTACTAGGTATTAAAAGTCTGTGTTTCTTAAATTTCATTGACTTCTGTTTGATTTCAGACTGTATGAACCCAAAATAATCACATCCTGTCTGTTCAACTTCATTCCTGCATTATAGGGGTGTAAGAAAATACTGAAAATATAGAATATCAGATATTATGTATAGTGATACTATATCGATTCTCAAATACACAGTATCAATACACAGATTCCTGGCAAACAGTGAATCAGTGTGTGTTGTGTTTAAACCTCTGACCACTAGATGACAGTGTTGTAATCCATTTTCAGCTCCACTCCAACATTAACAAGCAGCACAAGAGTGCAATGCTATTGTAAGCATTGATAAACCAGTTCATACAGTGGTGTGTTTTAATAGTAGGATTTATCACTTTGCTTGCAGTATTGCAATATATTGTGATGTATTGAATCGTGAGCGCTGTATCACAATACGTATTGTATCGCCAGGTTCTTGCCAATACACAGCGCTACTGCATTACTTTCCATACTGACCCTGTGATAACGGGTTGGATTTAAGCATTTTGATTCAATGGGAATTCATCATTTCTTCCTAAATATATTTTAGTTATTAGTGGCTTTACTTGGGAATTTACATTGTAGAGAAGCTGGTAAAGCCTATAACACCCTGCACGGACATCTCTGCTTTGAATCACTCTGAAAATAGATTTAAAAAAATAAAAATAATTAAAAAAAATATTAACAATAAACAAGAAACAAAAATGGAGCTGTCCAAAGAAAAAAAACATGATGAATGCGCCAAAATATTTATTTAGGTTCCGCTGACGTACACTGAAAGTAATGAGCGTTTTTGCCATTTTGCAGATACTTGTTTTTCAATAAAATATCTTGAGCAGGAAGCAGTGCATTCACTTGTAGTGTGTGTGTGTGTGTATATATATATATTTATTTATATTAAATGCTTCAGATGTCTGGTTCCCATCATCTCCACTGTGAACAATTCAGACTCTGGAATGAAGCATTTTATATAAAACCATGTGTTTTATTTAGATCATAACCACTGAATTATTAAAAATTTGAAAAGCAGGAGTCTTATACACTACTGTGCAAACATCTTAAGCTGATAGTGTAAAGGTCTTCATCTGATCAATAAGTGTATTTTCACCATCAGATATGTGTTGGCCATGTGATGGACTGGGGACCTGTCCTTGGTCCTAAAAGCTCTACTTACTCTATTAATACTGATTAATATTTAATAATAAAGTGTAAAAGTACTACTTACTCTATTAATACTGATTAATATTTAATAATAAAGTGTAAAAGCTCTACTTACTCTATTAATACTGATTAATATTTAATAATAAGGTGTAAAAGTACTACTTACTCTATTAATACTGATTAAAATTTAATAATAAGGTGTAAAAGTACTACTTACTCTATTAATACTGATTAATATTTAATAATGAAGTGTAAAAGCTCTACTTACTCTATTAATACTGATTAATATTTAATAATAAAGTGTAAAAGCTCTACTTACTCTATTAATACTGATTAATATTTAATAATAAGGTGTAAAAGTACTACTTACTCTATTAATAATGATTTATATTTAATAATAAAGTGTAAAAGTACTACTTACTCTATTAATACTGATTAATATTTAATAATAAAGTGTAAAAGCTCTACTTACTCTATTAATACTGATTAATATTTAATAATAAAGTGTAAAAGTACTACTTACTCTATTAATACTGATTAATATTTAATAATAAAGTGTAAAAGCACTACTTACTCTATTAATACTGATTAATATTTAATAATAAAGTGTAAAAGTACTACTTACTCTATTAATACTGATTAATATTTAATAATAAAGTGTAAAAGCTCTACTTACTCTATTATTACTGATTAATATTTAATAATAAGGTGTAAAAGTACTACTTACTCTATTAATACTGATTAATATTTAATAATAAAGTATAAAAGCTCTACTTACTCTATTAATACTGATTAATATTTAATAATAAAGTGTAAAAACACTACTTACTCTATTAATACTGATTAATATTTAATAATAAAGTGTAAAAGCTCTACTTACTCTATTAATACTAATTCATATTTAATAATAAAGTGTAAAAGCTCTACTTACTCTATTAATACTGATTAATATTTAATAATAAAGTGTAAAAGCTCTACTTACTCTATTAATACTGATTAATATTTAATAATAAAGTGTAAAAGCTCTACTTACTCTATTAATACTGATTAATATTTAATAATAAAGTGTAAAAACACTACTTACTCTATTAATACTGATTAATATTTAATAATAAAGTGTTTTACTGAGTAAATAAAAACTTTCTGTCTGGAATAAATAGCTTTTTAAATATAATAATGACCCCAAGAAGTCTCAAACTTTTACTCAGTTCTGTACAACTTCAATTAACTTCTAAAAGAAATACGGCGCTTTAATTCTTTATTTGGGCAACATTAAACAAAAAAGTAGCAGAAATAAATATAGGACCCCTTTAAATTGTTTGTGGGAAACACCTCCACATCTCCTAAAGGCTCTCTCTCAGCAGCGTGTAATGATTTGCCGTCACAAAGTCGCTGCCTAAGCAGTTCATTCTGTTCAGTAACAGAATCAATCAAATACAAAAGCAAGCAATTAAGCTTGGAGGAGGAGGAGGTGACATTTAGCAGCAGTTTGATTTTGATATCTTTCACAAATCAGCTGATTCGCTAAACTAAGAGCAGGGACGCATGTAACTGCGCAGTATGAAGCGAAACCCAGCAGCAGAAGGTATCTGAAGGAAACTACAACCTCAGCATCAGCTATGAAGGGAGGAAGGAAGGAAGGAAGAAAGGAGGGAAGGAAGGAAGGAGAGAGTAAGAGAAGGAAAAAAAACCTTAATACTTACTCAGTACAAACAGACAGAGTCTGATGGCCGCCAGACAGAAACCCTCAAAGAAGCGAAGAGTACTGAACATCGCCACATCCACAGAGAACGCCACAGCCAGGCCGAACGCAAGCACCGACAACACCGACACCAGCAGCACCGGGATCCGCCCTAACCTGAGAGAGAGAGAGAGAGAGAGAGAGAGAGAGAGAGAGAGAGAGAGAGAGAGAGAGAGAGAGAGAGAGAGACAGAAGAGAGAGAGAGAGAGAGAGAGAGAGAGAAGAGAGAAAGAAAGAGAGAGAGAGAGAGAGAGAAATAGTGAGTGAGAGATAAAGGAAAAAATAGAAGAGAGAGAAATAAAAGACAGAGAGAAATAGAAGAGAGAGAGCGAGAAATAGAAGAGAGAGAAAAAGAGAGAAATAGGAGAGAAAAATAGAAATAGAGAGAAAGAGAGGAGAAATAGAAACAGAGAGAAAAAGAAGAAAGAAAAATAGGAGAGAGAAAAGAAGAGAGGAAGAGAGAGAGAGAAAAATAGAAGAGAGAGAAATAAAAGACAGAGAGACAGGAGATAAAAAAGAAGAGAGAGAAATAGAAGAAAGAGAGACAGAAGAAAAAGAAATAGAAGACAGAGAAAAAAGGAGAGAGAGAGAGAGAGAGAGAGATAGCTGTCAGTACAGGTTTACCTGTTTACACCACAAATATCAACATATGTTTAATTCCAGTGTTCAGACAGTTTGATCTGATATTATGTATTTGTGTGTATATACACTGTATTTACTGTATTTCAGTTATGAATTGAAGGTATTCACCACTAAACGCGTACTACAGTATATCAATCACATCCTATAGACGCTTGTAGTAACTGCACAAACAAACATAATCTAAAACCCATCAACCTTAATCCAAAACCTGTTTACCTCTCTTCAGGAAGTTCCCAGTTAATACAACCATTATTAATCACAGCATAATCACTTATTTACAGACTTTTACAACTTTTAATAACTTCATCGAGCAGGGACGATAATATTTCACACATACTGTAGAAAAATAAATCCTCCTTCCATATTTTAATAAAAGAGTTTGATACAGCATCATCTGGGGCAGGCAATCAGACAATACTCTGTTAATAGTCACAGTACACTTTGCTAATTAGAAGACTAATGAACTACAGGTTACATTAATATAATAACTATAAATATAAAAATTACAACAATATAAACAATAAAGCATATTATTATTGTTGGTGTTTTTTAATGTGGCTACATATTCTGTTACAGTCTAACTATAAAACCCCCATATATATATATATATATATATATATATATATATATATATATATATACACACACACACACACACACATATGGGGGGTTTTATACTTAGACTGTAAGAGAATATGATTTGGGTGTTATGGGTTAAATGCAGAGGTCAGATTCTCCTGTATGTAAACAAAAGACAGGACTTTTCCAGATTGATAAAAAGAGAAACTGCTGTGAAAAAGTATCTGCTCTTAAACAGCGCTGAGCGTTTCACTCACTGAAGGTGAGATTAAAGGTAAAAAGTCCCCGAAACAAGCAGCGGAGGTGAAAGTGTCTGGAAAACAGGCCGGGCAGAACTGGCACATCATCACAGGGACAATACCCAGCAGCTGGTGATGATTATAGTCTGCAGACATACACACACACACACATATATATATATATATATATATATATATATATATATATACACATATACATATACACATATACATATACACACACATATATACATGTTGAATACTGAATAGTTTACAGACTTATTTATATAACATTCACACTATAATACTCCATAGTTTGTCCTTCACTGATTAACCAGCCCGGTTTCCACTAAACATCTATTGCAGAGACGCTCACTGAGACTGTAGTTTATTAGAAACACGTCACGTTACTTAAAGAACATTTCTCATTCATGTTCTCTTTGAGCTAATCTCTCATGTCCAGTATTTCTTTTGCAAACTGTTTGATGTCTGCAGACTATAATCATCACCAGCTGCTGGGTATTGTCCCTGTGATGATGTGCCAGTTCTGCCCGGCCTGTTTTCCAGACACTTTCACCTCCGCTGCTTGTTTCGGGGACTTTTTACCTTTAATCTCACCTTCAGTGAGTGAAACGCTCAGCGCTGTTTAAGAGCAGATACTTTTCACAGCAGTTTCTCTTTTTATCAATCTGGAAAAGTCCTGTCTTGTGTTTACATACAGGAGAATCTGACCTCTGCATTTGACCCATAACACCCAAATACATGCACTAGTGAACACACACACTAGGGGGCAGTGAGGCACTCACATACACAAACACATACACACACACACACACACACGCACGCTATGGGTTAGTGAGGCACTCACATATACATACATACACACACACACACACACACACACTAGGGGGCAGTGAGCACACATGCCTGGCGTGGTGGGCAGCCCTATCCACAGTGCCCAACTAGGGGTTAGCCGTTTAAGGGCACTTTAGCCATGTCATATAGGCTCAGGGAACCAAACCAACAACCTTCTGGTCACAAGCCTGGTTCCCTGACCTCCACCTCAAGACTGCCCCAATGTAACGCCCTAGATGTGTCAGTTGTCTATTAGATCTTTGACAGATCCAGCACTGACAGATCTTCCTTCAGTATGAAACCCGTATGAGCTTCTGTCCAATACAGCCATGAAGTGGTTCCTCTCAGGTTTTCTCCTTCAAGGTCTTCAGGTTTCTCAGTTTCTTTTATTATTTCTTCCTTCTGCTTTTAGGATGTTCACCTACTGACTCTTGGTTCCAGTCAATGTTTCTTCTTAATGGCCTAATGGAACTCATCTTCTTGGTTTCTTTCAGCAGGTCTTCCTTAAGCTTTTAGCGAGTTTTTGAGTCTTCTTCATGTCTGGAAAACTTTTCTTGCCCTTCTGGTTCCTTTGGTTTACCTATTGCAGCTCTAGACGCCGTGTGCTGAACATCAGTGCAGAAAAAGCACTGCACAAAGCATTCGCTCCAGCTTGTCAATCACTCCAAAGATTAGTTTTCTTTCTTTTAAGAAGTCTTTTAAATAGATTACTAGGATGTTTGTTAATGGCATAAATGAATAAAGGACCAGCGCAGTGTAAACAAAATCATATTCAGTCTACTAAAAAAAGTGCTGTTCTTCCAAAATGGTCCACCATTTGTGGAGAAATAAGCCCTTTAATCACGGCTGCAGTCTGCCCTTTAAGTTCACGGGCCTTGTTTCATTCACAGTGAGCTCGAGTTCTGAGCCAAAACAACAAAAACCTTTCTCGGCCCAACAGCAGGTATGGGATACACACAGTCAGCTCCATAATTTCACCAGCTATCATAAAGAGGGATGTCTCATCACAAACTATGTTCTATGTGTTGATCTCAGACGGACAATAAGAGAGAAATTTAAGCTTTAATTTAAATAAATTTATTCTATTAAAAAAAAAAAACTAAAAATAAATATAAATGTATATATAGAACACACTCAGGAAACAAGACCAAAGTGTGTTGGAACTTCATAACTCACCATTAAGCAACAGCTTAAAACCAAAGCTACACAATTAAACAGGCCATATTCACAATTAGAGCGATAATTAAGAGGCTTAAGACGATCAGAGCTGCAGTGATCGTGACATTTACCATCTTATATTTCTTCCTTCATTTCTTTAAACAGCTGTAATTATCAGACTCGCTCTGCTGATTGGATTACCTGTCAGGTTCCTAGAGTTTTTACTGAGCTGGGAAAATCTGCTTTTAGCTACAGAGCACCAGTGAGCCGGAATTCACTGCAAGAAACTCTAAAACTCAGAGCTCGCTGGTGTCACTAAATCATTTTAAACTTTTAGTGTCTAACCACCTTCAGACAGCCTGTACCTGGTTTAATTGAGTCTTTCTTTTGACTCTTAACTTTTTTATTTTTTCTGTCCTTTTATCTATCCAATTTCAGTTTAACATTTTGTTTTGTTTTCATCATTTACTTTCTTCATAATTTTTAATATATATATATTAAATGTATTTGTATTTAATTTACTCCATTTTTTAAAAATCTTTTTATTTCATTGTCTTATATTTTTATTTTGAATTATTTATTTTTTGATTAAATTCTTATATTGTCTGCCTGTTTTTCTAATATTTTTACAATTTAATTCTCTATAATTCTTATGTTTTACTCATAAAGTTCTTCATTTTAGCTTTCTTGATTAAATATTGATTCTAATTTTTATGTATTTTCAGTCCCTTTAAGTTATAAATGCTCAGATGCATTGTAAATGAGGGGTTACCCTCAATGTATTACCGAGGGAAAATAAAGGTTGATTGATTGATTTATTTTACCTCCACGTACAGTTTGAGGACAACGCGTAGAGAGGCCGAAATACCAGAGACGGGGATCTGCAGAAGACAGCAGCATCTTGACCAAATCTCCAAAACTATAATTAGACAGACTGGTCCTTCATCTAACCACAAACACAAGCACCTGAAGCTCGACACCACTGGAGCTCAGGCTGGTACAGCATTCTCTGGTAAGACGAGACCAACGTGGAGCTTTTTTGCCAACAACCATTTAAGGTGGTTCTAAAGAGAAGAACATTAAGACACCATCATCAAGCACTGTGATGTTTTGGGGCTGCTTATTCTCCAAAATAGGGGTTTGAAAAACATACTGAAAATATTAAATATTGCAACATGTTCGGTTGTACTGTATTGATTTTCTATATCATGGTATTGAATGTAAATTATTGATTATATATCAAAGTTTTTTGGTTCATTTTGTGTTGAATTTTAACCTCCGACCACTAGATAGCAGATTTCACCATTAAACTCTTTCACTTTAATGTAAACAAGTAGCATTAGCACTGCTAGCAATCTTTATATGTAATGTGTGCATGTGTTTATACTATGACTGTTTGCCTAAAATTCTTATTTTAAAATCGCAATATATCACCACTTACAGTATCGCAATACATTGAATCGTAACGCCCGTATCATGATACATATCACATCTATACCACGTTCTTGCACTAGGAGGCATCATATTTTAAATTAAAATACATCTGCTTCTGCAAAAAAGCTAAAAGGGTCACGCTGGCAAGAACCTGACGATACGATACACATCATGATACAGGGGTTTGATATGATAGTTACGATTCGATATATTGTGATACAGTCAGTGGTGATATTACAAATTTAAAATAATAATTTTAGGAAAACTGTTATAGTATAAAAAATAAATCACCATTTTTATAGCTGTTAGAATTGGACCCTTATATTTGTTTACGTTGGACGAGTCTAATGGTGAAGAACACTGCCATGTAGTGGTCGGAGGTAAAAACGCAACACAAAATGAACCACATTGTAAACTACTGATTAAATACCAATACCACGATTATGAGAATCGATAGCATCACCAAAGACAATATCGTAATATTTGATATTTCCAATACTTCCTTACACCCCTACCACAGACCTAAACCTCAGTGGGGTGAGCTTGAGAAGGGAGGACGTTGGACTCTGAAGGACCTGAAGGGAATCTATACTGAGGAGTGGTCTCAGATTCCTTGCTCTGTAACTTCTCGAGCACTTTGGAAGAAGGTTTGTTGCTGGTATGTGGGCAAAGTTGAGTATTTTCATTGTGAGCCTGAACCAACTAACCTCAGAGACATCTTCCATGACATGTTTTACTCCTCATCTTTACCAAGCATGCCCATATACGCTCAGATATTCAGATATAGATCATATACAGGGGCAGTCCATAGGTATTCCCAAATTCCTGCATAGTTCAATCAATGTTTTGGTGTGAAGCAAGCAAGGATTTGACATGGAATGATTCGTTGAGTCATCTGGAGTGATGTGAAGTGAAATCCATTGAGAACATCTGAGTTAGTGGGTTGAGAAGCTTACCAGTCTGCCATAGCCCCCATCAGCAGGTATCCAAATATGGAGCCCACCAGCAATGAGAACTTAGCGATGTGGACCTTCCACTCTTCATCACATACAAGCTGCCACTGAGGAGAGAGACAGGGCGTTACCACAGCGCTCACATAAATCTGTAATAAGGCTCAGTCACACGACACTGCTGTTTGTTTAGAGTAAGCTAGGGGCTACTTTAAAACACACAGTATGTATTTAAGTACTGAAAGAAAAGTATGTGGTGGTGGGAACTCTCCTCAGTGAGTATACAGCGAAGGTGCACATGGTAAACACACATTTAAGCCACTTTATATTTGTAAACACACAGTCCAGCGCTCGGAGATGTACAGACGGGTGGTGCTGATCTGGTTGTAGGCTGTGAGTGAGGATTAGTATGAGTGGATGTGAGGAAGGATTAATCTGCGGTGGGACCACGTGGTCTGGCTGTGTTCGCCTCGAATTTCAATACGTAGAGAGGTCATACGTTCGAGACATTAAGTGCCTCATTAACATTCATTAGCATGTCTGTCGGCCTGAACGAGTCTTTTTAACACACACAGTAAAAGCATCAGGGCAGGAGTGTGAAAAAGGTCTCACACACACACACCATCACAGCGTGCTTCACACCTGGCTGAAATCTGAGCCAATACACCTTAAAGAAAAACAAGTATCGGAATTATTTCCAAGCTATTTTATATAATTTCTATTGATCCATTCATCATACAACCATGTAAACAGTAGCTGCTGTAGAAAAAAGATTCTTTTTTTTCTTTAAACAGGGATGATATGCTATATGATTAGAGCTCAGATCCTTAGATATGAATGCTTAAACACTACTTAAAGGAGCAGTCCATGGGTATTTAAAAAAAAAATCAGCATAGTCTAGTCATTGTTTTGGTGTGAAACAAACAAAAGGTCCAATGTTAAATGATGAATGAGTGGTTTAATGTGAACTGATTGACTGTAGAAAAACTTTACAGTGGTAGTGATGGTAACCAGGCGTCACATTGTTTACAATGCAAAAGCTGTCACTGTCTTTAATTTCTAAAATGACCTAAAATGACTTTTATTATAAGCGATGGTGTCTCGCAAAATTGGTACAATTCTGAGAGTGAGCTTTCAAATGCATTAAACCCTTAAGACGTCTGGTTCCATTCAGCGCCACTGTGAACAATTCTGATTGGATCATTTTCTCTAGAACAGAGCATTTCACACCAAGTCCTTCTGCATGACTTTGTTTACATCGTGATAGTTAAATTACTCAATGATTTAGCGAAATCGGTGCAGTGCTCCTTTAACATCTCAGGCATTTTAAGGCTTTTATAAGCTTTAAAGTGCTCCGACGTCTGGTTCCTATTACCACTACTGGAAATAAATCAGATGTGGTAAGTTTGTCTAGAACAGAGCAACTCATTACCACTCTCAGTGACTGTTTACATCTTATTAATAATCAATGTAGCTCCTCTTAAAGCACAGCTTGGACTATAAGATACTAGGAGATACGTTTGTGAATATAAATACGTCTCAGAAGACGAGTGGAGACGAGGTCACTCATCCAGCTATAAGCTCATCAGACTCATGAAAATCAGACATCCTACAAGTTTCAACAGTTCTAGGTCCCATGACAGACTTTCAACACACATGTTGAACCTCTTCAAAACACCCCCCTCCCCCCAAACACATGGCCCCCTCAGTCAGGACATCCTAATCTTATCAACTGTTCAGCCAACTGCTGAGAGAACACAATGTATAGATATATTGACGTATACGCTTGAGTTTGCCTCTGACCCAGCAGTGTAGCTGGGGGGGCCGGGGGCGGGGGGGTTATCTGTCCCAGACTGAGAGGGGTGGGTGGACCCTTGGGCAACATTATCAGCCACTGCAGCTGCCCTTGTGCATCTGCTGAGTTGCCCTAAGAGGGAGAACGTACTCCTCAAATTAGTGCAACTTTTCTTTTTTCATGATTCATAAAGGCCTGGTTTACATGTGCAGTGGCTCAATACTCTCAAACCAGGTCAGACTCGAAAATAGACTGAGAGAGAGAGAGAGAGAGAGAGAGAGAGAGAGAGAGAGAGAGAGAGAGAGAGAGAGAAGAGAGAGAGAGAGAGAGAGAGAGAGAGAGAGAGAGAGAGAGAGAGAGAGAGAGAGAGAGAGAGAGAGAGAGAGAGAAAGAAAGAAAAGAGAGAGAAAAGAGAGAGAGAGAGAAAGAAAGAAAGAAAAGAGAGAGAAGAGAGAGAGAGAGAGAGAGAGAAGAGAGGGAGAGAGAGAGAAAAGAGAGAAAAGAGAGAGGAGAGAGAAAAGAGAGAGAGAGAGAGAAGAGAGAGAGAGAGAGAAGAGAGAGAGAGAGAGAAGAGAGAGAGAGAGAAAAGAGAGAAGAGAGAGAAAAGAGAGAGAGCGAGAGAGAGGAAGAAAAGAGAGAGAAAAGAGAAGAGAGAGAAAAGAGAAAGAGAGAAAAAAGAGAGAAGAGAGAGAGAGAGAGAGAGGCTGTAATCTGGGATCTGCAGGGCGTGTCTTGCCTCTCAGGTGGAGGTTGATGTAAAGCCAATGTCAGTGAACACACCGTGGGGTACATGATTCAAACACTTGATGACGCTCGAATGCACGAGCAGCCTCTCGTGCATAACAAGGGCCCGAGGCGACCCACCGATCTGTGGTCAAGGACGCGAGGGCACCGGACTCGCTGTCTTACCTTAGTGACCACGTTCTGCTGCAGTCCTGACTGCAGCTCGAACCGGCCCTCTCCGCACATGCACGGCGCGCTGGCGTTGAAGCCGTCACCGTCACCGTCACCGTCCGCATCCGCCACGAACGGCTCCGGCGCGAGGAGCAGGCTCGGACTAGGGCTGGGGCTCGCGCTCGGCATAGCGAGCCCACTGTCGTTCCTCGCGCACGCGCTCTTGGGCTGCGCCAGTAAGAAAGAGTCAGAGAATTGGCTGAAGGCGATGAGCAGCGCGGGCACCCACGTCAGAGCCACGAGGCGCCGCTGGTACGTCCCGAAGCCGCCGAGGAACGGCAGCACGGTGGCGTCCACGCGCGACAGCAGCTTGGACGAGCCGCGGGGCTCCGGCGTCTGCGGCACGGCGCCGTTTTCCGGCAGCTGCTCCAGTCCGTCCAGCCGTAGCGCGGCCATGGCTCCGCCGCCGCTTCACATGCACTCCGCCGCGCGTGCACAGTCTTTTGTCTCTGCGAGCCGGCGCACGAGCTGCTGCTGCTGCTGCTGCGGCGGAGAACGGGAGTCTGTTTTGTTCCTCTTCTTGTTAGAACTGGAAGCTCGTTCGGCGGTCCACGCGCGGACTGAGCCGGTCCGGTGAGGGGTGCGCTAGTGTCTCGCCCAGATCGAGCCGCGTGTGCCAGCTAGAGGGTGGGCTGCACGGCATGCCGGTCCTCGCCTTTGTGATCCTCCGGCTGCTGTAGATCACGCCATCGCGGCGCGGCGCGAGCTGATGCAGCTGCGTGCGTGCCAGGAGCTCCGGTGGGGGGCTGCGTGTGCTAAACGAGGCCCGCCCTGCTGCGTCCCCCTGGGCCCGCAGGTAACACACCTGTCTATGCGCCTATCCCGGGCAGGTGTGGCTCCGGCACCCATCCCTCGGTGCTCTCTCCGGCTCGCATCACATCGCGTCCTCTTTGTGTCGACGCGCGCGAGAGCTCGGTGGTCGTCCGGCTGAAGAAAAAAAAACGCAGCCCCGGAACGCGCTCCGCTCGAGGTCGCTCGCCGTATTTCCCGTTCAGCCTCGAGCCGGTGTGGATTCGTCGCGTGGTCCGCGAGCTCCGCGACCGTTTTTCGCCGGCGATTCAGTTCAATAGCCTCCACATAAACCGGGCAGCGCACGCCCGCGGCATCCAAATGAAACGCCCCTCTTCGCAGCCTCCTCGCGCCCTCTGATTGGCGGAGACGCACGGGACGATCTAGCCCGCGGCGTGCGATTGGACGGAGGAGCAACAAAGACCCTTTGTGTGGCCTCTTGCCCCCCAAACGCTGCTATTGTAAACACGCCGGTGTTGTTGCACCCAAATGAGTTGAAATCGAAATGTCCGGCGACGAAACAGCCCGGGCCGTAAGTCCTGATCCAGGGTCAGTTTTAATGCGTGCCTGACGACATTACAGTGGCCTTACGTCGCTCTTGCGTCATAGACTGTTAAAAAAGCAACTTTCATCATTCTCTTCTCATTAAAGTGGCTTATTTGCAGTTTCATATATAGGATCAATAAGTTATGTAAATAGGACCCCTCCCCCTCCCCCTCCACCACCACCACCATCATCATCATGGCGTGGGGGTCTTCAAACTTAGACCAAGATCGATCAGTCAACCGTTTGGGGGGGTGACCCTCGTTTTCAAGGCAACTTTTAAAACTTAAAATGAATTTTAATCTCATAAAGGAGATTAAAAGAATGATGACGTAAAACAAACAGACAATAAACTCTAACACAAGTAAATAAATAAAAACTCAGAAATAAAAAAGTATAAAACAAAATACTTTGATGAAATAAATACATACTAAGAGATAACAATAATTAAAATACTAAAATTAAATAAAACAAACTTAACATTCAAATAAAACTAAGAATACTATAATGATAAATACACAAATAAGTAAATAAATAAAACAAATAAATGCCTTTGTGTTCACTGTGTTATGTATACATGCAGCTTGGCATGAACTGGGATCATCTAGGCCTCTAGCTACACGTTAATGTGCTTATTTTTTTATTGAACGATTATTATTGATCAGTCTTAAAAGCTGATATACGTAAATGACCTCTGTCCTGTCCTGTAGTGGAGAGTTCTATACTCAATTATGAGATTATATACTCAATTATACTCATGTATGCTGTGACTAACTAAAAGAACAGTCCACCTGTACACTAAAGAGGGGTTATTATATAATTTATATCAGCTTTTAAACTTAAAACAGCTCGAATATCAAACTTAATTCAATTTAACTGTATTGTTATACATATGAGGGGTTACAGTGTCATGAAACACTTCTCAGCTGCATAAACATTAGTCATCATATATATATATATATATGATGAATGGACCAATAGAAATGCTCCAAAATCACTTAATAAAACATCTGTACAGTTACTATTTTGGAGACACATTTTTCTTTGGACAGTGATGACAAAGTACTGCACAAAACTTTTGGTCACTTGGGGACATTATTATTATTATTATTATTATTATTATTATTATTATTATTATTATTAAAAAGCTATACGTTCCAGACAGGAAGTTTGTATTTACTCAGTAAACACTTTATTATTAAATATTAATCAGTATTAATAGAGTAAGTAAAGCTTTTACACTTT
Organism: Megaleporinus macrocephalus; assembly: GCA_021613375.1. NCBI lineage: Eukaryota > Metazoa > Chordata > Actinopteri > Characiformes > Anostomidae > Megaleporinus > Megaleporinus macrocephalus. The sequence continues at coordinate 1,885,656 of CM038707.1, read as the reverse complement.
ATTATTAAATATTAATCAGTATTAAGAGTAAGTAGAGCTTTTACACTTTATTATTAAATATTAATCAGTATTAATAGAGTAAGTAGTGCTTTTACACTTTATTATTAAATATTAATCAGTATTAATAGAGTAAGTAGAGCTTTTACACTTTATTATTAAATATTAAACAGTATTAATAGAGTAAGTAGAGCTTTTACACTTTATTATTAAATATTAATCAGTATTAATAGAGTAAGTAGTGCTTTTACACTTTATTATTAAATATTAAACAGTATTAATAGAGTAAGTAGAGCTTTTACACTTTATTATTAAATATTAATCAGTATTAATAGAGTAAGTAGTGCTTTTACACTTTATTATTAAATATTAAACAGTATTAATAGAGTAAGTAGAGCTTTTACACTTTATTATTAAATATTAAACAGTATTAATAGAGTAAGTAGAGCTTTTACACTTTATTATTAAATATTAATCAGTATTAATAGAGTAAGTAGAGCTTTTACACTTTATTATTAAATATTAAACAGTATTAATAGAGTAAGTAGTGCTTTTACACTTTATTATTAAATATTAAACAGTATTAATAGAGTAAGTAGTGTTTTTCATACGTCAGTGTGTTTATTTAACCCTTTCCAAGCTTCTCCTAAACAACCCAGTATTATTATCAGTTCTCATCTAATACCTGCTTTGACTGCTCAGTACTTCATTAAGATAAATCAAGATTTGCTGCTGAAGGAACTGAACACATTCATACAATGTCTGGGGCGTCCAGGAGAAATCTGGAACCTAACTTTGTTCTTCAAACTGGATCAAGATCTGATCTACTTCTCTCACAATAACATATTCATGTTACTTTGTATTGTATGTCTGATTATTTACATCTGTTCTAATCAGATCTGCAATTTATTTGATATATCCTTGCATGTTGTTATATATATATATATACAGTGCCCTCCATAATTATTGGCACCCCTGGTTAAGATGTGTTCTTTAGCTTCTAATAAATTGAGGGTTTTTTTAAATAATATAGGACCACGATGGAAAAAAGAGCAAAATCCAACCTTTATCTCAAGTGCATTTATTCAGTAGGAAAAAAATCCCACATTAAGAAATAATTATTTAACATCAAATAATGTGTGCCACAATTATTAGCACCCCTGATGTTAATACTTTGTACAACCCCCCTTTGCCAACAAACAGCACCTAATCTTCTCCTATAATGTTTCACAAGATGGGAGAACACAGAAAGAGGTATCTTCAACCATTCCTCTTTGCACAATCTCTCTAAATCATCCAGCGACCTGGGTCCTCTCCTCTGCACTCTCCTCTTCAGCTCACCCCCAAGGTTTTCAATGGGGTTAAGGTCTGGGGACTGAGATGGCCATGGGAGGAGCTTGATTCTGTGTGTGGTCAACCATTTCTGTGTAGATCTTGCCATATGTTTAGGGTCATTATCTTGCTGAAAGACCCAGTGACGACCCATCTTCAGCTTTCGGGCAGAAGCCACCAGATTTTGTTTTAAAATGTCCTGGTATTTCAAAGCATTCATGATGCCATGCACCCTAACAAGGTTCCCTGGGCCTTTGGAAGAAAAGCAGGCCCACAGCATCACTGATCCTCCCCCGTATTTCACAGTGGGCATGAGGTGCTTTTCTGCATACTCAGCTCTTGTGTTACGCCAGACCCACTTACAGCATTTGTTGCCAAAAAGCTCTATCTTTGTTTCATCTGACCAAAGCACACGGTCCCAGTTGAAGTTCCAGTACTGCTTAGCAAACTCCAAACGTTTACGTTTATGATTGTGAGTGAGAAAAGGTTTTTTCCGTGCATGCCTCCCAAACAGCTTGTTGGCGTGTAGATAGCGTCTGATGGTTGTTTTGGAGACTTCGTGACCCCAGGATGCTACCATTTGTTGCAGTTCCGTAACAGTGAGCTTTGGAGAACTTTTTATTTCTCTTATCATCCTCCTCACTGTGCGTGGTGGCAAAATAAACTTGCGTCCTCGTCCAGACTTGTTTACCACTGTTCCAGTTGTTTTAAACTTCTTAATAATTCCTCTGACAGTAGATACGGACAGGTGTAGGCGAGTGGCTATTTTCTTGTAGCCATTGCCTGACCTGTGAAGGTCAACACACATCTGCCTTACTTGAATGCTATGTTCCTTTGTCTTTCCCATGTTGAAGAGAAATGGCCTCTGTGTCACGTCATAATTATACCCCAGGGAAACAGGAAGTTGTGAATTGCTAATTAAATGTTCCTACATACTTTGATTAACTTCGTAAACTACTGTAGAAGTGACAGAAATTCTTTAATTACATTTATTTCCTAAGAATTGTTAGGGGTGCCAATAATTGTGGAACAGGTGATTTTATGAAGAAATATTATTTCTTAGTCAGGGATTTTATTTTCCCCCTAAAACTCTACACTCTACACTACATTTTTCTACACTTTTCAGTGTGACAGTATGTTTCCACAATAAAAACTGAATTTATTTTAAGGCTTTTGACACATCTTAACCAGGGGTGCCAATAATTATGGAGGGCACTGTATATATGTATATATGTGTGTGTGTGTGTGTGTGGATGTGTGTGTGTGTGTGTATTTAGATATATAAGGACCTGCATTGTACAACTTTCTCTCTCTTAAAGCCTAATTGAGCATTTTTCTGAATTTATTGAGCACTCTGGCTTTAGAGAGCCTGTTTACAGCAGACTATTGGAGATTGTGGGAGCGACAGCAAGTACACAAGTAAACCAGCAACACCTGGTAAGGTAGCAGATTAAGATGATCGATTTAAATGGTGAACATTTATTTATATAAAGGTGAGAAAATTACAAAGGAAATCAAACAAAGGTTTAAAAGTATACTCCCTGAGGCAGGCAGGTAAGTATTCAAGGTCATAGAACCCTGCACTTCATTAGCTCCACTCCATTATCCTTCCTGCTCTCTCCCATCAGTGAGGATCCAGATCTAGTGGCCCCTTGTTAACCCTTCCTCTCCCTTTCTAAGCCTAGCCCCCTTCCTACATCTGGACCTAACTGTTTCCTTTAACAGAGGGGGGCTGATCTGGGGGAAAGTAAGATAAAAATACAAACACATTAGAAATAATGTCTGTGGTCCGTTGGCTTCATATGGGCCTCTTGTGTGGTACTAATGGAGTCAGTCCGGGCTGCAAGTGGGGCCCATGTGAACAATCATCCACCGGCCCCACAGTCACAAAAGAAATAACTCTAACCCTGCTGGAAGCACAACTGGGCCCCACAACAGTGACCCAAATGGTGCCCACAACTGTAGCTAAACTGGGCCCCCCAGCAGCAGCCTAACTGAGGCCCACAACTGTAGCTAAACTGGGGCCCCCAGCGATAGCCTAACTGAGGCCCACAACTGTAACCCAGCTTGTCCCCCAGCAGTAGTCTAACTCAGGCCCATAACTTTAACCCAAATAGGGCCCACAACCAGGACCCTAGACTCTAGCCCAACTAGGACCCAAAGTTATAACCCAACTAGGACCCAAAGTCACAACCCAACTGGGACTCAAAGTCATAACCCAACTGGGACCCAAAGTCATAACCCAACTGGGACTCAAAGTCATAACCCAACTGGGACCCAAAGTCTTAACCCAACTGGGACCCAAAGTCTTAACCCAACTGGGACCCAAAGTCATAACCCAACTGGGACTCAAAGTCGCAACCCAACTGGGACTCAAAGTCATAACCCAACTGGGACTCAAAGTCATAACCCAACTGGGACTCAAAGTCATAACCCAACTGGGACTCAAAGTCATAACCCAACTGGGACTCAAAGTCATAACCCAACTGGGACCCAAAGTCATAACCCAACTGGGACTCAAAGTCATAACCCAACTGGGACCCAAAGTCATAACCCAACTAGGGTCTAAAGTTATAACCTAACTGGGGTCCATGTATCACCAATCAAAAACCCACAGAAAAGCCATACAGCCCAGATAAAACCCATATGTGGCCCATATAGATATGCTGGCTGGGGTGTAAGTGATTGAGAAAACTGGACAGCACTGAGAATGAACTTAAAGAAACTGATGGCCTCAGTGCCTCACATCTGAAAACCTCTAACCACGCCTTACTAATTAAACAAAAGTATTGTTTGTAGAGCTTGTTTACGCTTAAACGTGCATGACTGAGCATCAGTATCATAAACAGCGAGTTAGTTAGTTAGTTAATTAGTTAATTAGTTAGTTAGTTAGTTAGTTAGTTAGTTAGCTCAGTTTAAATAAAAAAGAGTGGTATCCAAACTTGATCCAATCACAGACACGTGTGTATGGCAGGTGTAAACAGGCTGAAGGAGTGAGTGCAGGACCACAGCCTTCCACCCGGAGACAGGTCCGAGCCTTTCCACCAGGTACAGACAGTTTCCTCTGCCAACTGTAATGTAACAGTGGTAATGGGACCAGATGAGTTTGCTAGCTAGGGAGGTGTAAATCCATCATCTCATTATCTACTTTATCATTTGTGTCATCAAGATTAGCCATATGGTACATGGGGGGCGAACAGAGGCCGAGGCTCCATTAGGGGGCGCACTGCTGAAGAAATGCCTTTAAGGTTTTAGCCCAGACTTTAAGGAATCACTTTCCCTGCAGCAGGAGGCGAGAGCAGCATTTAGGAAACAGACTATAATAAATAAATAGCATATATATATATATATATATATATATATATATATATATATATATATATATATATATATATATATATATATTCAATCAGCTGAACTTACCATGAACGTACTTTGTAAAGCACTTTGTAGATCTACACTTACAGAGTCATTCTCTGTATACTTCATTACTCTGTTCTTTAATGATCAGGACCCCCACAGGACCACCACAGAGCAGATACTATTAGGGAGGTGGGTCATTCTCACACAGTCTCACAGAGTCGCTGCAGTGACTCTGATGTGGTGGTGGTATGTTAGTGTATGTTGTGTTGGTGTGAGTGGATCAGACACAGCAGTGCTGCTGCTGGAGTGTTTAAACACTGTGTCCACTCACTGTCCACTCTATTAGACACTCCTACTACTTGCTGGTCCACCTTGTAGATGTAAAGACACTGCTGTCTGGATGGTTTTGGTTGGTGGACGATTCTCAGTCCAGCGGTGACACTGAGCACTGCTGTGTCTGATCCACTCATACCAACACCACTGTTTTGTGTAGCTATGAAATATGGACTTTGTAGAGCTTTAGCAGACAAATACAGCTTTCCTAAAGTACCGGCAGTGTTTAAATATATATGAGAATATACAGAATATTACAATATACAGAATATTAGTATGGTAGATAACAAACGAGACACAATAAGGAACACTTGAATGTCAATCTGAATGCTCTGCAACAAGACGGCCACAAGAGGGCGCCAAACATTCACCAAAATTCGCCCCCTGCAGAAACTCCATACAATATCCACTGTAAACAGAAGCGATCAGTAGTTTGTTTTTCAGTAGTTTTTATGTGGAAATATTCCATTATTTAAACTGATCTGTAAAACATAAACCCACACACATAACCTGCGAGCTTAAATCCACCGGACTCTCGCCGTGACGGATGTAGAGAGATGGCAGAAAGTCGTCCAGCAGACAGTTAGCGTGTTGGGAGGGTCGTCTGGCCTAATGGCCGAATCAGCGTCTGTTCAGACGAATGAAGCAGATCATGTCCGTGTCATCTCATTCACACATCCTCTGAGAGCTCCATCAGATTACTAGAGGGTGAAAAAGAGACTGTGGTGCAGTTATCAGGGGTCTCGCCCAGTAAACCCAGTTGGTGAGGGGCTGTAAGGTTATAAGGCCCCCATCCTTGCAAATCCTGCAAATCATTCTGGGTCCAAAGTCCATTTATGGCATTATTTATTATAATTTATCAAATTATTTATGGTTTAAGGTCCATTTGTGTGTCCTTATGAATTTACCACATTCATTTGTTCATTCACTCATTGCTTTCAAGAAAGTCTTATTTTAAAAAGTTATTTTGAAAAGAAATATCTCACAAGTCACTAAGTAGCCAGTAAAGTGTTTACCACAAAAGATTCTGTTACGGTTTGAGCCCATAATTCATATTCATATGAAATATTTTGGCAGTGGAAACAGACGTGTGGTTTAAGCCCAAGCCGGACCCTAAACACACCCCTCGGCTTGCTGACAACATGTGGTACATTATATATCCAGGATCACAGTTAGAGCTTTTTTCAGGGTTTGCTATTATTTAAAAATCTTTACATACGTGGTAGATAAGTTTAGTTACACTGACTTTTATTAAAAGTAGTGAATAGTGACACATACACTATTTGTAGACCCCAAGGCAGCTACTGTCAGGCCCACTCACCATCCCGCTGTTCAGAGATCAGACTCTATGAGGTACTGAGACCTGACTCCTCCCACACACACACCTGATCCACATCCCATTGTTTAGATGGCCTTTAAAACCCGGACTCTCGCCCTTCTAGTACCTCCTAGTGAGGCAGTGCTGCTCTCCCAGTGACATTAGTGAGGTTTTGTGCCTGGCTGTCTGGTTTATAGACATTTATGCCTGACCGCTGTCCTGTCCTGCTAAAGGCTGCTGGAAGACTGACCGCCGGGGCCTCCTCCTCACCTGACACCAACCAACCTGACACTCTCCTCTTCATTCTTGCCATCTGCTACACCCTCGACTGCATCACCGTGTCACCCAGTTGTACCAGCATTAATATATAATGGGACTGTTTTCAGTTCACTCCCACTTTTTACACAGACTCGGTCAGAGACTGCCTCGGTCAGAGACTGCCTCAATCAGAGACTGCCTCAGTCAGAGACTGCCTCGGTCAGAGACTGCCTCTACCTGTGGTGTTATTAAAGCTTTTACCATCCAGACTTCAAACAGAGACTCCCTCAGTTCTACAGGGTGAGTCAACAGTCTCAGGACCGCCTTTAATTTCAGAAGTGAAAGGGAACCTGACGGATCTGAATACACCAGCAAGTAACAAGTGAGGGGTCCTGTCTCCATCTTGAAAGCCACCATATTGGATCAAGGGTGAGTTTTTCCAGTGGGAAGGTGGTCGTGTAGCAGATCAAAGAAGACCAGAACTGTCTTATCTATCTAAATGTAAATCTATCAGAAATCTAAATCTAAAACTATTTAAATTAATAGATGCAATCAGGTGGTTCAAACGTTATCAACACAGAAATTAGCAACAACAACCACACTGGACATGCTGGCGTATTCAGATACGTCATTTTCTCTTTCTTTTCTGAAATAAAAGGGTGTCCTGAGACTTTTGACTTTTGAATTTAGCTTAATAAACTGTAAATACTGTGTGACCAGAGGAGGACGGGACTCCCATTGAGAGTCTTGGTTTCTCCCAAGGTTTCTTCCTCCAGTCTGAGGGAGTTTTTCTTGCCACTGTCACCTCTGGCTTACTCACAGGGGGACACATGCTGTGACTTCATGTTTTCAAACGTCTGTAAAGCTGCTTTGTGACAGCACTGTTGTAAAAAGCTCTAAACAAATAAATTTAAATTGAATTGAATTTATGCTGCATATATAACCATCACTTCTTCCGCTAGTTCTTTCTGTCGGTTATGTTTAAGTGCTACAGCTACAGCCTTGTATGTCTATACAAATCAGCTGCTAGCACAATTTTAGTGTTTCCAATCTCTGGGTCACCCTGAAAACATCTTTGTGGTGATGCTGGTGACTCACTTGACACTTGGTAGCTTCTGGTCTAGGCAGGCAAGTGGTAGACGTGGTTAGTAGATAGCAGCAGCCAAGAGGAGCAACGTCTGCCCAGCTACTCTGTTAGCAGACATTTTTAATTTCTCCAGAGCTATTTCTGGGGACAGGCCAGCAGAAACAGGTACATCTGGTCAGCCTCTCCTAGCCAGGCTTATTTATATACGCCTTTTAGAGCTGAGCTGAGCTGATGTTGTTACAAAGCAGCTTTACAGGAAATCCTGGTCCAAGTTCTCAATGAGACCCACGCAGGGTCGACAGTGGCAAGGAAAAACTCCCTCAGAGGAAGAGGAAGCGACTTTGACTCAAAAGAGGGAATCCCCCCACACCCCCAACCACCCACCACCCCACCCACCCTCCTCTGGTCAACAGCAGAGAGCAGGACAAAGCAATATGAAAAGTATTTTACCATTTTATATATAATCAGTCACTGGTGCCTCAGAAAACCAGTGACTACAGTTTTATTTACAGTATAAATATAACAGTGTGTTGGGAGGTAGTGGAGGAAGTATCTGATGAGTCTGTGTGGGGGGGGGGGGGGGGGGGGGGGGGGGGGGGGGGGGGGGGGGGGGGGGGTCTGTGATTAAATAAGCAGGCAGTAGGATCTTTTGGAGCGCCAGGTGAAGCTTTCCACACAGCACTGGACAGCAGGAAGCTCCATTGTGGGTAAACTGGTCCAGAATGCAGGCAAATAAGGCAACAGCATCCGACCACACAGGAAGGGCAATTGTTTTGCATCAGACCACACAGGGTGGGTAATTGTTCTGCATTGGACTGCACGGAATGGCCAGTTGTTCTAGATTAGATAGCACAGGGTGGGCAGTTGTTCTACATTAGATAGCACAGGGTGGGTAATTGTTCTGCATTAGATAGCACAGGGTGGGCAGTTGTTCTAGATTAGATAGCACAGGGTGGGCAGTTGTTCTAGATTAGATAGCACAGGGTGGGCAGTTGTTCTAGATTAGATAGCACAGGGTGGGCAGTTGTTCTACATTAGATAGCACAGGGTGGGCAGTTGTTCTACATTAGATAGCACAGGGTGGGCAGTTGTTCTACATTAGATAGCACAGGGTGGGCAGTTGTTCTACATTAGATAGCGCAGGGTGGGCAGTTGTTCTACATTAGATAGCACAGGGTGGGCAGTTGTTCTACATTAGATAGCACAGGGTGGGCAGTTGTTCTAGATTAGATAGCACAGGGTGGGCAGTTGTTTTAGATTAGATAGCGCAGGGTGGGCAGTTGTTCTACATTAGATAGCGCAGGGTGGGCAGTTGTTCTACATTAGATAGCGCAGGGTGGGCAGTTGTTCTACATTAGATAGCACAGGGTGAGCAGTTGTTCTAGATTAGATAGCACAGGGTGGGCAGTTGTTCTACATTAGATAGCGCAGGGTGGGCAGTTGTTCTACATTAGATAGCGCAGGGTGGGCAGTTGTTCTACATTAGATAGCACAGGGTGGGCAGTTGTTCTACATTAGATAGCGCAGGGTGGGCAGTTGTTCTAGATTAGATAGCGCAGGGTGGGCAGTTGTTCTACATTAGATAGCACAGGGTGGGCAGTTGTTCTAGATTAGATAGCACAGGGTGGGCAGTTGTTCTACATTATATAGCACAGGATGGCCGGTTGTTCTACATTAGATAGCACAGGGTGGGCAGTTGTTCTACATTAGATAGCGCAGGGTGGGCAGTTGCTTTGCGTCAGAACACAGGGTAAGTAATTGTTCTGCATTGGACTGCACAGGATGGGCAGTTGTTCTACATTAGATAGCACAGGGTGGGCAGTTGTTCTAGATTAGATAGCACAGAATGGCCAGTTGTTCTACATTAGATAGCACAGAATGGCCAGTTGTTCTACATTAGATAGCACAGGGTGGGCAGTTGTTCTACATTAGATAGCGCAGGGTGGGCAGTTGTATTAGATTAGATAGCGCAGAGTGGGCAGTTGTTCTAGATTAGATAGCACAGAATGGCCAGTTGTTCTACATTAGATAGCACAGGGTGGGCAGTTGTTCTACATTAGATAGCGCAGGGTGGGCAGTTGTTCTAGATTAGATAGCGCAGGGTGGGCAGTTGTTCTACATTAGATAGCACAGGGTGGGCAGTTGTTCTAGATTAGATAGCACAGGGTGGGCAGTTGTTCTACATTATATAGCACAGGATGGCCGGTTGTTCTACATTAGATAGCACAGGGTGGGCAGTTGTTCTACATTGGATAGCGCAGGGTGGGCAGTTGCTTTGCGTCAGAACACAGGGTGAGTAATTGTTCTGCATTGGACTGCACAGGATGGGCAGTTGTTCTACATTAGATAGCACAGGGTGGGCAGTTGTTCTAGATTAGATAGCACAGAATGGCCAGTTGTTCTACATTAGATAGCACAGGGTGGGCAGTTGTTCTACATTAGATAGCGCAGGGTGGGCAGTTGTATTAGATTAGATAGCGCAGAGTGGGCAGTTGTTCTAGATTAGATAGCACAGAATGGCCAGTTGTTCTACATTAGATAGCGCAGGATGGGCAGTTGTATTAGATTAGATAGCGCAGGGTGGGCAGTTGTTCTACATTAGATAGCACAGGGTGGGCAGTTGTTCTACATTAGATAGCACAGGGTGGGCAGTTGTTCTAGATTAGATAGCACAGGGTGGGCAGTTTTTCTACATTAGATAGCACAGGGTGGGCAGTTGTTCTACATTAGATAGCACAGGGTGGGCAGTTGTTCTAGATTAGATAGCACAGTGTGGGCAGTTGTTCTAGATTAGATAGCACAGGGTGGGCAATTGTTTTACATAAGATAGCACAGGGTGGGCAGTTGTTCTACATTATATAGCACAGGGTGGGCAGTTGTTCTAGATTAGATAGCACAGGGTGGGCAATTGTTTTACATAAGATAGCACAGGGTGGGCAGTTGTTCTACATTATATAGCACAGGGTGCGCAGTTGTTCTAGATTAGATAGCACAGGGTGGGCAGTTGTTCTAGATTAGATAGCACAGGATGGCCAGTTGTTCTACATTAGATAGCACAGTGTGGGCAGTTGTTCTAGATTAGATAGCACAGTGTGGGCAGTTGTTCTACATTAGATAGCACAGGGTGGGCAGTTGTTCTACATTAGATAGCACAGGGTGGGCAGTTGTTCTAGATTAGATAGCACAGGGTGGGCAGTTGTTCTACATTAGATAGCGCAGGGTGGGCAGTTGTTCTACATTAGATAGCACAGGGTGGGCAGTTGTTCTAGATTAGATAGCACAGGGTGGGCAGTTGTTCTACATTATATAGCACAGGATGGCCGGTTGTTCTACATTAGATAGCACAGGATGGGCAGTTGTTCTACATTAGATAGCACAGGGTGGGCAGTTGTTCTAGATTAGATAGCACAGAATGGCCAGTTGTTCTACATTAGATAGCACAGAATGGCCAGTTGTTCTACATTAGATAGCACAGGGTGGGCAGTTGTTCTACATTAGATAGCACAGGGTGGGCAGTTGTTCTACATTAGATAGCGCAGGGTGGGCAGTTGTATTAGATTAGATAGCGCAGAGTGGGCAGTTGTTCTAGATTAGATAGCACAGAATGGCCAGTTGTTCTACATTAGATAGCACAGGGTGGGCAGTTGTTCTACATTAGATAGCACAGGGTGGGCAGTTGTTCTACATTAGATAGCACAGGGTGGGCAGTTGTTCTACATTAGATAGCGCAGGGTGGGCAGTTGTTCTACATTAGATAGCACAGGGTGGGCAGTTGTTCTAGATTAGATAGCACAGGGTGGGCAGTTGTTCTACATTATATAGCACAGGATGGCCGGTTGTTCTACATTAGATAGCACAGAATGGGCAGTTGTTCTACATTAGATAGCACAGAATGGCCAGTTGTTCTACATTAGATAGCACAGGGTGGGCAGCTGTTCTACATTAGATAGCACAGGGTGGGCAGTTGTTCTACATTAGATAGCGCAGGGTGGGCAGTTGTATTAGATTAGATAGCACAGAATGGCCAGTTGTTCTACATTAGATAGCGCAGAATGGCCAGTTGTTCTACATTAGATAGCACAGGGTGGGCAGTTGTTCTACATTAGATAGCACAGAATGGCCAGTTGTTCTACATTAGATAGCACAGGGTGGGCAGTTGTTCTACATTAGATAGCACAGGGTGGGCAGTTGTTCTACATTAGATAGCACAGGGTGGGCAGTTGTTCTACATTAGATAGCGCAGGGTGGGCAGTTGTTCTACATTAGATAGCACAGGGTGGGCAGTTGTTCTAGATTAGATAGCACAGGGTGGGCAGTTGTTCTACATTATATAGCACAGGGTGGGCAGTTGTTCTACATTATATAGCACAGGATGGCCGGTTGTTCTACATTAGATAGCACAGGATGGGCAGTTGTTCTAGATTAGATAGCACAGAATGGCCAGTTGTTCTACATTAGATAGCACAGAATGGCCAGTTGTTCTACATTAGATAGCACAGGGTGGGCAGTTGTTCTACATTAGATAGCGCAGGGTGGGCAGTTGTATTAGATTAGATAGCGCAGGGTGGGCAGTTGTTCTACATTAGATAGCACAGAATGGCCAGTTGTTCTACATTAGATAGCGCAGGGTGGGCAGTTGTATTAGATTAGATAGCGCAGGGTGGGCAGTTGTTCTACATTAGATAGCACAGGGTGGGCAGTTGTTCTACATTAGATAGCACAGGGTGGGCAGTTGTTCTAGATTAGATAGCACAGGGTGGGCAGTTGTTCTAGATTAGATAGCACAGGGTGGGCAGTTGTTCTACATTAGATAGCACAGGGTGGGCAGTTGTTCTAGATTAGATAGCACAGTGTGGGCAGTTGTTCTAGATTAGATAGCACAGGGTGGGCAATTGTTTTACATAAGATAGCACAGGGTGGGCAGTTGTTCTACATTATATAGCACAGGGTGCGCAGTTGTTCTAGATTAGATAGCACAGGGTGGGCAGTTGTTCTAGATTAGATAGCACAGGATGGCCAGTTGTTCTACATTAGATAGCACAGTGTGGGCAGTTGTTCTAGATTAGATAGCACAGTGTGGGCAGTTGTTCTACATTAGATAGCACAGGGTGGGCAGTTGTTCTACATTAGATAGCACAGGGTGGGCAGTTGTTCTACATTAGATAGCACAGGATGGCCAGTTGTTCTACATTAGATAGCGCAGGGTGGGCAGTTGTTCTAGATTAGATAGCGCAGAGTGGGCAGTTGTTCTACATTAGATAGCACAGAATGGCCAGTTGTTCTACATTAGATAGCGCAGGGTGGGCAGTTGTTCTACATTAGATAGCGCAGGGTGGGCAGTTGTTCTAGATTAGATAGCGCAGAGTGGGCAGTTGTTCTAGATTAGATAGCACAGAATGGCCAGTTGTTCTACATTAGATAGCACAGAATGGCCAGTTGTTCTACATTAGATAGCACAGGGTGGGCAGTTGTTCTAGATTAGATAGCACAGAATGGCCAGTTGTTCTACATTAGATAGCACAGAATGGCCAGTTGTTCTACATTAGATAGCGCAGGGTGGGCAGTTGTATTAGATTAGATAGCGCAGGGTGGGCAGTTGTTCTACATTAGATAGCACAGGGTGGGCAGTTGTTCTACATTAGATAGCACAGGGTGGGCAGTTGTTCTAGATTAGATAGCACAGGGTGGGCAGTTGTTCTAGATTAGATAGCACAGGGTGGGCAGTTGTTCTACATTAGATAGCACAGGGTGGGCAGTTGTTCTAGATTAGATAGCACAGGGTGAGCAATTGTTTTACATAAGATAGCACATGGTGGGCAGTTGTTCTACATTAGATAGCACAGGGTGGGCAGTTGTTCTACATTAGATAGCACAGGGTGGGCAGTTGTTCTAGATTAGATAGCACAGTGTGGGCAGTTGTTCTAGATTAGATAGCACAGGATGGGCAGTTGTTCTACATTAGATAGCACAGGATGGCCAGTTGTTCTACATTAGATAGCGCAGGGTGGGCAGTTGTATTAGATTAGATAGCACAGGGTGGGCAGTTGTTCTACATTAGATAGCACAGGGTGGGCAGTTGTTCTAGATTAGATAGCACAGGATGGGCAGTTGTTCTACATTAGATAGCACAGGATGGGCAGTTGTTCTACATTAGATAGCACAGTGTGGGCAGTTGTTCTAGATTAGATAGCACAGGGTGGGCAGTTGTTCTGGACTGGACCCCACAGGATAGGCAGTATAGTGCACATTGTTGACAGAGTGCAGCAGACCTGTTATAACCTAACTTAAAGAGTGAGCATGTGAGAGTAGCGGGATGACAGCAACAACATTCTCACTTTACCATAATACTCTCTGTCACTGACCCCAGATCTGCACCTCTTATCTACAGGACACACTGCCCCCTGGTGTAACTGTATTTATTCCAGGTACTAATAGTGAATCTTGTGATCTAAGTAGACATGTTGGTTCATAGTAAGATAGAAGTTTCCTCAGGTACTGTGTAGAGCTGTATATGTCAATAGAAGAGTTTTGGACTGTTATTGGTCAGAATTTAACTGCTAATCAATACAGAGTAGATAAACTGGGCTGATACGGTTGAATCCAGAAAGCAGGGCACTACAGCAATCCAACCTCAAGGTAATAAAGGCATGAACCAAGGCTTTACAGACGTACCCGATGTAACTGAGAAGCTGTGTTAATGTAGAACTCCTTGGAGGTAACCAGGCTGACTTGTTGCTGTGCCTTTAAGATCAACATGACCCGCAAATCACAACACACTCTCTTACTGTGAGGTATTACCCGTTTCCTGTTTACCTGTTTGGTCATTTAAAAGGGCAGAAATAGCCGACTGAGTTTCCTCTTGTTCCTGTCTGTTTACGGCCCCGCCGCGCTCTCGTTCTTTCTCTGCTCCTCACTGCAGTTTGCTATTTATTATTAATGCAGTGAGGAACGGTTGTCAGATGCCACAGAGACCGAGTTGGAGTGCGGTCACAAAATCCAGCACTGACCTCAGCTGAGAGAATGTGTGTAGCGTGTGCTCAGTGCAAAAGAGAGGTGAGGTTCACTCTTTCACAGGGACGTATGAGCATAGAGTCATATCTCACTCATCTCTCATGCATGTGTGACTCTGACATCATAACTCTCTCCCATTCTCTCTCTCTTGCACACACACACACCCACACAGTGAGAAGTAGACTCCCCTGGAGGCCTTCCTGCTCCCTCACCTGCTCAACCCTGTAAAGCTTTTCAGTGCATACTGTTGTTATATAACAGAACATTCTACACTTATTATTATAGTTAGACGCATTATAATGAGTGTTTTTGCACGACTAATGAAAGAGGTTTGGTTATGCATTGAAGCAGGGGTTGTATTTTGTATAAGAAATATAATCTTATGGAAATCTTAGGGGAATAGCTACATATGACATATTTCAGTGTTTCAGTACTTTCTCTTAACAATGAAAACTTTCAGTACTGTCAGATAGTGCTGTAGTACTTGACTCCGGCCTCTAGTGGTCTCACTTTCATCTCACTCTCTACCTTCTTTGGACTCAGCCTTGTCTCGGGTTAAGGTGGACTCAGAAACTGTAGTTGAGAGTAGTTGGGTCCCATGTCTCCAAGCTGAATGGTTGTTATTGGCTTGTTAACAGCTCTCGACTGCTGCATTAATTTAATCCATCCATGGTGTATTCTTTAAATTGCATGCTAAAAGGGGAATTACACCCATTTTTCAAAATACAAACACAGTAGGTGTAATGTGAAATGGTTACTTACTAACTCAGATCTCTTCATAGTGGTGGTGATGGGAACCAGAAGAACCAAATCTATGTATTTTATTTACTATCCAAAACCAGCAGTGAACCTACATGTATCCAGGGATGTTTATATGTGATGTTGAAAAAAAAAAGCTTTTTTGTGGACCATTTTGCCCTCCATATATCCTCCCACCATAGATGGATTAAATTAAATAGATTAAAATAGTTAAATACAGTATGTCTCAATAAGGCATTCCACATGAAACTACTCTGTGTGAGTTTGAATGAAATGTTAACATATGTAGTTTTAAATTTTAAAAAGTTGGTGGAGTTGCCCTTTAAATGGTTCTGCATATTGTTACAAGCTTGGCATCATGAAATAACTATTTTTGGTGTAGTGCAGAACCATACAGAGCACGTTCTCTTTCAATCAGAAAATGCAATGAATCATCTATGGAAGCAATTGGTTCTTTGATGGTTCTATTATGGTTTAATAGAGAACCATTCTCTAAAGAACCTTTGAGAAACCATATATTTTAGGAGTACAGCGTGGGTACTACTGCACTACTACTCAATGCTCCCAATTTTCCTACATCGTTTGATATTTTTGGAAGCTACTGTCTTTTCTCTATTGTCTTCTGACTTTCTCCAGCTTATGCAAGTGGATTGTCTTATAGAAGTGTCTCCTTTGGAATTTGGAAGGTGTGTTTGGGCAGTTGAATATTGGTGTGTCTTAAAATGTCAGTGCAACATAATGTCAGTATAATATCAATATAATGACACCTTTAGAAACATCTTCTATTAACACAGCTATAACCTGTAGGTTAAGTTGTGATAAAATACTGAACATACAGTACATAGTAATTAAATGCCTGTTACATTATATGTGGATTTTATGATGAATGGACCAAAAGAAATGGGCCAAAATGGTTGGTCTTAATGGAGATGCCAGACTGAACCTACTACCTACAATACCACACGGATAGACACAACTGGATGATTGTTGAGATGATGTCAGAAGATGGGACTCTCAGATCTGAAGGCACTCTTAGAGTATTTGCAGGTGTCAATGCATAGGTCATGATGGATAAAGCCAAAATAAACAATAATAAATAATACACAGATAACCTCTACCAGTAAAGACACAGAAGAACCTTTAGTGCTGGAACATGACGTCCGACAGCGTCTCAGGTGACTACCAAAGATCTGCTCAAAATACTGACCAACAAATGCCAAAAACAGCTCACTGTTCGTCAGATTGGAAGAGTTCAGTTTATATCCCAAAACCAAAGACAAGATAAACTATCACAGTTTCCTTTATATCACACAGCAGTACCAATATGCTTAAGCTCACTTAACCAAGACTAAGCCTAACATCAAAAGACAGAGGAACCAGCGATATCATTGTGCATGTACACTAGATCACTGACAAAGGCAAGCAATTCAAGAACGACATCTTGTTTCACTGAATGCTGCACAGCTCTAGGCTATGTGGACTCCATTAAAATGATGGGATGTCCTCAGGAGAGTGGGAATACCACAGCATCTCAAATACATATATATATATATATATATATATATATATATATATATATAACGGAAGAGGCAGAGACTGAGGCTGAAGCTTGTAGGATAGTATGTTTATTCATAGTGAAACAGCACATGCACGAGGAAGTACCGTCTACAATATTAAAGGGAAAAAACTGACCCAATGAGCCTCCCAGCCAAAATACTGAGGCTGAACTCTCTTCAGAGAACACTCTGAATGGCCATCTCTGCTCTAGAGGGAGTGTCAGGTTTTAGTAACTCGATCAGCTCACAGTCAGCTAAACAACACACTCCGCTCCTAAAGGAGGATCCATTTCAGAGTGTGAAGTAAACCCAGTGCAGGAGTGCGTTTAGTATTTCCCTCTGTTCCCAGCACTGAGGGAACTAACGCTCGCTAAGCAACTGGTATGTAGGCCTGACTGCAATAGTCTGAACTGACAGCAGTTATCTTCTACAGACTGTAGCTTCATGCATGTTTACATGTTGCAACAAACAGCATGTGAGTCACTCGACTTGCTCAGGAGCATAAAGTACAGGTTATTATCAAAACAACATGTTTGCATCAGGTGCGTTAGCGTGTTTAAAGGGCAACACACTGTCTTTATCTGTTGTCAGGAGCTGCTAAGTATCACCAGCTGGCCTTGGCTTTAGTTAATGGCTTTAATAGTTTCATTCAGAGACGAGCTGTTAATCACAATACCTGACATGAGAATTCATCACCAGCTCAGGTACCATGACTGTGTCACGCCTACATACGACTCTGTACTTCACTCTGTGTGTGGTGTGTGGATGACTGATGCAGTTACTTCTTCTTCTGAGAAGTACGTGAGCAATGGGCAGTGAACAGAAGTAGAACTTCACAGAAATGAGTGAGTGGAACGTGTACTAGCCAATATTCTTTCATTAACATGTCACTTGTCACACAAAGTCAATTAATGGAAGTGTGGAAGCTGTTCCACACAATAATTAACACAATAATTAACTCAAAGATAAGTAAATATGCAGAAATTTGAAAAAAGTTTATCCTTTAAATTGCATGCTAAAAGGGGAATTACACCAATTTTTCAGAATCCGTATAATTCAGTGGTTGAGATACAAACACAGTAGGTTTGATGTGAAACGGTTACTTACTAACTCAGATCTCTTCATAGTGGTGGTGATGGGAACCAGAAGAACTAAATCTATGCATTTTATTTACTATCCAAAACAAAAATAGTTGAATACAGTATGTCTCAATAAGGCATTTCACATGAAACTACTCAGCCTGAGTTTGAATGAACTGTTTAACTATGTACTTTTAAATAAAAAAAAAAAAAAAAATTGGTGGAGTTGCCCTTTAAATGGTTCTGCGTATTGTTACAAGCTTGGCATCATGAAAGAAATGTTTTTGGTGTAGTGCAGAACCATACAGAGCACGTTCTCTTTCAATCAGAAAATGCAATGAATCATCTATGGATGCAATTGGTTCTTTGATGGTTCTATTATGGTTTAATAGAGAACCATTCTCTTCAGAGTACAGAATAAACAATCATGATATATCACAAACAATACAAAATAAAAAAAAGCTAAAACACACACACACTAACTTAACATTCATAGCAAAATATCAAAATATAGTAAAAATGTTCAACAGCCTACCACCTGCTGTGTGTACCTGTATCACCTTTACCTGATCCTAGTAATTACTGGTCCTCACACTCTCTGTATGCAGGGAGTTCACAGTCGATGGTGGTGAAGATATTAGAGTGTTATCTCTGATATTTATTTTTATTCTGATCCTCCTGCTCACCACTATAGGCCCATAATGCATTTGATCTGACGGTCCACCTCCTCCCAGCTCTCCGTGACTCCAGACACTTCTCGGATGTGTAGTAATGGGTTTGGCTTCCTTGCGCAAGAGGCGGTTGTCATACTTTCTGTTTCTACATTTTTGCACTCGCAACTGAGTGTGTAATTAAAGGTGTGGTCAGTTAGTTGTCATTGATGTGGTTCTTTAGATTGGGAGGAATCCACTGACCCTACGATGTTGTCAATCACAGTCAGAGCGTCAGGGCGTTTCTTAAATTTCTCTGAGTTAGAGGTGGGGTGGGGGCGGGGCTTTAGAAAAGTTTGGGAAAGATATCTATGTCTAAAGTCCTGACTGTCTGTTTTTCAATCCACAACTGCTCCTTTCACTGTGTGCACAGAAACGGACCCAAATACTTAGAATACATAACAGAAGAAGGATTTCTTACTTGTTTGATCAAGAAATCTGAGTTATTGTTTTAAGTAACAGTAACAACGTCCTGGCCATAATTAATAAATCAAAAGATGCAGGTTCGTGATGTTAATGATCACAGGACGTACCTGCAGCACCTGTCAGAAACGGTTTTGATCCACTCAGGCACTCAGGAGGCCATACGGCTTCACATGCACGTACACGCGCACACACACACACACACACACATACATACACACTCACAAATGTACACACATATATACACAAACACACATGCATACATGAACATAAACACACACATGCATGCACACACACAATCACATGTACACACAAACACATGTGCACACACACAAATACACACACGCACAAACACACACACACATGCATGCATACACATATACACAAACAAACACACACACACATATTTACACACACACACACAAAACACACAGACACACACACACACAAACATACACATATTTACACACACACACACACAACCTCAAAGATACACACACACACACATTTTAATAATTTTTTTGGTACATGTCAGGGCAGCGGTTCTCTTTCTCATACACTCTGCAGGTGTAACTGCTTAAGCTGCTGATTAGAACTTTGCCTGCAGCGAAGGTGGTGGTTAATCAAACCTTACCTGCTGACAGGTAGACAGGTTGAAGTACCTTCTAGCAGTCCCTTGCTGTTATGGGCACACACACACACACACACACAGACACACAGTGCACTCCTGAAGCCTACTGGAGTGTGATATGATAATGTGATCTTCTGCGCGACAGTACGAGTAAACCAGACCTGCCCAAAGTTCACCTGTTAACCATAAAACTACCTCAGCTACCTTCATTCTTTAGATCTGTATAATGTCTTTTATGGGCCTTGGCTCACCTCGAGCACTGCCCAAGACAGGAAGTGTGTGCCCCCTGGAGTGGACGCGTAAATTTGATTTTCTGTGGAAAGTGGAAGTCTGAGCATGTGCTGACTTTCTGTTTAATGACCTGCGTAGCTCAAAACTAGCACATATCTGTTAGAGCCTGTCCAGACCAACGTGCCCATGTGGGCCCCATATGGGTTTTATCAGGGCTTGTGGTGGATTGGTGATACATGGACTCCAATTGGATTATAACTTTGGGTCCCAGTTGCATCAGTTTGTGGTTCCCACTTGGGCCTCAGTTATGGGACCCAGTTAGACTGTCATGGTGGGCCCTTGATAAGCTAGAGTTGTCAGTTGTGGGCAGCATTTGGGTCACTGTCAGGGGCTAAAGTAAAAGAAAACAAGCTATATGCATGCCAGTCGGACACATTTAACTGAATATATATATATATATATATATATATATATATATATATATATATATATATATATATATATATATATATATATATATATATACATACATATATATATATACATATATATATATATATATATATATATATATATATATATACACACACACACACACACACACTACTGCTCGAAAGTTAGGGATCACAGTTAGGGATCACTTTCTGGTCATTGTGAGTCGGTCAGCAAGCCATCACCTGCTGATCTTCAGATACTAAACTAACCTAGAATGTTGTTCCCTTTTATACTCACTTATTAGTAGAATGTTTTTCAGCTGTGATCACAATTGATCAAGAGTGTCCTAACAACCAATTAGTCCAATAACATCCTTAACTTGGATTGGTGGTCGTACCAGGAGATTTAGACAGAGGACTGAGAAATACTGATAATAGACTATATGTAAAATAAGCCTCTATACAAAAATAGACATTAATACAAACATTTTTATTCTTTAAAAATCATCTGATACACTTACATTAATTGTAAAATGAACAATATTGTTAGTGAATTGCATGAAATGAAATTCTAAAGGGATCCTAAACTTTTGAGCAGTAGTGTATGTGTATATATATATAAATATATATCACATCAAAACATCCTGAAACTCTACCTGTAGCTCTGTTATTCAAGAATGCATTTCGCAGACGCAGCATGGGGCTTAATTTTGGGGGAGGGAGAAACACTGTGCTTATGCAAATCATTCTCTCTCTCAGTCTCTCTGTCCCTCTCTCTCTATCTCCCCCACTCGCTCTCTGTCTCTGTCTCTGTTTTTCTTTCTCTTATTCTATCACTCTCTTTCCCCTTGTCTTTCTTTCTCTTTCTCTCTCTCAGTCTCTCTGTCCCTCTCTCTCTATCTCCCCCACTCGCTCTCTGTCTCTGTTTCTGTCTCTGTTTTTCTTACTTTCTCTTATTCTATCACTCTCTTTCCCCTTGTCTTTCTTTCTCTTTCTCTTTCTCAGTCCATCTTTCTCTTTATCTCACGCTTTCTCTCTCTTTCTCTTTCTCTTTCATTCTTTCTCTTTCTTTCTTTCTCTCTCTCCATCTATTTCTTTCTCTTTCTTTGTGTTTCTCTCTCTCTCATACAGAAAGAGAAAACAGTGTGTACAGGATGCTAATTGCTCGGAGCTGACGGTGTGTGCTCATAATGCCAATGCGTTTGGTTAGACGAGTGGTTGGTAGAGCGTATGGCATGTGTGGGGAATGCCAGTGTCAGGCTTGGACAGGCTTACAGGCCTTTCAGAAATGTGCCTGGAGCAACACAGTAATTACCAGCGTGAGCCTGAGAACATCTCATCTCTGGCTGGCCTGACTCTGCGTCTCTTCCTCGCTCCATTGACCCCCTGTGTCAGGATGAATGTGCTCATTCACACATGGAGGAGAGAAATACTACACAAGGGTGTGTGTGGAGCTGATGTCTGACATGGACGCACCCATAAGACCCTCCACCCGCTTCCTCATCACAAACACACGCACACAGCCTTTTTCTCAGCGGTATCAGTGACGGTAAATATTTAGACACTATTTACCCTCTTACCATGTACAGCAGAGCATATCAGTGTGTGTGTGTGTGTGTGTGTGTGTGTGTGTGTGTGTGTGTGTGTGTGTGTGTGTGTGTATCCCTCACAGCAACACACATGCAGGCCATTTCCAGCCAAGCTCTGAAGTCATGCCTTTAATAGAATTCTGACTTCTATGAATAAGCCCGTCATAGGAGAGTTAATTAAGTATCAGTCTAAAGGTGCTGAGCACAGAAAGACTGAAACCCATAAGCTGATGAAGGTGATAAACACAAACCTGTTTTTCCTGAATAACACCTGAGCAGGCCTGTGTCCTGAAACCAACACCCTACGCCAGAGGGGTGGGCGTCGGCTGATCAGAGGGAAAAAAAATCATTAAACCCATTTGATGATGAGGGTGGTGTGGTCGTAGGTACGCATTTTTTTTCCCACCTATGTTTCCACAACCCTGCCTCCTGTGTTACGATTGGCTGGGTGTTTGTACTCAAATGCTCATAGGTGAAAGCTTTAGACAACAACTTTTCAAAACTTCCAGTCCTGGAGAAGACATTCATGATGTGAAATGGAATTTCTGGCCAAACATTTTATTCAAACTATTCAAAAACCCCAATGCACCTATACATGGGTTTTAATATGAAATTTAAATGATGGTAAAATAGGGATAAACCTGAAAAAATAAGTATTTGCTGGACTGTTTTGCTTTACGGTGCACTGCATACCATGAATGGATTAAAATAAATGGATTAAAATGCATTTTAAATCAAATCATAATCACAAAACTATCCAAAAACAACATCTCAGACATCAGGCGGCATATATTTAATTTGAAATAGCTTTCTGTGAAGGAGTTTTTAGAGGTGGACGTCTGGTTCCATTCACCGCCACTGTGAACGAGTTTCTCCAGAACAGGGCATTTCACAGCAAACCACACTGAATGACTTTGTTTACCACCAGGTAATTGTGCTGCATCAATAATGAGGAAAAATTAATTTGGGTGGATTTGCACTGTTGTGAAAGCTGTACATGTTGCTGTTGGTCCCTTAATAGTATATATAATTTCATCTTAGATCCAAAAGAACCCAAAGAGGAATTAGTGACTAACTAACGTTCCTGAGCTGGTAGATACTGGATGTTCTAAGACGTTCCAGTACTGCTCACTACTGAGATGTCTTTTGTCCGGCTGCATTTGTATTTGTAAACAAGTGTTTTTTTGTTTTTGTTTGTTGTTTTTTAAGGTACTAGTCATATCCCCACATCCAACTACAGCATTATCCAGCAGCATCCTGGTTCATGTGGTGCACCCTTCAAAAAGATGGTTCTTCAAGGGTTCTTCTGCGAGTCACTAATTAACTAACTCGTTTGCTAGTCACTAATTCTTCTTTGGGTTCTTTTGGATCTAAGATGAAATTATATATACTATTAAGTGACCAACAACAACATGCACAGCTTTCACAACAGTGCAAATCCAAAAAGATGGTTCTTCAAGGGTTCTTCTGTGAGCTTCTGTAACCAAACACAAATTCCTTGTATGTGTGAGCATACTTGGCAAATAAAGTCCGATTCTGATTCTGACTGAGTGCAGACAGTGGTTCTCTGTTGAACCATGAACACTTAAAGAACCGTACTTAAATATATATGTGCTTCCATATAGCACCAATAGGGTTCTACAATCCTAACAATAGCAGAACCCTTTCTGCTGCTGTATGGAACCATATATAAGTGTTCATGGTTCCACTGTCTGCACTAAAGAACCCTTGAAGAACCATCTTCATAGCATTTCATAGTGCAGACGGTTCTGTGCCAGTTTCTGGTTCTATATAGAACCTGGTTCTACACCACTGTCTTCACTAAAAAACACTTTTTAAAAGTTTAGTTTAAGCTCATACATAAGCAGCTCCTTCAGCCAATCAGAGTATGGGGGCGGGATTTGTGGTCAGCTGGGCTGTGAACAGTAACGCCCCCCCTCTAAACAGGCTCTTCCGTATGTGTGTTTCACTGTCTGCGCGCGAGCTACAGGTTGGGGCGCCCGAGAGCTTCTCGTTATGCGAGGCTTGTCGTTCTTCAGCCACTCGACGCTTCGCAGCCGCGACCCGTGGATCTAAAGTTCATCACTCGGGCTCAGTTCGCTTCACTGCAAAGACTCGGACGCAGAGATGAGCATGTACGGTTCGCAGCGCGCGCTGCAGACCGTGAGCCGGAGGGCGGGCTCGCGAACCGACCTGACCGGGACAAACTACCAGCTGGTTCACGGCGGTAATGGATACACGCAGGAGTTCGTGGAGGAGTCCAGCTTCGGCTTCCCCAGAGGCTCGATGGTGGGAGGACAGGCGTAAGTACTCTCCAGTAGCTCCATCTATCTATCCATCCATCCAGTACCAGTACCTGTACCAGTACCAGTAGCAGTACCAGTAGCAGTACCAGTAGCAGTACCAGTAGCAGTGAAATGATCAAACACCTACATAACTCTTCTGCATCATCACATGCTGGTCTCCTGAAGGGACAGTACTGAAAAAGACTGGTCAGCACTGCAGTCCAGCACCACCTTCAGCAGAACACAGTGAAAAGTAGTGAAACTAACCTGCCTCACTCTTAATCTGCCTCACTCCTAACCTGCCTCACTCCTAACCTGCCTCACTCCTAACCTGCCTTCACTCCTAACCTGCCTCACTCCTAATCTGCCTTCACTCCTAACCTGCCTCACTCCTAATCTGCCTTCACTCCTAACCTGCCTCACTCCTAATCTGCCTTCACTCCTAACCTGCCTCACTCCTAACCTGCCCTCACTCCTAACCTGCCTTCACTCCTAACCTGCCTTCACTCCTAACCTGCCTCATTCCTAACCTGCCTCACTCCTAACCTGCCTCACTCCTTATCTGCCTCACTCCTAATCTGCCTTCACTCCTAACCTGCCTTCACTCCTAACCTGCCTTCACTCCTAACCTGCCTCACTCCTAACCTGCCCTCACTCCTAACCTGCCCTCACTCCTTACCTGCCTTCACTCCTAACCTGCCTTCACTCCTAACCTGCCTTCACTCCTAACCTGCCTTCACTCCTAACCTGCCTTCACTCCTAACCTGCCTTCACTCCTAACCTGCCTCACTCCTAACCTGCCTCACTCCTAACCTGCCTTCACTCCTAACCTGCCTCACTCCTAACCTGCCTCACTGTTGTATGCTGTGTAATTGAAAGTAGTCAAACTTGCATATTTATTCTTCTGACCATGTGGAGTGTCTGTGGAACAGTGTGGTTTTGTGGTGTCGGCCAGTCTGCCTGGGTCTGTCTGCCCAACAGGGACTGTGGTCACAAAGGCTTGGCCGAGAAATTTCACCTCCTGTTTATGCGCCTGTGGCTTATTTGTACCTCAAACATTCCTCCTCCTCTAGTTAGGAGTCTCAGTTGGGAGTATGTTGGTGATGCAGGGCTCAAACTGGATCAAGATCTGATCTACTTCTCTCACAATAACATATTCATGTTACTTTGTATTGTATGTCTGATTATTTACATCTGTTCTAATCAGATCTGCTCTTCTTACTGGTGAACATACACTTACTGATCAGATAAAGACTTTTACACTATCAGATCAGGGGTGACACACTTGCGCACACTATCTCCCAGCCCTACTTTCACAATTAAGCGTGTTGTATAGCCGTCTGCTTCCATTTTCTTCTCTAGGAACTCAAGTGTTTATGGCCTGTGGCTTATTTGTACCCCAAACATTCCTCCTCCCTACTTAGGAATCCTAGTTAGTAGTAAATAACTATATATATATATATTGTGTGTCTATGTATATTTAGAGATTTACAGATGTAAATAATCCTACATACAATACAAAGAAACTTGAATATGTTATTGTGAGAGAAGTAGATCAGATCTTGATCCAGTTTGAAGAACAAAGTTAGGTTCCAGATTTCTCCTGGACGCCCCAGACATTGTATGAATGTGTTCAGTTCCTTCAGCAGCAAATCTTGATTTATCTTAATGAAGTACTGAGCAGTCAAAGCAGGTATTAGATGAGAACTGATAATAATACTGGGTTGTTTTTAAATAAACACACTGACGTATGGAAAAGCACTACTTACTCTATTAATACTGTTTGAGAATTTAAATAATACTCAAAAATAAAGGAAAAATAGCTGATTTGCTCCATATGTGGGCGATATGGAGGAAAATACATCACAATATTTATTTTTTTCTGATGTCTGATGGCACGTTCCCAAAAAATGCTACTGAAAGCTGTGAATTCAGGACCTGCATCCACTTAAAAAGAACTATTTCCTCTTTATTTGTGCTCAGACGTGCAGTTCACCAGTGTTACTTTAAGCTCTGACGATATCCAGACATGCATTATTCCGTAACCCCTCATTCCAGGGCACATGGGAGCCTCTTGAAAACGGGTGATATGTTGATCATGCAGGCACTTACTGGAATGTGTTTGGCCAGGATCTGAAATACCAAGACTAGATATGATCTAACCTCTATATTCTGTTTCATGGCGCTGAGCAGGTAGGAGGTAGCGAGTGAGGCGATAGTGCCAGCGTTCGGTCTACGGCTTGAAGATCCCATGAGAAAAGCAGAAAGACCGCCGAGCCTCGTCTCTGTGCAGCAGTTAATCATTATGTGGTTACAGTCGACGACTAAGTGGCACATAAATCTTGCGTCCTCACGCAAACAGTGAATGCGAGGAATTTGCAAGTCAACTTGAATACTTGATGAACATGTCGCAACTGTCCAATGAAAAACAAGGGCCTCCAAAATGGCAACTTTACAGGAGAGGCCAAAAACATTCCTTCCTTTTAGTGCAAGTCAATGGAACCAGAATACTTTACAAGCTATTTTGAAGCATTTCTTTTGGTCCATTCATCATGAATGTTTTACACAATGTAAACGGCAACTGCTTCATTCAAACGATGCAGAAAAATGAAAATCAACTAAAATGGAGACGAATGTTTTTCGTTGGACAGCGACGATATGAATATTTTCTTTACTATTATTATTATTATTTTTGTTTTTGTTGTTGTTGACTGTCTGCCTGCAGTGTAGCTGTGCATTTTAATACTGGAACACTCAACATATCTATGCTGTCCAATTAAAAAAAAATCGTCTCCAAATTTACAACTTTACAGGAGAGGCCAAAACCAGTCCTTCCTTTTAATGCAAGTCAATGGAACCAGAATACTTTACAAGCTATTTTGAAGCATTTCTATTGGTCCATTCATCATGAATGTTTTACACAATGTAAACGGCAATTGCTTCATTCAAACCCTGTAGAAAAATAAAACTTGACCAAAATGAATGTTTTTCTTTACTATTATTATTATTTTATTATTATTATTATTATTATTATTATTATTTATTTATTTTGTTGTTGTTGTTGACTGTCTTGCTGCCGTGTAGCTGTGCATTTTAATACTGAAACATGTAACATATTGTTATTGTCCAATGAAAAACTAGTCTCCAAAATTGCAATTTTACAGAAGAGGCTAAAAAACTTATTTACTTTTCATGTAAGTCAATGAAACCAGAACATTTTAAAATGATTCTAGAGCAATTCTATTGGTCTATTCACTATAAAACGTTTAAAACAATGTAAACGGCGGATGTTCCTTTCAAACGGAGTGGGGGAAAACAATGAGATGCATGTTTTTCTTTGGACAGTGACGATATATAAAAGAGCTGCTGCTGATTTATACTCTGTTACTCTGCAGGCAGCTGTGCAGATCACTGCAGTGCAGTATTGTTAGTATGGTGCATGTGTTGGTTGCCAGAGCTTTGCTTTGGGTTGCATTGGGTTTATAAGTTTACTACACTTGTGTGTTGTATAATTATTAGGGCTGGAACAGAACGCTTATGGCAACGGGACAAAAAGGGGGGGGACTATGTGCAGAGTTTGCAAGTTCTATTGCCTCCACTCGCCCAAGAAAGATTTGCCCCCACTGGCTCAGCGTTTCCTGTAAATCAGGCTGCAGTCAGCCGAGGGCCGTTTGGGGGGAATGAACTCTGGTTTATTGAGTGAACTCGCTGTGTTTGTAAGTTTATAACTGTTTCCTGGTGAAGAGAATGAAAGCTGAAGGCTGGAAGCAGAGGCCGTTCTCTTTGGTTCCTAAATAAAATTAGTGCTGGCAATATAAGATGTACCCTACTGTGTAGACGTCTGACACACCTGAGCTGATAGTTTAAAAGTATTTATCTGATCACCAGTAAGAAGAGCAGATCTGATTAGAACAGATGTAAATAATCAGACATACAATACAAAGTATCATGAATATGTTATTGTAGAGAAGTAGATCAGATCTTGATCCAGTTTGAAGAACAAAGTTAGGTTCCAGATTTCTCCTGGACGCCCCAGACATTGAAACAAAATAGAAACAAAATAGAAATTCAACAATAACAATAAAAATGAAAGAAGACACAACAAAAATAATGTAACAACACATCAAAGACCTCGGATTCATGCAGGCCCCCAGGGGAATGATTGAAAAGATAATTCTATGATCTAATCTAACCAGAACTGGAAATGTAGTATGCTGTTACTATGGTAACAACCAAACTGACATATCTTAGTTTTGGTTTCAGTATAAAAAAATCACGTACCTCCAAAATAATAACTTTAACTTTACAGGAGGGAACCAAAACTCATCTGCAGCAGCTGCTAGTTACACTGTGTCACAGTTTCATGATGAATGGACCAATAGAAATGCTCCAAAATAGCCTTAGTTCTACTGACTTACATAAACATGGAGTATGATTTTGTTCTCTCCTGTAAAGTTACTGGTTTGGAGATGCTTCAAACTTAAAAATAATTTTGGAAAATCGTCAGCATGGTTTGGATCAGTTATTAAGAGACCGGCAGCTTAAGTTAAATGATTCTACAGCAGTTCCTGTGTGTCTGTGAGGTGAGTAGACAGTAACTGTTGGACTGTGTTTTATGTGGAGTAGTGGTTAGTATGGTGGTGTAGTGGTTAGTACGGTGGTGTAGTGGTTAGTACGGTGGTGTAGTGGTTAGTATGGTGGTGTAGTGGTTAGTATGGTGGTGTAGTGGTTAGTATGGTGGTGTAGTGGTTAGTATGGTGGAGTAGTGGTTAGTATGGTGGTGTAGTGGTTAGTATGGTGGTGTAGTGGTTAGTATGGTGGTGTAGTGGTCAGTATGGTGGTGTAGTGGTTAGTATGGTGGTGTAGTGGTTAGTATGGTGGTGTAGTGGTTAGTATGGTGGTGTAGTGGTTAGTATGGTGGTGTAGTGGTTAGTATGGTGGTGTAGTGGTTAGTACGGTGGTGTAGTGGTTAGTACGGTGGTGTAGTGGTTAGTATGGTGGTGTATTGGTTAGTACGGTGGTGTAGTGGTTAGTATGGTGGTGTAGTGGTTAGTACGGTGGTGTAGTGGTTAGTACGGTGGTGTAGTGGTTAGTACGGTGGTGTAGTGGTTAGTACGGTGGTGTAGTGGTTAGTACGGTGGTGTAGTGGTTAGTACGGTGGTGTAGTGGTTAGTACGGTGGTGTAGTGGTTAGTATGGTGGTGTAGTGGTTAGTACGGTGGTGTAGTGGTTAGTATGGTGGTGTAGTGGTTAGTATGGTGGTGTAGTGGTCAGTATGGTGGTGTAGTGGTCAGTAAGGTGGTGTAGTGGTCAGTATGGTGGTGTAGTGGTTAGTACGGTGGTGTAGTGGTTAGTACGGTGGTGTAGTGGTTAGTACGGTGGTGTAGAGGTTAGTATGGTGGTGTAGTGGTCAGTATGGTGGTGTAGTGGTCAGTATGGTGGTGTAGTGGTTAGTACGGTGGTGTAGTGGTTAGTACGGTGGTGTAGTGGTTAGTACGGTGGTGTAGTGGTTAGTACGGTGGTGTAGTGGTTAGTATGGTGGTGTAGTGGTTAGTACGGTGGTGTAGTGGTCAGTATGGTGGTGTAGTGGTCAGTATGGTGGTGTAGTGGTCAGTAAGGTGGTGTAGTGGTCAGTATGGTGGTGTAGTGGTTAGTACGGTGGTGTAGTGGTTAGTACGGTGGTGTAGTGGTTAGTATGGTGGTGTAGTGGTCAGTATGGTGGTGTAGTGGTCAGTATGGTGGTGTAGTGGTCAGTAAGGTGGTGTAGTGGTCAGTATGGTGGTGTAGTGGTTAGTACGGTGGTGTAGTGGTTAGTACGGTGGTGTAGTGGTTAGTATGGTGGTGTAGAGGTTAGTATGGTGGTGTAGTGGTCAGTATGGTGGTGTAGTGGTCAGTACGGTGGTGTAGTGGTTAGTACGGTGGTGTAGTGGTTAGTACGGTGGTGTAGTGGTTAGTACGGTGGTGTAGTGGTTAGTACGGTGGTGTAGTGGTTAGTACGGTGGTGTAGTGGTCAGTATGGTGGTGTAGTGGTCAGTACGGTGGTGTAGTGGTTAGTACGGTGGTGTAGTGGTTAGTAAGGTGGTGTAGTGGTTAGTAAGGTGGTGTAGTGGTTAGTACGGTGGTGTAGTGGTTAGTACGGTGGTGTAGTGGTTAGTACGGTGGTGTAGTGGTTAGTACGGTGGTGTAGTGGTCAGTACGGTGGTGTAGTGGTCAGTATGGTGGTGTAGTGGTTAGTACGGTGGTGTAGTGGTTAGTACGGTGGTGTAGTGGTTAGTACGGTGGTGTAGTGGTCAGTACGGTGGTGTAGTGGTCAGTACGGTGGTGTAGTGGTTAGTACGGTGGTGTAGTGGTCAGTATGGTGGTGTAGTGGTTAGTAAGGTGGTGTAGTGGTTAGTAAGGTGGTGTAGTGGTTAGTACGGTGGTGTAGTGGTTAGTACGGTGGTGTAGTGGTTAGTATGGTGGTGTAGTGGTTAGTATGGTGGTGTAGTGGTCAGTATGGTGGTGTAGTGGTTAGTACGGTGGTGTAGTGGTTAGTACGGTGGTGTAGTGGTTAGTACGGTGGTGTAGTGGTTAGTACGGTGGTGTAGTGGTTAGTATGGTGGTGTAGTGGTCAGTACGGTGGTGTAGTGGTTAGTACGGTGGTGTAGTGGTTAGTATAGTGGTGTAGTGGTCAGTATGGTGGTGTAGTGGTCAGTATGGTGGTGTAGTGGTTAGTATGGTGGTGTAGTGGTTAGTATGGTGGTGTAGTGGTTAGTATGGTGGTGTAGTGGTCAGTATGGTGGTGTAGTGGTTAGTACGGTGGTGTAGTGGTCAGTATGGTGGTGTAGTGGTTAGTATGGTGGTGTAGTGGTCAGTATAGTGGTGTAGTGGTCAGCACTGTCTCCTCACAGTAAGATGATCTGGGTTGGATTCCCGGTCCGGGTGGTTCTGTGTGGAGTGTGTAGGGTCTCTCTGTGTTTGAGTGGGTTCCTCCGGGTTCTCCGGTTTCCTCCCACAGTCCAAACACATGCATGTTAGGATCCTCACTCTAAACTGACTGTAGGTGTGAGTGTGTGTGTGTGAGTGTGTTGGCCATGTGATGAACTGGTGAACTGTCTATGGTGTACCCCGCCTTTGCTCAATGACATTGGCTCCAGCCCCCCTGACCCTGACTAGCGGGCTAAAGTGGAAGGTGATGGATGGGTGGATGGATGGATTAGTGTTTGATATCACCTACCCACTACAGACCACCCTCTTTATTGACCTGAGGACCACCAAAGGGCCCGCTTGTGGTTGAGAAACCCTGTTCTAAAAGTATTAAGTGAACTTAGAATAATATATTGTATGATAACAGATTGTCATTAATTACTTTTGTCTCTAATTGGCCTCTCTCTCTTGTAGCCCCTCCCCGAAAGTTATGATCCACCAGAAAGCTTCTTTCCTCAAGGGCCAGTGCCAGGAGCTGCTGCGTAGGGCAGAGTTTTTCTTACAAACGGTGAGTGTGGAACATGTTCTTATGTGTTACAGCAGATCTAACTGTAAATACGTACCATGCAGACTGGAGGAGGATCTAAAACCCAGAGGTTCTGCGGTTGCCAGGACCTCCTGCTGTAAATGGCTTTGTTGTGAGACTCAGGCAGTGAAATGTAACGTGATAGTCACAGTGAGTGACATTAGAAATGCTGCAGGGCTGTGTGAGCTGTGGTTGTGGGGCAGCGGTGGATCAGGAACCGTATTATGTTTTTAAACAATCGTTCTGATGTTCCAGAGAATCTCAATAGCAGAAAGTGACATACACAGACTAGCATTCCTGGAGTTTCCCCACAGCTGACTTGACACTGCTGTCCTTAAGCCACCTCCGCCGTGCAATTAAACTTACATGCATGATTTAAAATCTGAATTTATCTTCTCAATGAATCAGCGATGATTAGTTTGCAGGATGATGGTGATGCATATTTGAAATGCTCCTACTGTGTAATGAAAAGACTTGGAGGACACACCCATTTACATGCATGTTAGTAATGTTTATAATGAGTTTAATATATTTAATTTGTTTATATTGAACAGATTAATTGGTTTAATATGTTCAATATGTTTATCATTTTTATAATGATGTTTATAATGAAGTTATTTGTTTATTTTTTGAAGATTTTATGATCTTCAAGTAATGTGCTTTGGTGTGTATGAAAGGCTGTGCACGGTGGTTGTTTAGTTGAGTCCACTTTTCAATTCTGATTAATTAAAAAGAGTCAGTAGTTCAGTAGTTGTGTGCTGATGTGTCACTGGCTGTTGTGTGACTCTGGTTTGGTGTTGCAGGGCTCAGATGGAGCTCGGGGTGCAGCAGAGGCTGAGCACTGCATGGCCTCTGCCAGGGACATCATTGAGCAGCTGAACGGCCTCGCTCTGGAGCTCAGGAACATGGGCCAGTCCAATGAGAGTGTGCTCATCAGGTCAGACATGAAGATAAACACACAGCAGCTCATATATGAACGTACACTGTCTTGACTGACACATACAGTAAAACTGTCTGATGTGATCAAAAACTATTTTTAAGAATTTAGAATTTAGACTCTGAGCTCTGCATTTAACCCGTCCATGCATTGAAACATACACACTAGTGAACACACAAACCAGGGTCAGTAAAACACCCACATACACACACAGTAGTGAACACACACACTAGGCTCAGTAAAACATACACATACAGTAGTGAACAAACACACTAGGCTCAGTAAAACACCCACATACACACACAGTAGTGAACAAACACACTAGGGTCAGTAAAACACCCACATACACACACAGTAGTGAACAAACACACTAGGCTCAGTAAAACACCCACATACACACACAGTAGTGAACAAACACACTAGGCTCAGTAAAACATACACATACAGTAGTGAACAAACACACTAGGCTCAGTAAAACACCCACATACACACACACCAGTGAACAAACACACTAGGGTCAGTAAAACACCCACATACACACACAGTAGTGAACACACACACTAGGGTCAGTAAAACACCCACATACACACACAGTAGTGAACAAACACACTAGGGGCAGTGAAACCCCTACATACACACAGTAGTGAACACACACACTAGGGTCAGTAAAACACCCACATACACACACAGTAGTGAACAAACACACTAGGGGCAGTGAAACCCCTACATACACACAGTAGTGAACACACACACTAGGGTCAGTAAAACACCCACATACACACACAGTAGTGAACAAACACACTAGGGTCAGTAAAACACCCACATACACACACAGAAGTGAACAAACACACTAGGGTCAGTAAAACACCCACATACACACACAGTAGTGAACAAACACACTAGGGTCTGTAAAACACCCACATACACACACAGTAGTGAACACACACACTAGGGGCAGTAAAACACCCACATACACACACAGTAGTGAACACACACACTAGGGTCAGTAAAACACCCACATACACACACTAGGGGCAGTGAAACCCCTACATACACATATACACTAGTGAACACACACACTAGGGGGGCAGTGTAACACCCATACACACACACCAGTGAACACACACACTAGGTAGCAGTGAAACAACCACATACACAAGCACACACTAGGGGGGAAGTGAAACCCCCCATTAACACACACTAGGGGACAGTGTAACACGCACACACACACACACACACACACACTAGTGAACACACACACTAGGGGGCGCAGTGAAACTCCCACAAACACACACACACTAGGGAGCAGTGAAACACTTACACCCACACACACATACACACACACACACATACAGTGTTTCACTAGTGATCGGTGAAAAACCCACATACGCAAACACACACTAGTGGGGCAGTGAAACACACACACACACACAAGGGGGCAGTGAGCACACTTGCCCGGAGTGGTGAGCAGCCCTATCCACAGTACCCGGGGAGCAGTTGGGGATCTTTAGGGGTCTTGTTTAAGGGCACTCGTGTTCTGTGGGTTCAGGGTGTTGAACCAGCAACATTCTGGTCACAAGGCTGGTTCCTCAGCATCAGTTCTCTGCGGCTGTTGTGAAGATACTGAAGCTGCAGGTTATTTTGTAGAAAAAGGGATTTATTATATTAATATTATATTAATATGCTTTATCGTTTGTGCAGCATGGACCAGTGCAGCGAGCAGCTGAGAGCCGTGCACATGGCTGCCGGTGGCTCTCTGCAGAGGAAGAGCCGAGGCAGCCGAGGAAGCACAAGCTGGGACGAGCCCAGCAGAAGCTTTCATGATGCCATCGGCTGGATCAACCAACAGAAGGTAGACGCAAAGACTGTGCCAGATAGACGTGCTTGTTCATATAACCCTCCTCATCTCAGTGTTCCTTTACCTGGTTTAGTGTTCCGAGCGTGTTGTTCTGGAGGTTAAACACTGAGATAATTATTAAGCAGTTATTTAACCTGTGTTGTCCCAAAGCAGCTTTCCAGAAAAGCAATTTATGAAAAAAAGAAACCGAGAGAGGAAAAAAGAGTCCATGCAAAACAGAAACCTGAGAAAGGCTATCAAGTCCTCCTCTGGTCGACCCCAAATAGAGAGAGAGAGAGAGAGACCGTCCTCCTTCTCAACCCTGAATAGAGAGAGAGAGAGACCCTCCTCCTTCTCAACCCTGAATAGAGAGAGAGAGAGACCATCCTCCTCTGGTCGACCCCGGATAGAGAGAGAGAGAGAGACCGTCCTCCTTCTCAACCCTGAATAGAGAGAGAGAGAGACCGTCCTCCTCTGGTCGACCCCGAATAGAGCGAGAGAGAGAGAGACCGTCCTCCTCTGGTCGACCCTGAATAGAGAGAGAGAGAGAGAGAGAGAGAGAGAGAGAGACCGCCCTCCTCTGGTCGACTGTGGATAGAGAGAGAGAGAGACCGTCCTCCTCAGGTCGACCCCGGATAGAGAGAGAGAGAGAGAGACCGTCCTCCTCTAGTTGACCCCAGAGGGAGAGAGAGAGAGAGAGAGAGACCGTCCTCCTCTGGTCGACCCCGGATAGAGAGAGAGAGAGAGAGACCGTCCTCCTCTAGTTGACCCCAGAGGGAGAGAGAGAGAGAGAGAGAGACCGTCCTCCTCTGGTCGACCCCGGATAGAGAGAGAGAGAGAGAGAGAGAGAGAGAGAGAGAGAGAGAGAGAGACAGCGCTAATGAGATTATATAGTGAGGTAGAAGAAGAAGCCCAGTTTGAACGTTTTATAGATGTTCTAGTTCAGTAGAGTTCATGTAGAGTTTGAATAATCTCACAGGTTCTCGGTCAGATTGAGAGAAGAGTTAAAATTATGTAGAAAAATTAAAAACGTAAACTTTGAGATACTTAAGTTTTCTTGGGGCAGCGACAGTTTTCCCTCCAGTCGGAGTGGAGCGAGGGAGGTACATCAGCCGAGCAGGGAGGAGAACATGCGGTCATCTCGGGGTCGTGAAGTTGTGAAAAACAGCTCTCAGCAGCAGAAAGAGATGAAAGGAGGGATCCGCCCACGCTGTAAAGAGAGCGCGCTGGAGTTCAGCCCGTACCGGCGCGCTGCCATGGTTTCCCTGTAAATCACCGGAGCAGAGCTATTCACTCATTCTCCCTCTAGTGGCAGGTGGGCTCTCTGAATGGGTCGCCCCCGGCAACAATGCCAGTCCTCAGTTTCACACTGTTCCCTGCTGCCCTTCATCAGAACTCCAGCCAAAACAACAGAACAGCAGCAGAGACCTTGAAACATTCCACTCTGCTCAAACAGAGACCCCCCAGCCCCCCAGCACGTACCCCCCCCACCCGTACCCCCACTGCCCCAGCGAGCAAACTGCTGTCTCAGAGTTTATTCAAACAGACTGCTGTTCACAAAAGAGGAACATCAATCTCAGAGAGACAGAGAGAAAGAGGACAAAGAGAGAGAGAACAGAGAGAGAGAGGACAGAGAGAGAGAGAGAGAGAGAGAGGACAGAGAGAGAGAGAACAGAGAGAGAGAGAGAGAGGACAGAGAGAGAAAGAGGACAAAGAGAGAGAGAACAGAGAGAGAGAACAGAGAGAGAGAACAGAGAGAGAGAACAGAAAGAGAGAAAACACAGAGAGAGAGAGAGAGAACAGAGAGAGAGAGAACAGAGAGAGAGAGAACAGAGAGAGAGAGAACAGAGAGAGAGAACATAGAGAGAAAACAGAGAGAGAGAGGTTCTCTCCCTCCCGTTCTATCACACTCTTTCACTCTCTTTCTTTCTTACTCTCTCTGTCTTTCTCTCTGTTCTCTCTCTCTCTTTGTTCTCTCTCTTTCTCTCTCTCTGTGTTCTCTCTCTCTCTCTCTGTTCTCTCTGTCCTCTCTCTGTCTCTGTTCTCTCTCTCTCTCTCTCTGTTTTCTCTCTGTCTTCTCTCTCTGTGTTCTCTCTCTCTGTTCACTCTCTCTGTTCTCTCTCTCTCTCTCTCTCTCTGTCCTCTCTCTCTCTCTCTCTCTTATCTCTCTCTCTCTCTCTCTCTGTTCTCTCTCTCTCTCTCTCTCTCTCTCTCTCTCTCTCTCTCTCTCTGTCCTCTCTCTCTCTCTCTGTTCTCTCTCTCTCTCTCTCTCTCTCTCTCTCTCTCTCTCTCTCTCTTATCTCTGGCGTCTCTTTGTGGGAATGCTGTAAATTCCGCCCCTCCTCCAGTCAGAGAGATTTAGGTGTGAGCAGTAACTGGAGTGAATGAGATGTTTGAAGCTCTCTGTTTAGGCCTGTCTCGCTGCTGCTACGCTGGAGAGCTCGTCTCTAAACCTCAAACAGTTCTCACGCTGTATCACCGCCGCGCTAGAAAAAATAAACCCTGAATTTTACAGAAAGCCCAACTTAAACGTTCTAGATGTGAGTCCTGTTCACGCCCTGCCTTCGTGATTTGGCGCAGAAGTTACTAACACATGATAAACAACAACAAACAAATAAAATAATAATTAATTTAGCAAAAATTCAGTCACCACCTTTTAAAGCATTGTTCTCTCAGCAGCCCATTTTTCTTCTCCTAACGTTCTCCACCCCTGAACATCTGATCCAGCTCACCAGAGAATCATTACACGCTTATATAAGCTGGATCAGGTCCTGAGTAGAAGACAAGGCAGTGAGATTCAGCTAAAACTTAGAAGGTCCAGTTACTATATAGGGCTATTTTTAGATGCTAAACCCTTAATAATAATCAGAATAATATCAATATTATAATTGTTATTAATAATTAAATATTATTAAATACTAATTCTTATTTTAATTAAATTGTTAAAAAATGTTCATTTTAAATTGTTTGGTAAATAAATAATTTTTCTTTCAGTTAAATATAATACAAATATAAAGTCAATTAAATAAAAATAAACGGTAATAAAGGCTGTTCAGTAGATAAGCACTCTTGTGTTTTTTCCAAGTTCTTCGTTCAGTCCGCTGGAGTACATAGCTGGATGGTGCACATATACCACTGTCTGTCTGTTAATGACCCCCATGGTAGGGATTTGTCTTTGTTGTCCAAAATAATAATAATAATTATAGCTTGTGAGCATTTTTACTGGCCCAATCATCATAAATGTTTGAGACAATGTAAAGAACAACTGTAAAGTTATATAGAAAGATAAAACATTTTTTGAAAAATTACAAGAAATGAAGGTATTGGTTTTTATTGGAATGTGACAATATTATATATTACAATATAATACATTAAATATTTAAAATTTAAATCCATCCCAATAGAAACATTCCAAAAAACATTAGTATGGTAAGAAACTTCCCCAAAAACTGTTTTAATAGGAATTAATTATCAAAAATCAGTGCTGTGAGGGTTAAACGTTTATTTACTATCACAACTAGCGTATTGAATAACAGTAGCACGTGTAGCTCAAGTAGTTCTAGCGCTGCACAAGCAGTTATTGCACAATTCAGTAGAGAAACAGGCCGTAATTCACTCGTGCATTCCTCCTGAGGAGAGTCGGAGGAGAAACCAGAGGAGAAAGTAGTAATTAAGCTCCTTCAACAGCTTTAAACTGCATACTTCTCCACACGACCCCATAACCGACCGCAGCATTACTCACATTACTCCACCACAGTCTTCAGAATACCACTGATACCTCCTCAGGCCATCACACACCGCTCCTTCTCTCCTTTTATTTTTCTTTCTTTTAAACTATTCGCCCAATTTTGTTTACACACAGAGGAATTTGACCTCCAAATGTAACCCGTCCCTGCAGTGAAACACACACACACACACACACACACACACACACACACACACACACACACACACGTTTGTCTTACTATATTAGTGAGGTCATCCATAGGTTTTTATTGATCTTTGTTTTACTATAACTAAGTAATACTACACCTAAACCTAACCCTAATCCTAACCTCAGTACCTTATATAATACTACACCTACACCTAACCCTAATCTTAACCTCAGTACCTTATATAATATTACACCTAACCCTAATCTTAACCTCAGTACCTTATATAATACACCTAAACCTAACCCTAATCTTAACCTCAGTACCTTATATAATACTACACCTACACCTAACCCTAATCTTAATCTCAGTACCTTATATAATACTACACCTAAACCTAACCCTAATCTTAATCTCAGTACCTTATATAATACTACACCTACACCTAACCCTAATCTTAACCTCAGTACCTTATATAATACTACACCTAACCCTAATCTTAACCTCAGTACCTTATATAATACTACACCTAACCCTAATCTTAACCTCAGTACCTTATATAATACACCTAAACCTAACCCTAATCTTAACCTCAGTACCTTATATAATACTACACCTACACCTAACCCTAATCTTAATCTTAGTACCTTATATAATACACCTACACCTAACCCTAATCTTAATCTTAGTACCTTATATAATACACCTACACCTAACCCTAATCTTAATCTTAGTACCTTATATAATACACCTACACCTAACCCTAATCTTAATCTTAGTACCTTATATAATACACCTACACCTAACCCTAATCTTAACCTCAGTACCTTATATAATACACCTACACCTAACCCTAATCTTAGTCTTAGTACCCAGAAGACTAATTTTCTGCTCTATTAGATTTTTTTTATTAGATTTTTGGAGAAAATAACGTGCTCAAGTGAGGACCAGCAAAATGTCCTCATGTTACCAAGAAATTCAGATTGTCCTGTACTAGTGAGGACATGTGGTCCTCACAAATATACCGCTACAAGAACACACACACACACACACACACACACACACACACACACACACACACACACAAGAGCAATAAGCACACTTGCCTGGAATGGTGGGCCACACTATCCACTGTACCCAGGGAGCAGTTGGGGATTAGGGGTCCTGCTCAGGGGCACTTCGGTCGTGTCCTGTCAGTTTAGGGGATCAAACCAGAATTAGAATTAGTATTAGTCTCTACTTGTGTTTGCACACAGCTGAATTCAACCTCCGCATTTAACTCATCCGTGCAGTGAAACACACACACACACACACACACACACACACACACACACACACACACACACACACACACACACACACACACACACACACACACACTAGGGGGCAGTGAGCACACTTGCCCAAGCAACGGGCAGCCCTATCCACTGTACCCAGGGAGCAGTTTGAGTTAGGGGTCTTGCTCAAGGGCACTTCAGTTGGGTGCTCTTGGCCCAGGGGACCAAACCAGTGACATTCTCGTCACAAGACCGGTTCTCTAACATCCAGCCACGCCCTAATTTTCTCATGCTGTATAGCGTAACCATTAGAATCCCTGAGTAGATACACCAAGTTAGTTCTTCCATTGGTCAGAACTTCTGGAGCTGAATAGATGGCCGGATGTGTCAGATTAACCCAGTACTTCAGTAGGAAGTGACAGAAGAGCTGATTTAGCAGTGGTGAGCCGTGACCATGGTTAGAGCCTGGTCTTCAGTTTGGGCCGAGCTGTCCTGATTTAGATATTAGGTTAACTATCCTGCCGCGGTTATATTCTAATGCGTTTAGAGAAATGGAAGAAGAATGAATGGAAGATTTGAAGGAAACTAACCTTTGGGGTGTGTTTTATTTTGTGTGCGATTGTGTAGCGCCTGATAGAGACGTCGCCATGGGGAGATGATACCACCACCATAGAGCAGCAGCTGATCAACCACAACAAATTTCACAGCTCCATCCAGAGAAGTGTGGAGGTAGAGAGAGCTCGAGAGGATCTGGTGAGTTTGCATGCACGTCCATGTATATACCTGCACCCACGCAAACACGCCCATCCAGTCAGCCTGTCAATCACACACACACACACACACACACACACACACACACTCACACACACACACACACACTCACACACACACAGCTTCTTCTCAACACACACACACAGCTTCTTCTCAACACACACACCTACACACACACACGGCTTCTTCTCAACACACACACACACACACACACACGGCTTCTTCTCAACACACACACACACACACACGGCTTCTTCTCAACACACACACCTACACACACACGGCTTCTTCTCAACACACACCTACACACACACGGCTTCTTCTCAACACACACACACACACACACACAGCTTCTTCTCAACACACACACACACACACGGCTTCTTCTCAACACACACACGGCTTCTTCTCAACACACACACCTACACACACACACACACACGGCTTCTTCTCAACACACACACACACAGCTTCTTCTCAACACACACACCTACACACACACACACACGGCTTCTTCTCAACACACACACACACACACACACACACAGCTTCTTCTCAACACACACACACAGCTTCTTCTCAACACACACACACACACACACAGCTTCTTCTCAACACACACACACAGCTTCTTCTCAACACACACACACACACACACAGCTTCTTCTCAACACACACACACAGCTTCTTCTCAACACACACACACAGCTTCTTCTCAACACACACACACACGGCTTCTTCTCAACACACACACCTACACACACACACACAGCTTCTTCTCAACACACACACCTACACACACACACACGGCTTCTTCTCAACACACAGCAGTAAAACTGCAGCTATAAACTGTGCAAACATGTT
>CM038707.1:1809211-1839211 GCA_021613375.1 Megaleporinus macrocephalus | reverse complement strand
GTATGGCACAGTGTGCTAAATACAGTTTCCAGATTTGACATACTTTCTGTTGATTCTGGAGTCTGGTGAGGACGGTGAGGTCATCTGTCTTGGTGGTCTGCTGAGAATCTATACGACCTCTGATGTCAAACATTGACCCTAGTGGGAAACACAGTGGAGCAGTTTCAATGAGAACATGATGGACTGCAGCTCCAGATCAGCGTCCACATCTACACCTACATTTCTATTTCTTTACCATCGTCTCTAATTTTCAGATTTTCAGTGTCAGAACTTGATAAAAAAGAAAGAAACACAAATCTGATGTAGGTGTTTCTGTGGGCCTCTGTGCTTTGTAGCTATGAGCAGGTGGGCCTTGTGATAGAAAAGGTTGAGAACCTCGGATCTACAGAGTTCATTGAGTCTTACAAATGCATTGCAATCACTCTGGAAATGATATTAGTAGTTTTATTCTGGCTCTTATTGGGGCGTGTTTGAACTGCACTGTGTACATGTGATATATGTTGCGTTGCAGGAATGAGCAGTACTACGAAGCTATTCTGTCGCTGTGGAACCAGCTTTACATCAACATAAAGAGCCTCATCTCCTGGCAGTACTGCATTCAGGACATTAATCGCATCAACTCCCTCACCATCTCCATGGTAACCATCTGCATATGTGTTTTTGTTTAAGTATGTGGACCACTTTTATTATTATAGTTTTGATTTATTGTTATTTTAATCCCTCGCTTCGAGGTAGTGTCTACCCATAGTTTAGATTAGGGCGGTGTATCGGCAAGAACCTGGCGATACAATACGTATCGTGATACAGTGGTCACGATTTAATATATTGCGATATATTGTGATACTGACACACCACTGTATGAACAGTTTTGCCAATGCTTACAATAGCATTGCGCCCTTGTGCTGCTTGTTAATGTTGGAGTGGAGCTTTACAACATATTACAACACTGCCATCTAGTGGTCAGAGGTTTAAACACAACGCACATTGATTCACTGTCTGCCAGGAATCTGTGTATCGATACTGTGTTTTTGAGAATCGATACAGTATCACTAAACACAATATCCCAATATTTTCTTACACCCCTAGTTTAGATAATAGCTGACTGTATGCAAATGTGTGTTAACTCACCACTTATGTTGTGTATGTGTGCATGTGTGTGTGTAGCTGGCTCAGATGCGTCCAGAGCAATACCGCAGCATCATCAAGAGTCTGGAAACTCACTATCAAGAATTCCAGAGGAACAGCTTGGGCTCGGAGATGTTTGGAGAGGAGGACAAGAGAACCATCGAGGGCCAGTATTCTGGAGCCCAGCAACACTATGATCAGCTAGTGGTGCAGCTACCAGCCTATTGTGAGTGCGTTCATTCCAGCATAGTGGATATATTACTGTAGCAAAACAGCCCAAACATCTAGCTTTGGAGTCATCAGCTTAAACTGAGCACACTAAAGAGGATCATGCACACAGAGGTTCTCCCCCCCCCCCAACACACACACAAACACACACACACACACACACGGAAACACACAGGCGTACTTACATTCTCTGTCTGTTTGCAGCTTCCCAGCAAGTACAGGTGGTTGAGGTGGCACAGCAGTCTGCAGTGCAGAGTCATAAGGAGGTTTCGTCCAGTGTGAACCTGCTCAGTGAACTGCATGCTCTGCAGATGAAGCTGGGCACAGCAGAGTCAGCCCTAACCACCCACCTGCACATCCCCCTGGGACAGGAAGCCCCGGCGCAGTGTGCTAATCACATCACTCGCACACAGGTACTTACACACGCATCACACCCCATATCTGTTTTGCACAATACACATGCAACACACTTACACCTGCAGCCACATTCGAATTTCCTTGTAAATGGAAAACGTGTTTAAACATGAATGTTGGTTTATACACAGTTGAGTCACATTATTATGACCATTATAATACCCAAAGCAATCGCCGTGTGCAGCACAGACAGCAGCTAGACGGACTAGGAGACTCAGTAATGTCCTGGTAGGTGGTCACAGGTATCTGAAGGTATCATGCTGACTGCAGTGCATCCAACAGCTGCTGGAGGGAGCGTGGAGGAGGATCCATAGAGACAACACCACCATCCAGGTGGTCCCACAGAAGCTCAGTTGGGTTCAAGTCTGGGGAATTAGGGGTCCAGGGTAGTACTTGGAAGTCTTGGTCAGATCTTCCAACCAGTGTGGGACATTTCTAGTCGTGTGACGTGTCTCATTGTCTTGCTGGAAGATCCCATCCACCCCAGAGAAGACCATCAGTATGTATGGTGTACGTGATCTGCAAAGATGGATTCAGAACCAAATCAGTTGAGGGTGTCTTCCACATGGATGAGTGGGTCCAGCTGCCACTGTCCAAAACAGGAAGTGGTTATAATGATGTGACTTGACTGTGCACTTAGAGCTGGAATGTACTGCTTTGAATTTTTCTTCTCAGTCTTGCTCAACTTTGACATGACTGGCAGAAGCTCCACAGTGAACTTTCCTTTTTTAGGGTCATCATTGTTGCATGTTTTTTGTGAACATGTAGCTGATCTAGATTTAATACACTAACAAACAATCCAGAAAAACACAAAAGTACTGAAACATATCATATAAAATAAAGGACTCTTATTTGTTCCCCTGTATGTAGGCAGTGCAGAAGGACGTGGAGTCACTGAGAGCAGAGTTTCTGAGTCTGAAAGATCAAGTGCTGAAAGAACTGGAGGGCATGAAAGACACAGATAAAGCTCAGTTTCTACGCAGCCAGCTGACCCTCATCAACCAGAGACTGGACAGACTGGGGTCTCACACGGCCTCTCATCTACAGAGGTGAAAAAACATACACACGACAGCTTTTCAATAAAAATGCTGTGATATGAGAAATAAAACAATCTCTCCCACTTTTCTGTGACAGGTTAAAGGCCATGAAGTCTCTGCTGCAGGCCTTACTGCAGGCTGAAGATGTGGTGAAGGTGTATGAAGCTCGACTCACGGAGAGAGATACAACGTCACTGGACCCTGCCGAAGTCCAGGCATACCAGAGCACTCTCAGGGTATCGGACACAGACTTTTAGAGAATACGGGACGTCTCTATACTATTGCTATAAAATATCGTGAGCGCTTGCTAGATGATGATCGTGTGTCATGTCTGCAGCTCATGCGGGCCGAGCTTGAGCAGAAGGAACATCTGTTGGGCTCGGTGGAGGCGGAATTGAGCAAGACCCGTCAGTACAATGAACAAATTTATGAGGGCTG
The DNA here is from genome assembly GCA_021613375.1 of Megaleporinus macrocephalus. Lineage (NCBI taxonomy): Eukaryota > Metazoa > Chordata > Actinopteri > Characiformes > Anostomidae > Megaleporinus > Megaleporinus macrocephalus. The sequence goes on along the minus strand of CM038707.1, from coordinate 1,835,969 downwards.
TCAGAAATGCGACGTCGAGGTATGTCAGTACGCCGAACAAGCAAGCTTGCTGTCTGACCGCTGGATGCGCATTCGGACACAGATAAACAGCAGGTAAGACCCTCAACTCTTAATATTCAACCATTTCTCTGTTAACCTTTGTTTTGTTTAGAGATGGAAAGATCGGTCGGCTATGTATCGGTATCGGCCGATATGTGAGCAATGATCTGCCGATCCCGAGAGCCGATCGATGGCGTTAAACAAATGAGCTGAATTTCTGTATTTACAGTTAGAGTTTCGTTGAAACCCCCTCCGGCCAGCTCCCTGCAATTCCTATCTGAACCACTAGGAAACACACAGTAATAGAAAACATGTCGTCTGTCTGGCGGTTTGTTACCGTATGTGATGCAGCCTCATCCAGGCGTTTTGTAAAATTAGTAAAATCAGTGTGTCCCGTTGGAACCAAGACATTTAACACTACTAATCTGATACAGCACTGAAGAGACACCACACAGCTGAATACAGTGAGTATCAGTAAACAGCAGAGCTAGCACGCACAGCTAACACAAAACAAATAACCCAGAAACCCGTACAGACCAGATCTGACCGGTACGAACAGAACAGCAGCAGTAATTCAATATTCTACATTTAATAATTACAGAGTCTGAGTTTAATGACTGCAGATTTGACTGTATTTATTTAATTAGCTTTTTTTGCTTTAAATTAAGGGTCTAAGTGTATTGATTGCAGTTTTGGGGATATTTGTTTGATTTACTTTGTTTATTAAATGTTAATTTTGTTAAAAATATTATGCTGTTTAACATGAGCTCGTTAAAAAATGGTAATAAACCAGTTTAGACCATGTTTCATGACTTGCTTGAGCTAATTACTACATGTAGCCCTGCCGTGGCATATAGCCCCGCCCTCGATTGGTATTTGCTATTGGCCGATCCCACTGAAAGGTGATTGGTGATCGAAATCGGCCTCAAAAACGCTGATCGGTCCATCTCCAGTTTTGTTGGTTGGATATGCAGTCTGACACATGTTGTCTACCTCAGGTTGGGAGATCTAGACTCCTATCTACAGCAGCTGCTGCAGTATCTGCAGTCTAGCTCGACTCTCGGCGCCTGGATTGATGACATCAGACGTCGTATAGATGCTCAGCAGACCACCAAGACAGATGACATCACCGTCCTCACCAGACTCCAGAATCAACAGAAAGTATGTCAAATCTAGAAGTGTCCTGCTCAAATGGCCAGACCTACATAAGTCTCATATCTCTTAATAAATTGATTGATTGATTAGCTCAGAAATGAGTCTCTTGATCTGTAAATCATCACCAGAGTTAAAGGGAACCTCGGCTGGGCACACTTGGTGAGAGACTTGATGGAGGCTGTTGGTTTTAAGCGGAGACTAAAACACAATGCAGTGCCACAGTTTCCCCACACAGGAAGTCCAAAAGCTCCAGATTATGGAGAACCGCGAGAAGAACCATGAACGTGAACATGCGCTGGATTCTCTCCTGAGAACCTTTAGCGTTAGTGTCAGCTGCTTCTCCTCGTTTGTGGATCCTGAAGGTGAAAGTAGAGTCTTAGTAGTGAACATACTAATAAAGGAGTGTGAAGCTCAGAGACACTCCCGTTCAGTGTATCGAGCTGTTTACTGAGTGTGAATGTTTCCTGCTAGAAAGCGGAGCTCCTTTAACAGACACTCTCCTTCTCCGTCAACACCAACACACAGCTTCACAACAACTCCAGCACTGAGTCACTCTCTCCTCCACCCTCTCTGTTCACCATTTACACTAACGTGGTGTGTGATGTCACCGCTGATGTCAGAAATGTTGAGTTCTAGCTCAAACTGTAAAGACTGAACAGTAGCATGTTTAGCTAGCTGTGCTCAAGCGTGACGGCCGGTTACTGCAACCATTTGACGTCACTACCCGCTGATCACGTCAGTAGATCCAACAATGGAGACCCACGTGCAGCGGATTTTACACAAAATCTAATAAATCTGATACTTTTAGTGATTTTTAACAACCTGTTTAATAATTTAGAGTCATTACATCATATTAAGGCTTACATGTGTTACCAGCCGGGGTTCCTTTAAAGCTAAAATGTTCGTTTTTGTTCTTTAGGCACTGAATTCCGAGATCATGGCAAAGAGAGACACAGTGGAGGCGGTGCAGAAGGATGGTGATGTGTGTGTAAATGCCATCAAGGTAAACTAACAATGGAATAATAATATAATAGGGTTTTGTTATGGTTATTAATGGCAGTGTCTCCACTTACTGTCTAATAAAACTCTTAAGAATTGAAAAACACAAGACTATAATGATCCATATGTATATGTATGTAGGGCTACGAGGTAGAGTTGGCTTCCTACAGTTCTGGGCTGGAGACACTGCTCAACATTCCCATTAAGAGAACCGTGCTGCAGTCTCCATCTACTCCCGTGATACAGGAGGTACAATAGAATATGTTTACGGTACGAAAAAGACTGTGTTCGTCTCCTGTTCAGGTTGTTTATCATTTTATGTTTGTGTCCTAGGTTTCTTCCTTGAATGCCCGCTACTTAGAGCTGCTTACACGTTCAAGTGATTACTGCAAACACCTTGGAGACTCACTAAAGAACCTGGAGCAACTCAAGGTAAACAGAACTCGCTTAGCTTGAGTGTAGAACTCACACCTATCCTACCCTCACATCTTTATCAGCTACTCATTCACTTCTTCCTGAATTCGTAGATTCAGAACACCAGGATAGATGTGCTGGAAGAGGAGCTCCGGCTTCTGAAAGCAGACATTGGAGACCGTGATGCCAAGAATGCCTCACTGCAGCAGGTACTCTCGCAGTACCAGCTCAAGCTGAACGAATCCCAGGAACACCTCCTGTCCCTGGAGGAGGTCAAGAGGAGCCAGACTATGCAGTGCAACGCTGCGCAGGAGAGCCTGAGCTCTTCTCAGAGCCACCTACGAGAGCTTATGGAAGAGCTGCAGAGCTACAAGCTGCTTTTGGAAAAGGAGAAAGCCAGCAAGAAGGTCGTGGAGGAACGGTACAGGAGTCAACAGGAGGAACACGAGGAGGACATGCGGAAAAGACAAAGGGAACTGGACGGGGCCAACTGGACCAAGATTGAGTTAGAGAAGACAGTGACGGATCGTACCAGGGAGGTTGAGCGTCTGAGAAGGCAGCTGGAGGAGGAGGCAAAGAATGTGAAGGAGTCGCAGACAGAACTGGCTAAGGTAAGGCAACAACACAGCACGGAAATAAGGGAGGTTAAACAGGTCTATGAGTCCCAGATCCTGGTAACGCAAACCAGCATGCAGAAGCTCTCACAGCAACGGGAGGAGACCTCCTCGTCCATGCAGCAGGAGGTTGACAGGCTAGAGGGCGAACGCAAGGAGTTGCAGGAAGAGTTGAGAAAGCTGCGACTGACCCTCAGCGAGGAGGAGGCTCAGCGAAGACGTGCCGAAGAGCTGCTGCAGCAAAAGACCATGGTGAGCACAGAGGAAACCAGAAAGAGGAATGAAATCGAGGGTCAAATTCAACTGCTTCTCAATCAGAAGAGCTCAAATGAGTCCAGATGGAAGGAGGTGCAGGAGAGCTTCACTCAGGCACTGAAGGAAAAGAGCAATGAAATCTCCAGCCTCAGACACTCTCTCGAGGAAGAGTTACGCAAGAAGAGGGTTCTAGAAACTGAAGCTAGCCGTCTGGAGAAGGAGCTTGTTGACCTCCGTACTAAGCATACAGCCAGCAGTCAAGAGCTAATCCAGCTTCGCTCCTCACAGCAAGAGTGTACGGTCCTCCGTGTGGAGGTAGAATCCCAAGCAAATGAGAGGAACCGGGCAGAGCAGAACATCCTTCGACTTCAGACAAGGATTCAAGAACTCCAAGAGGAGCTGAAACAGCTGGAGAGGGAGCTACAGGAGCAAGGACGCGTGGCCCAAGAGGAGGCTGCTAAGCGCAGAAGAACAGAAGCTCAGCTGGAGAAGACCAGCCAGGCCATGCGTGAGTACACCTCCACCATCACCACCTTGCACAAGAGTCAAGAGCAGGCCGGCATGGAGGCCAGGCAAGTGGAGGAAGAGTGCAGACGGCTGAAAGAGGCTCTTGACCGTACCCTGAAGGAGCATGGGTTCTCCAGTCAGCGCTTGGCCACCCTGGAAGCTGAAATGAAGTCTTTGAGGCTGCAGTTGGTGCAAGAGCAAGGTCGAGTCCGCGAGGTCAACCAACGCTATGAAGGCCTGCACCGGAGCATGGAGGAGAAAACTCGAGCTCTGAACGAAACGATTGCCGACACAGAGCGTCTGAAGAAGCTCACGGAGACTCTCACCAAAGAGCGCCTCCACCTGGAGGAGGAGCTACGGGCCGTGCGTCTGGAGCGCGAAGAGCTGCTGCAGGGCCGGCGGCGTGAGGAGGAAGAAATGAGCGGCCAAATCAAAGCTCTCCAGCAGCAGCTCCAAAACAGCCAGCGTGCTCGAACCGAGCATGACGCTCTTGTCCAACAGCTTTCACAGGAGAGAGAAAAGCTGCAACTGGAGATAAAGAATATACAAAAACAAGCCAGCGAGGTACTGACTCACTGTAGACTGTCTGAGACTGTGGTAGACTGTAGTTCCACTAAAAACTGAGTAGGTTTGGCTTGAGCTCGCCCGCTTTTCCAGCTTGCTTTAGATTGATTTTCATAATCTGACATGCAAATCCATAACCCTCGTTATTTTGCATGCTTTTTCCAGCACAAGACTATCAATTTCCTCCAAGCTCCTTTGCTGTGTGCTTGTTTACTTCTGCTTATACATCATCTTTGTCAATGTTCTCTAATCAAGATGTCTGTGTTGCTGTGAGATGTTTGAATGTGCCTAAGTACATTTCTCTGTTTCCTCTCTCTGTCAGGTTTTTGGGATTTTAGATGTTTCTGATTGTATTTGAGTCCTTTGACACCTACATGAGTCCTGTGCTTACCTGGAGCAGCTCTCAGATATCAATGAAAATCAATCATGTGCAGTCTTGTGAATAGTACTTCTGAATACTTCCTTCTTCTCAATGTAAACTTAGATATTTTGGGATGCATGTATATTGTTTGAAACATTTGAATTGTTATTTATATAACATCTTTTTTTCTGTTTCTCCCTCCCTCTCTTTCTCTTTCACCCATTCTTCCAGACTTCATCCATGATCCAGGCTTCCCGGTCCCAGAGCACTGAACTGCAGCAAGAGCGGGATGCCCTCACCAGAAAGATGAATGCAATGGAACAGGATCTGGCCCGCATGAAGAGGGTTGAGGAGGAGCTAAACCGCATCAAGCTGTCACTGGAGTCAGAACTGCGGCTGAAAACACAGCTGCAGGAAGAGAATGGAAGGCTCAGGAAGGAGTTCGGCAACTGGAAGAAGCAATGCGAGACCCAGGAGGAGCGCGTGCGGCAGTACAGCTCGCAGCACATGGTGATAGAGGGGGAACGGAACTCGCTGAGAAGCGAGTTGGAGCGACTGCAGGCCCGACTGAGGGAGGCGGAGGAGCGCCACAGGCTCCAGCTGCAGGCACTGGAACGGGAGCGCACGGAGCTGCAGACTCTGAGAGATTCACTGCAAGGGGACTTGCTGAAACTGAGGAAGAAACCAGATGCTGCAAACATATACACGCAGACCGATCAGCCTGACGTTGGGGTTGACCCCTCCACTCTGGTATTTGACGGTGTTCGCAAAAAAGTCACCGCCCAACAGTTGCATGACTGTGGCGTGATCGACAGAAAAACATTGGACCACTTGGTCAAGGGTCAGCAGACGGTCCAGGACGTGGCTGTTGATATCAAGTTGAATCTTAAGGGCACAGGAACCATCGCAGGGCTAGAGGCTGGGCCTGCAGGAGTGTTAACGATCGCAGAGGCCAAGAGAGATGACCTGATCTCAAAAGAAAGTGCCATAAAACTTCTGGAGGCTCAAGCAGCCACGGGGCACATCATTGATCCCAGGTCTAACATGAGGATGACCGTGGAAGAGGCTTGTCTAAGTGGACTTGTGGATGAGGAGGATAAGAAGCAACTGCTGACCGCAGAGGCTGCATGCATTGGATTCAAAGACGCAACCACAAACAAACTTCTATCAGCCAGCCAAGCCATGAGGAAGGGTCTTGTAGATCAAAATACAGCTCTGCGTCTACTGCAGGCACAAGAGGCGGCAGGAGGGGTCCTTGACCCTGTCCTCAGCGTATATCTCCCAAAGGATGTTGCCATGGATCGTGATTTGATTGATCAGAGCCTTTATCAAGCCCTGAATGCGAAACCCAACTGCTACGTTGACCCTCAAACACAACAGAGTGCTAGCTATATCACCCTAAAGAAGCAATGTAGAGTTGACCCAAACACAGGCTCGCTCCTGCTTCCAGCCCCTCAAAAACAAGTGACGGTACAGGGCCTACGAGCACAGGTGTCTTTGTCGGACCTAGTAGAGGCCAACTTGTTGGAGCCTTCAGACATTGATCAGCTAAGAGAGGGCAAGCTAACTAGCCAGGACATCGAGCATCGACTAAGAGCCTACCTGCGTGGATCTACTTGCATCGCTGGAGTCTATGATGAGGCCAACAAATGTATCTTGCCTATCTATCAGGCCATGAAAGAAGGACTTCTGAGGCCTGGCACCACCATGGAGCTTCTGGAAGCCCAAGCCGCTTCAGGCTTCATTATTGATCCTGTAAATAACCAGTACTACACAGTGGAGGAGGCTTGTAAGAAGCACCTGGTTGGTGTGGAGTTCAAAGACAAGCTCCTCTCTGCTGAGAGAGCGGTTACTGGATATAAAGATCCTGGTACTGACAAGATCATCTCCCTCTTTGAGGCGATTGAACGGGGTCTGATTGAGAAGGGCCATGGTATTCGCCTGCTAGAGGCTCAGATAGCCAGCGGTGGTATCATTGACCCCATACAAAGCCACCGAATTGATGTTGACGTGGCCTATCAGAGAGGTTACTTTGGTAAAGAGATGAATCAGATTCTAAAAGATGAGGGAGATGATACCAAGGGGTTCTTTGACCCAAACAATCAGGACAATCTGACATACCTGCAGCTGAAGAGTCGCTGTATTACAGATGATAAAACCGGCCTTGTGCTTTTGCCACTTCATGATAAGAGCAAGGCCACGTCAACACAGAAGAACACTACTCGGAAGACGAGGGTTGTGATTGTAGATCCGGATACCAATAAGGAGATGACTGTTCGGGAAGCCTATGAAAAGAAGCTGATTGACTATGAAACGTATATGGAGCTTTCCAAGCAGGAAAGCGAATGGGAAGAGATGACCATTACTGCCTCAGATGGCTCGAGCAGACTGGTCATCACTGATAGGAAAACCGGCCTTCAGTATGACCTGCAGGAACTACTAGATAAGGGTATAATCGACCAAGCCTCTCTAAGCAAATACCGCTCAGGAGCCATTACTCTGACCCAGTTTGTTGATGTCATTACCAGTAGGACCAAACCCACGAACCAGCCCCTTTGCCCTTCCTCACCTGCCCCCTTGGTTTTATCCCAGACAACAGTCAAAAGCGAAACAGTGTCAACTGTCAGAGCTGCTCCCTTGCAGGAACCTCCATCCTCACCAAACTCCCTGAAGCGCATTGCCAGCATGTCCATTTCTTTGACATCTCCTGGAGATTCTGTAGGTGAGCAGAGTCCTGTTGGGGCCATCTTCGACACAGAGAAGTTGGAGAAGATCAGTATCTGTCAAGCACTGAGGCGTGGTCTTTTGGACACTATCACAGGTCAAAGACTGCTGGAGGCACAAGCCTGCACTGGTGGCATTGTAAACCCAGAAAACGGTCGCCGCATCTCCATCCAGGAAGCCACCCGCCTGGGCATCATTGACGACGATATAGCTAACCGACTGAAACCTGCTCAGAAGGCCTACATTGGCTTCGAAGATCTAAAGACCAAGAAGAAGATGTCGGCGGCCGAAGCGGTGAAGGAAAAGTGGTTGCCGTACGAAGCCGGGCAGCGCTTCCTTGAATTCCAGTTTCTGACAGGAGGTCTGTTTGACCCAGAACACGGCAGACGACTCACGCTTGAGGAGACTTTGCGTTTGGGATGGCTGGATGGAAGAGCAGCGCAGAAGCTCTTGGAAACACGGCACCACCCCAAGGCGCTGACCTGCCCCAAGACCAAGCTGAGGATCTCCTACAAGGAGGCTATGGATGCCTGTATGTTGGAAGAAAAAACAGGGGTGCGCATGCTTCCTGCAGCCGCCTCGTCCTCCCAGGGTATCAGCAGCCCCTACAACTCGAAACCGAGCTCGGCTCCAGGCTCACAAAGTGGATCCCGCAGAGGCAGTGTGGACCACACGTTCTCAACTTCATCTTCATCTTCATCCAGATACAGCAGCTTCAACTACAGCAGAACCTCGTTTAGCACCAGGTCTCTGTCATAGGGGAAAGGTACCCTTAACAAGTATCACCAAATATTGAAAGAATATTGGGGAAAATTAATTTAGAATATTCCCAAAAGTCTGAAAACGGTATGCTTCCCCGAACATCTAGTCAGCATGATGTCTGGATCAGCTGTCAGAGAGTGTTTTGGAGTCTTTTACTGTATTTTCTTGGTTGTTTAATTGAGTACTTTTAGTTTAGATCATTACACCTGTAGTCCAAAGTGGGTTTAAGGATTTAAAATAACAAGATGATTTTTATATTTGAAGTGGTGTGGGTGGTGAGGAAGCCATTACATCGTAGCTGTAATGTCTACTTAGATTGGATGTTTATATTGCTGCATGGTTTATTGTATGGAGACAGATAATTTCAAGTGCCTTTACTTTTCTACTCAGCCAGTGCCCTGTCTACTTTATGTTTAGTTGCTAACTAATGTGATGCTTTGAAAATGAATAATAAACTAAAATCAACAACACACCTTGTGTTTTATTTTATTTATTTATTTTTGCCTACACATTTCCAAATGTTTAGTGTCAGAGACAGTTAAAGAATTAAGAAAAATAGAAAGAAGGTGTGGACTTGTTTTAAATTCAATACTTATTCCCAACATTTCAAGGTCAACAAGTTTGTTTACTTCAACTGAATTATTTTATGTACGTCTGTCACTTCCCATGTATCTCACAAACCTATAACTGAGACGTTCATGACAAAAATAAATGTGCACTACACATACCAAATCTAATCTAATCACATGAAACAGTACATCATGTTTACATAGAATATCTAAAATATATAGAAATGCGTATATAGAGAGGGTACATAGAATATCAAATAGATGGTTTCTGAACCAACTGGTAGCACTTTAGTTAAAACCAACATTTTACATGTTTTTAAAAAATAAAAAATGATCAACCGTATCAAAAACTTTAGAAAGATTAATTCAATGACTGCATGTTTCTTAATATCCACAAAAACAAAATATCAAAAATAACATTGCAAATTGTTGAAATAGAATATCTTAAATATATAGAAATATATATATATATAGGGAGGGGGCAGGACCGTGGTGTAGTGGTCACAGCCCGGTCCGAGTGGTTCTGTTGATATGTATGTTAGGATCCTCACTCTAAACTGCCCGCAGGTGAGAGTGTGTTTTGGGCGTGCAATGAACTAGTGACCCGTCCATGCTGTAACCCCGTCTTTGACCGATGAAGCTGGGATTGGCTCCAGCCCCTCTGTGACCCCGACTACTGGGATAAAGTGGACGATGATGAATGGATGGATGTATAGAGAGGTAAATATAAATATAAATAGAAAATATATTCTGAGATAATAATATTGAGAAAGTACAATAGATGCACTAATACACATGAATATACACAGTGCAGAGTGTAGGTGTACATAACCAATAACTATAATATAATAATAATTTATATGACTTTAATCATAATGACACACTTTGAAAGTAAACCATATAAACAATTCTGGATCTACACGACCATAAAAGAACCAAGACTATAAGTAACACACACAAACTGGCCCAGTAGGCGTACAGCTGGACCTCCTGAACTACAGCAAGAGGACGATTTGCAACATACACCTTATAAAAATGTTATTTTTTGATGTTTTGTTGTGTTTTTGTTGATATTAAGAAACATGCAGTCATTTTTATGAATCTGTCTAAAGCTTTTGATATGGTTGATCATTTTTTACTTTTAAAACACCTATAACACGTTCGTATTAAATACTAAAGTTCTATCAGCTGGTTTAGAAACTGTTTACTGGATGGGCAAAAATCGGTGTCTCTGAGACAAAGTAAATCAGAACTACTACCAGTAACAAAGGGGGTTCCTCAAGGTTCTGTCCCTGGACCGATATTATTTAATATCTATATTAATGGTGATCCACTGTTTATTGAAAAGTACAGTCATATGCTGATATGCTTTAAATCCTTAGCTGACTATATCAGTGCTGCAGTGGAAAAGCTGCAGTATTGTTTTAATACTTTGTTATTATTAGTGCTTATGATCATAAACTAGTATTAAATGTTGAGAAAACTGGATTTGTGCTGTTTTTCAGCCTCTATTTCTGATTTTAGCACTTTTAAAATCACAACCCTGAAAGTTTCTGACACTGAAAGAGTTAATAAATATAAATATTTTGACATATGATGACAAATGCACCTTTAATAACGTCCAGATTAACAAGCCTACATGTAATCGAACACACTTTGATTTCCTGTATATAAACAAGACGTTTCTCAGTGAACACAGTACAAGACTACTGAATCAGCACTGCTGTCTGTTCTGGATTTCAGGTGATACAGATATGCACCTGTAACTACTCTCAGACCTCTGTAGACTCAATTTACCACTCGGCCTACAACACCACTCACTGTACACTGTATGAAAGGTTGGTTGGTCATCTCTGGCTGTTTATCACACTCGTTCCAGTGACTGGATCACCTTTCAGGGGCCGAGAGCTTTTACTGAACTGGGAATATCTACACCAAAGATCTGGATCTCACTGTAAAGCTCCACTCGCTGGTTAAACTCAACCAGTTTAAACTTTAAATCTCCAACCAACTCCATACAGCATGCAGCTTAGATTCATATTGAATAACATTTGACCTTAATTCAATTGATATTATGACATTTTATTATTATTATTATTATTATTATTATTATTATTATTATTATTATTATTATTATTATGTCTTTACTATTTTTAATCCCTCATGTCTGTGTTTTCTCTGCTATGTTGTAAATGCGGGTCTCCTTCAGAATAATCTGATTTTAAATAAAGATTGACTCAAAAGGGACACTTCATATTGATTTCTGAGCACGCTGTACTGACCTAATCGATACTGATGGTCACTCGATCCTTCAGAGATCTCCTATAAGAGCCTTGATTAATAAAGTACTGAAACAGCCCTGAACATGTTGCTGTCCAAGTGTTAAAATTGGTTTTGATGAGAAAAGTGTACATGTATATACACCGATCAGCCATAACATCAAAACCACCCCACTGTCCACTGTATCAGCTCCACTGACCATACAGGACCTCCACTCACTGTCCACTGCTCCAGCTCCACTGACCATACAGGACCTCCACTCACTGTCCACTGTATCAGCTCCACTGACCATACAGGACCTCCACTCACTGTCCACTGTATCAGCTCCACTGACCATACAGGACCTCCACTTACTGTCCACTGTATCAGCTCCACTGACCATACAGGACCTCCACTCACTGTCCACTGTATCAGCTCCACTGACCATACAGGACCTCCACTCACTGTCCACTGTATCAGCTCCACTGACCATACAGGAGCTCCACTCACTGTCCACTGTATCAGCTCCACTGACCATACAGGACCTCCACTCACTGTCACAGTTCATCTGATTCTCTGTATACTTTATTACTCTGTTCCTTAATCATCAGGACCACCACAGGACCACCACAGAGCAGATACTATTAGGGGGGTGGGTCATTCTCAGCACTGCAGTGACACTGACGTGGTGGTGTGTTAGTGTGTGTGGTGCTGGTGTGAGTGGATCAGACACAGCAGTGCTGCTGCTGGAGTGTTTAAACACTGTGTCCACTCACTGTCCACTCTATTAAACACTCCTAATACTTGCTGGTCCACCTTGTAGATGTAAAGTCAGAGACAGTAGCTCATCTGCTGCTGCACAGTTTGTGTTCCTCTAGTTCTTCATCAGTGGACACAGGACGCCGCCCACAGGACACTGCTGTCTGGATAGTTTTGGTTGGTGGACGATTCTCAGTCCAGCAGTGACACTGAGGTGTTTAAACACTCCAGCAGCAGCACTGCTGTGTCTGATGCACTCACACCAGCACAACACACTCTAACTAACACACCACCACCACCATGTCAGTGTCACTGCAGAGCTGAGAATGATCCACCACCACTAAAGAGAAACAGATGAACTTCAGTCTGTAAGTGTAGAGCTACAAACAGCTTCTATATGGTCACTGGTAACATGGGCAGTGTTTTAATGTTATGGCTGATCGGTGTACGTCCGAGAGTTTCCATTGAACGTTAGAACATTGCTGTGAGGATACGACTGTAGGCGAGAAGTTTTGTGAGGGTCTGGCGCCACCTGCTGGTCAAAGCGAGTAATACAACAACATAATCTCCGGTTTTTATAAACGAATAAACAGACAGACAGCAGCACAACCCAGTCAGTCAGTCGCTCTGCAGGAATATTATACTCTGTAAGGAAAACCTGGTCAAGTGTGAGGAGAAAAGAGTTCCTTATCCAGTCGAGAACATTTCCAAACTATGTTTCTAAAATTAAACAGCTCTAGCTTGACATGGGCTAGCAGCCACCCTCAGGTACCCGAGTAGGACGCACGCCAGCGGGTATCGAAGTGAAGGAAAACCCGCGGATGTAACCGCGGCCTACAAAACAGGTAGCCACCAAAGAGGTAAGTTCCTAAAGATTTTATAATTTTATGCTGTATTGATGATTTTTATGGGACGGAAAGAAGATCAGACTCATGCAGAAACATAACTGCTCTTGTAGACGCTAATATTTAATAGTCGATATGTCAGCTAAAGCTAGAGCTAGCTCCTGGTGCTGTTATCTCACTGTATTTACACATAACATTCGGAAAACTTCATATTACAAAGAACTCACTCTGGTAAAAATGTGTTGATGGTGTTAGTGATATAAAAAATATATAAAATACTGTAAAGAAATAGTGTAACCAAGTTACTAAAATTCTTTTAGCTAACATGATTGCATATGCAGCTTGAAAATGCTTCTTTTTTCCATAAAAGTGTTGCTTTCTTACTATGACCTGGGTTATATCTTCTCTTTAGCAATTTTTGAACATGGCAGAAGATCCTCAGAGGAACTTCAGATCTGCTTACTATGAAAAGGTGGGCTTTAGAGGTGTGGAGGAGAAGAAATCACTGGAGATTCTCCTGAAAGACAACCCGCTTGGTAAGAAGTGGTTTCCTGTATATTTCTTTGTTATATAGTTTCTGCCTCCTGGTCTTTAAAGGATATACTGAATGATCTCTGAGTTTGTTAAATTAAAGGAGCAGTGTGTAAGATTTAGGAGGACCTATCTGGTTGTTAAGTCTGCCATAATTAGCCAATTCTGGGCGGAAGCGTCCTCTGAAGGGTAAACTGAATGCTTACTGGGTTCAAAAACCATTAAAATACATTCATTAAATTAAAGAAGCTGTGTGGGAGATTTGGGAGGACTGTTAAATCTGTTAAATCTGCCATAATTGGCCATTTCTGGGCGCAAATGTTCCCACAGACCCCCAAATCAAATAACAATCACAGTACCTGTAAAGGTTTTCACAGTCCTTGTGTATTCAGATGCCATTGTGGCTTAAAAAAGGGTTTAAATTCTTTCAGCTGTGCTTGTTAACTCATGCGGGTCTAGAACTTTCCTCTTAATGAGGAAGAGAAGAGGAAACGGCTGCAGTTCTTACAGCTGTGGATGGACTGGCCATCGGGAGTACCGGAGGATGGATGGATGGATGGATGGATCCCTTCGGGAGGGTTCCCTCAGGGAAATTAAGATTCCAGTAGCATCATCACAGTAAACACACAAGAAACATATGAAAGGAATATAAATTAAAAATCCAATGTACAAGAAAAAGAAAAATCTAACTGGGGAGGTATTGCTGTGGGCCTCTTTGTGTGTGGAGAGCTGAAAATTAAATTTGATTGAAGTATTCTAATACTGAAGTATTTATTGGCCCACAGTATCCTTAGTGCACGGTCATCAGCCAATCACGGTAATGCTTCCTTCCCAGGATAAACCGTAATCACAACCACCGCAAAAAACACTAGTTTAGTACTGAATGCAAATGGAGAAAACATTGAAAAATAAAAAGATGTGTCAACAAGGTGCAGAGAAGTGTCTGAAACTGCAGAACTTGTTTGGCTGTCTGTGAGGAAAAGGTACGCTCAGAGTTCAGCACCTTAAATTAGCTTAAATTATCCGGTTCATTCAGACCGCTGCTTGAGAAGAAAGTATCGGCTCTGTCTCAAATGCACTCGCTACCTACTTAGAGCACTACTTCAAAACAAGTAACAGCCACTGTATGTTAAGTAATGACTTAACTATTACTAAATATAAACAGGTGAATATAAATTAATATTTTGGTGGAGGTTCTGCCATTTCATGTCCAACCTAGTGCCCTACATGGGGCAGAAGAAGTAATTTGAGGCGGTGCCAGTACTCTCTGCTCAACTCTGTTTTGGTAGCTGTTTGTAAAATAGAATCGAAAGCGCCGTTTCAATGAGGAGATGTTAGCACCACTGGTAAAAGCCAAAATAGTCCTTTGTTGATCTCCTTGATAAACGTCAGAGTGTTTCTTGCTCTGAATCCACATCTTAATGTTGCTGTTTTTAAACCCCTGGTCCAGCTAAAGTGAAGGTAGTTAGCCTTAGCCAGCTAGCTCTACCTCAGTTAGATAGGTAGCTATCTTTGTCAGCCCTTGTCTGACCGATAAGCCTGACAGCGTAAACACAAAGATGTGGATTTATAGCAAGAAACACCCGATAAAACCCGCTAGCTAGCTAACATTAGAGCCTATTGGTCAATGTAGTCAGGGCAACAGAGGCTCAGAACCAGATGTATACAGTACTCTGCTCCCATTAGTGAAAATTCTTTGAAAAGCGGCTATCGGGTTGCCCCAGACAACACTGGCT
This sequence comes from Megaleporinus macrocephalus, assembly GCA_021613375.1. NCBI lineage: Eukaryota > Metazoa > Chordata > Actinopteri > Characiformes > Anostomidae > Megaleporinus > Megaleporinus macrocephalus. The sequence goes on along the minus strand of CM038707.1, from coordinate 1,820,876 downwards.
CTAGAGAGTGACGTTCATGTGTTTTTGTTGACGCGGCAGCTAGAATTTAGTGTCACTATAGCAGAAGTTGGAATACTTAGAAATAAGAACTGTTTGTAGTGTGAGACTTTTCCAAACCCAAATTTTGACAGATGGAGGGTCGAGCTTATTATTGTCATCATCAAAGAAATGAAAATCTGACAACCATTGTAGATTCAACCACACATTTGAAAGGGAGGGGTATTGAGTAGAGATGGAAGGATTGATCGACTATGTATCGGTATCGGCCATTTTTAATCAAAATATGTGATCAGCCAATATTTCTCCAATGTAGCCGATCCCGAGAGCCGATCAATGGCGTTAAACAAATGAGCTTAATTTCTGTATTTCCAGTTAGTGTTTCGTTGAAACCCGCTCCGGCCAGCTCCCTGCAATTCCTATCTGAACCACTAGGTGGAAACACATACCCTTATATTTTCACAGACTGACTAAAGCAGCAGCCTCGCCAGAACAGTTTGCGTTCACGGCATGTGCTGTCCGTCTGGCAGTGTTTACCGTATGTGACTCAGACTCATCCAGGACGTTTAGTAAAATTATTAAAATCTGTGTGTCTCGTTGGGGAACCAAGACAAAGATATTTAACTCTACTAATCTGATACTAATCTGATACTAATCTGATACTAATCTGATACTAATCTGATACTAATCTGATACAGCACTGCACACAACTGAATACAGTGAGTATCAGTAAACAGCAGAGCTAGCACAAAACAAACAACCCAGAAACCCGTACAGACCAGATCTGACCGGTACGAACAGAACAGCAGCAGTAATTCAATATTCTACATTTAATGATTACAGATTTAGTTTAAAATAACAGAGTCTGAGTTTAATGACTGCAGTTTTAACTGTATTTATTTAATTAGCTTTTTTAGTTTTAAATTAAGGGTCTAAATGTAATGATTACAGTTTTGGGGATATTTGTTTAATGCACTTTGTTTATTTAATGTTAATTTTGTTAAAAATATTATGCTGTTTCACATGAGCTCGTTAAAAATGTAAACCAGTTTAGACCATGTTTCATGACTTGCCTGCGCTAATAACTGCATGTAGCCCTGCTGTGGCGTATACCCCGCCCTCGATCGATATCGGATATTGGCCTTTCAGCGCGATCGGAATCAGCCTCAAAAACGCTGATCGGTCCATCTGTAGTATTGAGTCACAGCTAGATCTTACACACTGAACCTTAAATCCAGTTCACTGTCTTTATGCTACTTTAGAAGATCTTGTTTATTTATAACATCAGGTGTTTCTGTGTGGAACTTGAAAGGGGCTGTATAATTTTGAGTCCTTCAAACAAACTGAATATAATTTAATCAGAGGTGCTTCTTTTAAATCACGTCAAATGAATATGACAACAGCTTTGTGTTCTTCCAGATGTGGAGAAGTTGAGTACGTTCAGCCAGAGGTTTCCGTTGCCGTCTATGTACAGGATCCATGTGTGGAAAGTCCTACTTGGTGAGAGCTCGTCTTCACTGCTGAACACTGTAGTTGTGAGTGTTTTCCTGTTTTGTGTATCATGCCTGTGACTCCAGGCTCTTGTTGTCGTCTTATCTGTCTGTGCTGACGTCCTGCAGGTATACTGCCTCCGCACAATGATTCCCACCCCCTGGTCGCACAGTACAGGCAGGAGCAGTATATGGATGTGAGCGCCGCTCTCCTGGCCATGCGGTTTGTGCATGCGGCCACGCCGTACATGGAGCTGTACCTCCGCATGTACCAGCTGGAGAACCAGCAACTGCCCCGGCGATCAGAGCTCACACAGCCTGTGAGGACCTAGTCTTGCGTATGCTTCCACTGTCTCTCGGTCTGTGTGTGTGTGTGGGCTTGTTGTAACTTTAATTCACGTGCTTGTGTTTGTTTTATTCATGAGGGAGAAGAGGATGAAGATTTCTTGGCTATCGCCAGGGCGATGGAGGAGATCGTAGACGACCCGGTGGACTGTTACTGGCTAATTAAGTGCTTTGTCAACCAGTTCAACCACAAGTTTGGCGACTCCATACCTCATCTGGTTCGTGTATTGTGTTTAAGAGTGATTACACCTCGTCTGGATGGGGCTGTCAAGATCACTCAGATAGAAATATGAGTAAAATGTACTTTAGTGATGAACCAGCAGTGATTATCTATTAGTTTGCATATTGATAATGCCTTAAAATTCTCAAATTTGACTTTTTTTATAGACTTTTAATGACGTTTTAAAAGTTTTTTTTATAGTTTTTTATACTTATTTGTAGAGGTGTGCCATATCGTATTGTACACAGTAATATCAGCAACATTTCTGAATAAGGTGAACGATATTATACCCTGAAATATCGTATCACCCATCACTAATTATCACACCAGGTACTACTTTTACTGTTTTTAGAAAAAGAAAAAAATCACATTTTTCTAATTTCCCATTCTATATCTACTAGAGACAGATTTTATCTCCAGTATCATCACTTTACTTCAGTTCTGGATATATGGAGATATTTGGAGTGTATTATTTAGTATCATGACATTCTGGATCCTTGACTTCTGTTACAATCTGATAAAAATTCTTGTATTTTTTAATATCTCAGTTAGGGGTGTGCCATGTCATATTGTATGCAATAATACAATTAGTTTATTTTTAAAATATATATTTTTTAATTCAATATTTTATCATATCGCCAAGAGTATCGTTACTGCAAAAGTACCATGTAATATCGTGATATTATTGTAGGGCCATATCGTCCACCCCTACTTATTTGTTGTGAAAATAAACTGTATATGACTCGATTATGAATTAAATAGATAGTGACAACTTAGGTCTAGTGTAAACTCTTGGCTTGGTGACTGCATACATCACATGGTTTATATGTATCTGAATATGACTGTCAAGATGATGCAGTTAAAAATATTGATTAAAATGTACATTAATGGTGAATCAGCAGTGATTAACTATTAATTTACGTATTGATAATGCATTAAATAAAAATCCTGGACTCCTTATGGTCTTTGTTAAAGGTGATTGTTTTATAAATAAAATAATAGCAACTATTTATTTATTTTTTTGTCAGAATAATTACTGATTCAATGATTTAACAGCCTAGTGTGTCTACTGTGAAATCTTTTCTCTTGAATTTTTCTTTAACATACTTTAATACTCACTTTTTATCATTCATGAACTACAGTTCTAACCCATTCTCTGTCTGCTTCGTACAGCCCAAGAGTCTGGAGCATTTCCTGTCCCAGGAGGACGCTCGTCTGCTGGGCCACCTGAAAGCTACCGGCAGTCTGGTCATGCTGCCGTACTCTCTGTGGTTTAGACGCTGCTTTGCAGGCTGCCTGCCGGAGTCCAGTCTACAGAGGTGAGGGCTGATTCTTGTGCTGGTTCTGGAGTACTGGTTCTGGAGTACACCTGCTCTAACACCTGATATGATCTGCTCTTCCTGAGTTAAACTGAGTGTGTTAGAGGAGAGAAAACAAAAACTTGTGCAGGACAGGGCTACTCCAAGACCTGGTTTGTGAACCACTGGTCCTCATTTCTGCTGCTGTACTGTAGAAGTCCTACACAGTGGAGTCACATTATTATGACCAGAGTAGCCGCCGTGTGCAGCACAGACAGCAGCTAGACGGACTGGGGGACTCAGTAAGGTCCTGGTAGGTGGTCACAGGTATCTGGAGGTATCATGCTGACTGCAATGCATCCCACAGCTGCTGGAGGGAGCGTGGAGGAGGATCCATAGAGCCAACACCACCATCCAGGTGGTCCCACAGATGTTGAATTGGGTTCAAGTCTGGCGAATTAGGGGTCCAGGGTAGTACTTGGAAGTCTTGGTCAGCTCTTTCAACCAGTGTGGGACATTTCTAGTTGTGTGACATCTCACAGTGTCTTGCTGGAAGATCCCATCCACCCTAGAGAAGACCATCAGCATGTATGGTGTACGTGATCTGCAAGGATTGATTCAGACCCAAATCAGTGGAGAGGGTCTTCCACATGGATGAGTGGGCCTAGAGAATGTCACCAAAACATTCCCCAGACCAAAACATCAAAGCTTTTTGGGATGAGATTGGACAAAGTAGGGCAGATGTCCCAGAACCAGGTTAAAGATACACAGTCTGCACCTGTTTAGACATTACACATTATTAACGTAAGCTTTGTGTTGTTTCATAACATTACATTTGTTTTTAAGTTGTAGGAATGCCTTTATTTACATTAGAGGAAGAGCAGTGTTTACTCCAATCTAAAAATGGATGCTGATTGGCTCACTTTCTTGTCTGACCTGCTTTGTTGATGTGTGATTGGTTGACAGGGTGTGGGACAAAGTGATCAGTGGTTCTTGTAAGATCTTAGTCTTCGTGGCCGTGGAAATTCTGCTGAGCTACAAGATCATGCTGATGGGAATGAGCAGACCGGACGCCATAGTAAACTTCCTGAGCAATGTAAGAACACACACGCATTCATACAGAGAACACTCAAAGCCAAATACAGAGAGAGCCAATAATTATTTAGTGTGTGTGTGTGTGTGTTTACTAGGCAGTATGTTTGTGGGTGTTTCACGGCCCTCTAGTCTGTGTTCACTAGTGTGTGTGTGTGTGTGTGTGTGTGTGTGTGTGTGTGTGTGTGTTTACTAGGCAGTATGTTTGTGGGTGTTTTACTGCACCCTAGTGTATGTTCACTAGTGTGTGTGTGTGTGTTTACTAGGCAGTATGTTTGTGGGTGTTTCACTGCCCCCTAGTGTGTGTTCACTAGTGTGTGTGTGTGTGTGTGTGTGTGTGTGTGTGTGTGTGTGTTTACTAGGCAGTATGTTTGTGGGTGTTTCACTGCACCCTAGTGTATGTTCACTAGTGTGTGTGTGTGTGTGTGTGTGTGTGTGTGTGTGTGTGTGTGTGTGTTTACTAGGCAGTATGTTTGTGGGTGTTTCACGGCCCTCTATTCTGTGTTCACTAGTGTGTGTGTGTGTGTGTGTGTGTGTGCGCGCATTCACTAGGCAGTATGTTTGTGGGTGTTTCACTGCCCCCTAGTGTGTGTGTGTGTTATTAAACATATTTTGTTTATGCTTATAAATACATACAAAGTCAGGACATTAGTTTTCACCCGTATTGTATGTTTGATAAACACAGCTATTAACACTTTCTCAGATATATTTACTTATAAAGTCTCAGTGCTGTCTGCAAGTGTTCTGTCTGAATGTTTATTTTAAAGTCATGCACACTCATCACCCTACAGTGTGAAATTTGCACACTAGTTGGAGAGTGTGCTTTGTTGGAATGATCTAATTTGTTATGCAAGCAGAGTTTAATTCAGTTTATGATGTTTTATGTTATAACATTTCAGACACTGGTCATATATTAAAATGTAAAATTACAGAATAAACAAAATAAACATGCTTAAACTTCTGTCAGTGAATCCAGCCATAATTATTTGGACTGCTTTCCTTGTAATTCATATTCTAATATGAATGTGTCTGCCCTCGATTATCATATTTTAATAGCAAATTTTAATACATTTGTTCTTGTTCTGTAATCACTGTATCTTCCTCTTCCTGTACAGATGCCACAGGAGAACACAGACGCCATAGTGACCAAAGCTATAGATCTGTGGCACAAGTACTGTGGCACGCCTATGCACTCTGTTTAACACTACGCGGACTGTAGTGCAAGAGAATCACTTCTGAGAAGTCTGTGATGTGGTGGAGATTGTCCGATAGCCCACACAGTCGTGTTTCCTCGTACGAGAAGATTTCTTCCTTCTGGACAAGTGCAGTGGTCAGCTTTTAAGTTCTTCAGTACTGGCTTCTGCTTCAGTGACATGGAAAGGCTGAAGACCGGAACAACTGCAAACCTTTACTTACTTTAAATTTCTTTTTTTTAATAAGATTTCTTTACATCAGAAACTGCATACATCATCCAGGGAGCAACAATAAGTTAGAACAAGACATGCACCTCCTCCTTTCATGGACTCTCTCAGCCCCATAGCAGCAGAGGAGAGGAGCATTACAGCAAGACTGTAAACAAAACACACCACTCGTAACGTTAGCCAGTCCGCTCTTACTCCGACACCAGGGACTCTCGTTCTCGCCGTGCTTGTTTAGTGTGTATAAATAGTGTGTATTGGTGTATACAGTGTGAGTCAAAAGTCTCAGGACACCCTTTGATTTCAGAAAGGGAAAAATGATGTATCTGAATATCCCAGCCAGTAACGGGTGAGGGGGTCTATCTTTTAGGCTACGTCCCGAACTTGACTGCCATCCTGAAAGCCGCCATACTGGATCAAGGGCAGGTTTTTCCAATGGGAAGGTGGTCGTGTAGCAGATCAAAGAAGATCAGAACTGTCTCAGAAATTGATTGATGTAATCAGATTTGTAATATCTCTTGTGGTTCAAACGTTATCAACACAGAAAGTTGCAACAACAACCACATTGAACACCATGTTCAATGTTGAACAACAAAAGGTTTTGTAAATCTGATTGCATCAATCGATTCCTTTGATCTGCTACACGACCACCTTTCCATTGGAAAAACCTGTCCTGGATCCAATATGGTGGCTTTTGAGATCATCCGTTACTTGCTGGGGTATTCAGATACATAACGTTCCCTTTGTGTTCTGAAATAAGTTTTAGACTTTTGACTCACCCTGTATATAAAAGTTGACGGAAATATTTAAGGTATGTAAAAGTATTTCCACAAACGGTACCTTGACTAGTTTTGTGTGAAGACTGAAAATAAAATGGAGAATAAAAAACATGGTAAATAATTTTGGTCTCAAATGTTGGCGAGTCATTATTACCTGTTGTTTTTTTTTTTGGCAGCACCCTGTAAACAGAGCCCGGACAGACAGTGGGTGTGCTCCGAATGCTACCTCACACCCTCTGGAGTGCGCTTCATTGGCGTGACCAGCTTTAGCGCAAGTGTTTACAACCAGAAACCTTATGAAGGTGCTGCAAACCAGAGAGTCCCCTCACTTAGCAGCCTGACAGTTAAGACCCACAATGAGATTAAGACATGACGTGTGTCAAGACTAGACGTTACTCAGACGAATTATTGCTCAGTCCTGTCGAACGGGAGACGATCTCCATCACGGCCAGAGTGGGACAAAAGCGTCCGATCCTTTCAGACTTAGTTTTTGTTTTTTTTTCTTTCGGAAAAGGGACGTCAGTCACCACAGAGGTAAAACAGTGAGTCCAGAGAGAGAAGTATGCAAATAAAAGGCAGATAATATTCCAGAATGTAAGATAGTGCTGTAGCGTTCTCCAGCGCATATCAGAGTTCCTTCAGGAGTCCCGCTTGGTTCCCGCGGACACGCGTTCCCAGTACCGGGGGGTTCCACGTGCACAGATTTACACCCACGTCGTTTGTATCGTCGGTGGCACAGAATAAAAATCACTCGTATGTTTACGTGTACTGCCAGAGCACAAAGGAATACTTAATTTAAACATTCAGCCCGAGCACACACACACACACACACACACACACACACACACACACACACACACACACACGTACATACACACATCATGAGAGTCTGAACTGGTCAGTGAAGGCAGGGAGGGGTGACTCTAGGCAGGTCAAGTTGTCTTGGGCTTTAGTGCTCCAGGGCTTTCGCAAGCAGATCCGTATCCTCTCCTGATCTCGGATCAGGATGGCAGCGCAGTCTCTGCGTCGAGTCCCACTGTAGAACCCCTGTATAGGCTGATCCCAGCACGTTCCCAGACCAGAGACTCAGTACAGCCCCAGCGGGGAGTTAGGGGTCCTCGGTAATGCCCTGTGCTGCTGCTCAGCGGTCAGCACTACGGTCGGTGGAACCTGGAAAGCGAAAGCGAGCGGTCAGTGCACGTTTCTGGACGAGGTTCGTATTGACCGTGTTTTCGTTCGCTCACCTGGTTAGATGTCGACTTGACTCGTGCACCTCCATCTCTGTGCTTTTGAACTCATTGAGCTCTTTTCTTATGGCAGCCTGTGAGAAGCACAAACATCAGCACATCAGAAACACTACACAGAGCAGATCTGTTTTATCTTAACAACGTTTGTTTATTTATTTGTTGATTTTGGGTAAATGTACGCTCGTTTAGAAGCTGATGCCGGCAGTGCCGCGAGACGGGGGCTGTTTAAGACTAGGAGAGTTTATTTGAACGAAGTCCAACATCAACATCTTGAACAGGTGATGCACTCACGCTTGGGTGTGTCGCACTCGCCACTCGCCAAAAACTGTATCAGCTAAACATCCAGATTCTCTGAGCGACTGCTGGGATTTATGTCACCCTTCAGATGACACTGCATTACTCGGGAATACTGATCAACTAGTCGATAAACACTGGTCTGGCCTGCATCCATAGTCTAGTCCAGGGCTGTTTAATTAGAGTCAGTACGGTCCAGTTAGAGGAGATCTCCTCAGGCCAAGGTCATCATCTCTAACGTGTGTTCTGATTCAGTGGTGTATCCTGTTTACTGAAGTAGTCTAGTATCAACATCTTATACCATCAGCTACTGAAACACCAACACACCACACATACCCTTCAGTATATTTCAGTATATTTACTGTTTAAATACTGAACTGAGCAGATACTATAAATTAATTATTTATAAACTAATAATAAATGTAATGTAAAACAAGAGCTAAAAACTAAATAAAGTTCGACCTGCTGGTGTGGAGCTACCTGTATAAGAATAAACAGATAAGTCTCTCCATCCCGGTTAAAAGAAGTCGGTTTTCGTCGTCGACTCTTCTTTTTTTAGTGTTGTCGTAACTTTGTGTTAGTCGTCAGAATGAAGAGGAAAAGCTTTATTCTGCAGTACTGAAGTTCTCTAAGCTCTCAAACTCCTGGTCTACTCTGGTCTCAATAGGTCTCCGACTGCATTGTCTTCACCCGAGCGCCCCAATCTGCACAGATCTGATTGGCTGAGGAGAGCCTTTGGTGATCTTACAGTGCACGCGATTGACCATTAAATCCAACAGTTTGTCGGTTTGGGTCCGCGTCTGGGGTCCGTACCCGGACCGTGGTCCGCCTATTAGTGACCTCTGGTCTAGTTTGTACTACACACAGTGGAAGTCGTATATCAGCACCGTCCAATCATGCTGCTGACTTCTCTGCGCCTAAGTCAGCCTCTCTGATTGTTTATAGAAGTATTGCTCACTGTGTTCTCCAGGATAAAGAAAACTGAGGAACATCATTATGAGTCCCATGTGGAACAGCTGCTGGCTCCGGTGGTGTTTTCAGTCTCTGTATGTTTATTATTAACAACTGTTAATATAAAAACAGTGATGCAACTCAGCAGTAAACATGTTCCTGTGCCAGCTTTTAGGCAAACAAAGCTTCAGAATAAGCTCAAGCTGGCCCGATTCTATTGTAGCCATAACTGTAGAGATATAATTTAAAATTCTGACGTTTCTCTTGGTGTAAAATAACAACTGCTAGCGATTATAAATCAAAATACAAGTTCAGAATTATTCATAATTGCTATAAAATTCAGTAATAATTTGTACAGTTTAGACTGAAATATGATCAGATATACGTTATAGGAGTTATTTGAAGAATGTTAATTCAATATCCTAATTTAGTAGTTAAATTAAACTTAAATTTACAGTAATTTCTTGAAAAGCTTTGATCACCATTTATCAAATATGAGGCAATCTGGATGTTAAATTGAGTAGAACTTTATTCTGAGCGTTCTATAAGCTTGTTCAGTGAAGATTCATGCTATAAAATATAAGAAGAACCAGTTTTAATAAAACTCCAATTTCAAATGGTCACGAGGACGTGGGGCATGTACAGCTGACCTTGTCGGCAGCAGTGAGGCGCGTCCAGGGTTTATCTGCCCGGCGGTCGTAATCCTGAGCTTCTGCCACCTCCACGTAGTCGCTGAACCGAATGAGGATCTTCGCCTCCCTCAGCTCCTCTACGGTGGGCCTCTGACTTAACTGGAGAACGGAGGAGAGACGCGATCAGAGGAGCGCTAATCCTTCACACACAGAATCCCAGAAACACTCCGCACGTTAAATAACACTCAATTAATCTCCCCCCAATCAGCTCCTGCGGCAAACGACTCCGCTCCACTTACCTTCCGCGACAGTCTCTTCTTGAGCTCTCGCTTCTCCTCGAGCTCCTCCTGCTCGTTACGCGCTGCCACAGAAAGAGAAAACCGAGACACGGGTATTTCTATTTATCTGCCTGAAGTACTGCGTGTGTAGTTTCTGAGTTTTATAGAGAGACGTGAGCCAGCGGAGAAATCTGAGATACAGTTCACACGACACTGACGCTGAAAATGAAAAACAAAACATTTACTGAACTGTTTTCATGTCGCTGGACCTCCGTCATAAAAAACACTGAACAATCTACTGTGAAATAAAACCAAAGCACAGCTGCACTGCTTTAAACCCGCACCAATCAGCCGTAACAGTAACCCCACCTCCCTGTATCCCACCCACTGTCCACTGTATCAGCTCCACTGACCATACAGGACCTCCACTCACTGTCCACTGTATCAGCTCCACTGACCATACAGGACCTCCACTCACTGTCCACTGTATCAGCTCCACTGACCATACAGGACCTCCACTCACTGTCCACTGTATCAGCTCCACTGACCATACAGGACCTCCACTCACTGTCCACTGTATCAGCTCCACTGACCATACAGGACCTCCACTCACTGTCCACTGTATCAGCTCCACTGACCATACAGGACCTCCACTCACTGACCACTGTATCAGCTCCACTGACCATACAGGACCTCCACTCACTGTCCACTGTATCAGCTCCACTGACCATACAGGACCTCCACTCACTGACCACTGTATCAGCTCCACTGACCATACAGGACCTCCACTCACTGTCCACTGTATCAGCTCCACTGACCATACAGGACCTCCACTCACTGACCACTGTATCAGCTCCACTGACCATACAGGACCTCCACTCACTTTCCACTGTATCAGCTCCACTGACCATACAGGACCTCCACTCACTGACCACTGTATCAGCTCCACTGACCATACAGGACCTCCACTCACTGTCCACTGTATCAGCTCCACTGACCATACAGGACCTCCACTCACTGTCCACTGTATCAGCTCCACTGACCATACAGGACCTCCACTCACTGTCCACTGTATCAGCTCCACTGACCATACAGGACCTCCACTCACTGTCCACTGTATCAGCTCCACTGATCATACAGGACCTACACTCACAGACTGTAGTTCATCTGATTCTCTGTATACTTTATTACTCTGTTCTTTAATGATCAGGACCCCCACAGGACCACCACAGAGCAGATACTATTAGGGTCATTCTCAGCACTGCAGTGACACTGACGTGGTGGTGGTGGGTGTTTGTGTGTGTTGTGCTGGTGTGAGTGGATCAGACACAGCAGTAGGGGTGGGCGATATGGCCCTACAATAATATCATGATATTTCATGGTATTTTTGTGATAATGATACTCTCTGCGATATGACAAAACATTGAATTAAAAAAAATATATTCAAGATTACACTACTGATATTGCACACCCATAACTGAAATATTAAAAAATACAAGAATTTTTATCAGATTGTAACAGAAGTCAATGATCCAGAATATCACGATACTAAATAATACACTCAAAATATCTCTATATATCCAGAACTGAAGTAAAGTGATGATACTGGAGATAAAATCTGTAT
>CM038707.1:1789211-1804211 GCA_021613375.1 Megaleporinus macrocephalus | reverse complement strand
ACATTAACGCAATCACATTCACACACACACACTCACCTCTCCAGTCTCTGCACGGTGAGCGCGAGAGTCTTGTTGAGCTCCTCGATGATGCGGCTGGGGGGGTGAAGGGAGAGAGGGAGGGTGGCGTACTGCAGAGGGTGTGAGTGTGCGAGAGAGTGTGTGTGCGGGTGTGTGTTCAGAGGTTGGGAGCATTTGAGCTGGAAAGAAGGCGCTGGCTCGCAGATCATCACTTTCTTTGGAGGGAGAGGTGGAGAGAGTTTTCCTATCGTGTCTAGAGAGGGGGGTGGGAGAGAGAGTGAGAGAGAGGGGGGGGGGGAGAGAGGGGGGGGGGGAGAGTGAGAGAGAGAGAGAGAGAGAGAGAGGGGGCAGGTCAGTAAGAGTGAGGAGTGAAAATGTAGGAGTCCTTTAAAAAAATAGCGTTTGGTAATTAACTCTGTATCGGTAATAATATACACTGATCAGTGGGGGGGGGTTGCCAAATCATATCGTACTCAATAATATCGCCAACATCTTTGAATATGGTGAACGATATTATACCCTGAAATATCGTATCACCCATCACTAATTATCACACCAGGTACTACTTTTACTGTTTTTAGAAAAAGATAAATTCACTCTTTTCTCATTTCCTATCATATATCTACTAGAGACAGATTTTATCTCCAGTATCATCACTTTACTTCAGTCCTGGATATATGGAGATATTTGGAGTGTATTATTTAGTATCATGACATTCTGGATCATTAACTTCTGTTACAATCTGATGAAAATTCTTGTATTTTTTAATATCTCAGTTAGGGGTGTGCAATATGCGTTAATATGATTATTATTGCATACGATAATATATCTCATGGAATAATAAAATTTAATTTTCATTTTGTTGCAGTAGTGTATCACAAAAATACCATGAAATATTGTGATATTATTGTAGAGCCATATCGCCCACCCCTACCGATCAGCCATAACATTAAAACCATCTACACACAGTGTCCAGTTCATCAGCTCCACTGACCATATAGGACCTACACTTACAGACTGTACAGTGTGTGTGTGTGTGTGTGTGTGTGTATGTGTGTGTGTGTGTGTGTATGTGTGTGTGTGTGTGTGTGTGTGTGTGTGTGTGTGTGTGTGTATGTGTGTGTGTGTGTGTGTGTGTGTGTGTACCTGTTAAATGGTTGGGTATTCTGCTGTAAGGTTTAGGAGGTAAGGCAGGCGGCTGCTTCAGCACCACTGGTTTGGTATGTGGCACGTCCAGAATGTCACTCGGCATTGGCACGGGTTTCACAGGGGGTGTGGCTGGAGCTGGCTTGGGGATGTGGCCTGTAAGACACACCCCTGGTTCCCCTGGCAATGGACTTTCTGGAGGGGCAAAAACACAGCTAGTGTTTAACATACAGGGTGATTAAAAACAGTCACTCAGGTCTGTGGTCGGGATCTGATATACCTGGTCCAGACCCACTGGCCTCCTGGGTCTCAGTCACAGGACTAATGACTGTCAGTCTGTCCATCTCAGACACGCACACATGACCACTGTCCAGCGTTACCTCCTCTGAAACGGGAGAGAACAACACACGATCATACAGCAGCTGAGAACATCAGTCGGGACGTACATGGTCATATTTATGTGTCTACCTTTCTCGTTAACCTCCTTCAGCACTCCTCTCTTTATCAGCTCCTCTCTGCTCTGCCGTGTGGACATCTTCCTCTCCAAGACTAAAGAAACGACAACAGCCATCTGTCACACATCACCAGATGCCAACAGAGAGTGAGCATCTTCAGCTGCTATTTGTGGAGTCCGGATATGAGTGTGTATGTGTGTGTGTGTGTGAGAGAGTGAGTGAGTGAGTGTGTGTACCTGCAGATGTCTGTTTGAACTTGTCGCTCTTCTTCTTCCTCCATTTCCATGGCTTGAAGAGTCGCCCCAGGGTGGCTAGTTTACTCCTCCTCCGAATGGGTGGAGTGTGGGTGCCTGGCACCAGCGAATCAGAGCGCATCGCAGCCAGTCGCTCAGCCCCCTCCGCTGTCAAGGAGAGACATAATCTCATTATTCGACATCACCAAACCTACCAAACGTTCAGGCTACAGTCCTGATCTACACACCTTCAAGAATTCCATGCTTGAACACACCTGACAGTTAGCTAACATCAAGCTATGTTCAAATATAAGCACCGCAGGTTACAAATCCAGACGGACTGGAAGACTCAGTAAGGTCCTGGTAGGTGGTCACAGGTATCTGGAGGTATCATGCTGACTGCAGTGCATCCCACAGCTGCTGGAGTGAGCATGGAGGAGGATCCATAGAGCCAACACCTCCATCCAGGTGGTCCCACAGATGCTTAATTCGGTTCAAGTCTGGAGAATTAGGAGTCCAGGGTAGTACTTGGAGGTCTTGGTCAGCTCTTCCAACCAGTGTGGGACATTTCTAGCCGTCTTGCTGGAAGATCCCATCCGCCCCAGAGAAGATAATCAGCATGTATGAAGTATGTGATCTGCCAGTGACGGATTCAGACCCAAATGGGTTGAGAGTGTCTTCCAGATGGATGAGTGGGTCCAGAGAACGTCACCAAAACATTCCTCAGACCAGAACACTGCCACACTAAAGTAGGACTGTGTAGAACTGTGTAGGTTTTCAGGGATTTGGTGACCTCTAGTGTAGAAATGTGTAACTGAACACAACATGCTCAAGATCATTTTCTAAGGAGACAGGTCAGGCGACCAACCAATCAAGGGGATCAAGCAAGACTGATTGAAGGCTGACCAATCACAGCAGCAGTATCATTCGGTTTATATGTCGTAGTTTTATAGTGTTGAACATGTACAGTGTTTTAAGACATCCAAGTCTTAACAGTCAGGTTTCCTTTAAAAGTGCTCAGAATTTGCTTATACAAGCAAAATACATTTGAATATATGAACTTTGCTTTCAGCTAGAGATGGACCGATCAGCGTTTTTGAGGCCGATTCTGATTGCCAATCACCTTTTTAGTGCGATTGGCCGATAGCCGATACCGATCGAGGGCGGGGCTATATGCCACGGCAGAGCTACATGTAGTTATTAGCGCAAACAAGTCATGAAACATGGTTGAAACGTGGTTATCTAGAACTATAAACTCAATCGGACGACATGTTTACTATCAGCGCATGCGATGAACATCATACACTGTTCTTGCGAGGCGGCTGCTTTAGTCAGTCTGTGGAAAATGAAAGGGTATGTGATCCACCTAGTTGGTTAGAGAGGAATCGCAGGGAGCTGGCTGGAGGGGGTTCTCCTCTTCCTGGATGAACCGCTAGCAGAAATTAGGCTCATTTGTTTAACGGCATCGATCGGCTCTCAGGATCGGCTACATTGGAGAAATATCGGCTGATCGCCGATCACATATCATATAGCCACTTTCAGTACCTACACTCGGTGAACACTTAAGCTGAAAGTGGCAGGAGTGGCGGAGTCACTAAGTCTGGTGAATCAATACAAGACATAAATAATCCAATACAGATGTTTAAACCAGATGAGCTCTCCAGCTAGAGCTGTCACAGTCATCAAATTTTAGCTGACAACTGAATGTCACAGAAATAATTGTGATTAATAACTGTGGCTTATTTCCAACTTCCCAATACAGAAAAACATATTCATCAAAGGAATTTTAATAATAATAAAAAAATCCTGTGTCAAACAATGACACTGGAACACTGAAACAAATGTGGGGGCTGTGGAGGTCTTACCCTGACTACAGGTGATTACAAAGTTTGGAGACACCTCCCCAGGTTCTTCTTCTGTGTACTATATTAATAGTAATAATATTAGTGAATAAGTGTGAGGAGATCAGAACTATAGAATAGTCGGTATGGAATTATTCCTGGAGCAGAATTAAACATCTGGTTGTGTTTAAAGAATGTTTAGAGGCTCTTTTAGAAATGAGCTCATTTGCTCTGATGCAGGTTTACATACTTTGAACATTCTGACCAGCAGCTTCATGAGAAGCCAGAGGTCCATCTATGAAAGTTCCCTCACAGACAATTATGAATGGTTATGAATAGATGTCTGAGAGTGGTAAGAGTGTGTTTTAATCAAGTTTTTTTTTTCTAATCAGTGTATTGTAATCCATTTGTGGTTTAGGAATACATAAAAAACATCATCAACAATAGATTGTGTATGTTGTGTACCTGTGTACCTATCTGTGTATATATCTCTGTATATATCTCAACCACTGAATACGGCAGAAATTTAGAAAAATCTGTGGACTTCCCCTTCAACCTAACAGAGAGACAATTCCCAGCTGCGTGCTGTTCAACAAACAATTTAAAGGGCAATTCCACCAATTAGTCCAAATTTTCTGAGATGTAAACAAACTCATTAGGGCTGGTTTAGTGTGAGGTGGTTCATTATAGTCTCCTTAACTTACAGACTCAGATCTCACAGACTTACCAATTTCTTTACTATTCGATTGAAGGTAACCAGGGGTCACCGCGTCTACAACACCTATGTATCACTTCTATGTACTAACGAAACACTAATTAACCCAGATGTATCTTTTGGGTTTAGATGGAATGTTGATGATGGAAAAATAGTGGAAATAAATTAAAAAATATATAGAATTTCTTTGGGACTATTTTTTGCCATGCACATATTCCTCCACCATGTATGGATTTAAATAAGTGGACCAAAACACATTTTAAGCCCAAAACCTTATCAAACAATTATCATAACAATGTGTCAGACATCAGGCAACATATATTTAACTATTTCATGGAATAACTTTACCTGAGGGAGCCTTTAGAGACTTTCAACTCTTCAGATGTCTGGTTCCCATCACCAACACTATAAAAATATCAGACTCTGCAAGTTTTCTTAGAAGGAAGCATTTCACTGCAACCTGCTCTGCAGGGCTTTGTTTACATCTCAAGCACTTAATTATGCAGATTTCTTGAAAATCGGTGGAGTTTCCCTTTAACCTTTCGCAGACTATCAGAAGCCATACAGGCAACACAGTGAACAGCTTACAGTGAACATGCGAACATAATACAGCCGATAAATCACAGCTTTAAAAAACGGGATCATCAATAAACGATCAATAATCAATAACATATTTATATGATGTGATCTTTTTTAAAGCTCGGGTTGGAGCCGGACCCCCACTCACCGTCCCCGCGGCTGCAGTTGCTGCACATGTGTTTGATCTGTCCGGAGATCATGAAGGGCGTGTTGTTGTTATTGGGCGCCGCGAGCTGCGGCGGCCGCGCTCGCGCCCCGCTGAACGCTCTCCGTTTGCGCGGCTTCTCCGCCGAACATGGCTCCTCCAGAGCTCGGGCCGCCAGCCTGGACGCCATGGAGGCCGTTAACGGAGCTCCACGCCGCAGACGTCGGTCTAAAAATGCGCGGCCGCGGCCGGACACGGAGCAGAGAGGCAGCGGGGCGGCCCGCGCGCCATCCCGGGGATCCGCGCGCCCGTTCCAACGGCGCGAGCTCCGGCGTCAGCCACGAAAACGGCCCACCTGCGTACGACGTACGAGTACAAACACTCTCTCCGACGCCCTGTTATACGTACAGATATATATTTATATATACATATAAACCACGTTTCTCGCTTTCACTGCCTTTCAGATTCCGCTCCGAGTCGCCGCCGTCAGTGTTAGTCTCATATGTCCAGGCTTTATTATTGTTATTATTATTAATAATAATAGTAATAATAATATTAATACCCGCGGATTATTATTTTTTCTTATTTAAATGTGTTTGTATGAAGCGGCGGACGCATAACGGCAGCATCACTGGCAGCAGCTTCGGAATCATCATCGTGACGTCGCCTTGGATGCCGTGTGTAAGACCCGGACTGGATCAACGGAGCGGAACCGAGTCAAAGTATACTCAAACGAGACTCTCCTCTTGTCCTGTGATCCAGCTCCTCGGTTTACTACGAACCCAGGCTGAGGGCAGCATCTTTTTAAAAATACTTCAGCTTCGCGTATTAGCACATTTTCACTACAATGATATTTACTAAATATTACTTTAAGTTAAATTGTATGTGTGCGTTTTAAAATACACGTCGTGCTAAACTATTTGTATTATATGGTTTATATTGTATTAGCGTCCTGAACGATCTAAACAACCCTTATTTTCCATACGATGCTAAATAATAGGTATACTAACATCTCCGTACCAACACTGATAGTACTGATTCTTCTTGTGCTCATAAAAAGGGTCAAATGTAGAAATTAAGGTTTAATTCTCCAAATAAACTATAGCACAACCTACGACTATATAACCAGGGTGGAGGAAAATAGTAGTAGTAGCTAAATACTGAAGACAGTGTTCAGCAAAATTCAGAATCGATTTAAAAAACAGGTTCCTTCAAAATACTATCTTTACAGCAGAGACCAAAAACATCCTCAACTTTCAACATAGGTTAATGCAAATGAGGTTTTATTTTGAGGTATTTTGGAGCGTTTCTATTGGTCCATTCTTTATGGAATAATATCTGCCGTGTTCAAATTATGCAGAAAAAAATAAAAATCAACAAAAAAGGAGATGGTATTCATGGAAAGTGGAGATTTGGAGCCATAGTAAAAGCTCTGCTCCTCACTGTTATTCACCAGCGGTTTTCTTCACGTAATTCTTCTGATAATATAGTCCATAAATAATATAACAATATAAATAATTATTATTTAATGTTTAATATAAATTAAAGAATACAAACATTATTTTGCCTCTCATCACCTGCTACTATAATCCTGCTGCCCTTCAGAGGTGGACAAAGTACACGACTGGTCTACTGTTACCGCAATACAAGTGAAAGTTGTTCAGTCAAATGTTTACTTGAGTTAAAGTTAAAATACTGAAGTATTCCAAAACACATTTACTACTAATATGCATTATCGTAGAATGCATATACAGAACCCAAGGACTCTGTACACGCTCTTCACATACGACTGCGTGGCCTCCCAGAACAACACCAGCATCATCAAATTTGCTGATGATACTACAGTCATTGGACTGATCACTGGTGGGGAAGAGACAGCGTACAGGAAGGAGGTGGCTGAGCTGGTGGCCTGGTGTCATGACAACAATCTTTCCTTGAATGCAGACAAGACCAAGGAAATGATTGTTGATCCAAGGAGGAAGCGAGAGCTACACACACCCCTGTACATAGGGGAGACTGAGGTAGAGAGGGTGAAAACCTTTAAGTTTCTTGGCGTTCACATCAGTGAGGATCTCAGCTGGTCCCACAACACTCAGATCATCATCAGGAAGTCCCAGCAGCGACTGTACTTTCTGAGAAGGCTGAGAAAATTTGGTATGCCAACCAAAATTCTCAGCACCTTCTACAGGAGTATGATTGAGAGTGTTCTTACCAGCTCCATCATCGTCTGGTATGGAAACTCTACTGCTCAGGACAGAAAGGCTCTCCAGCGTGTGATCAAAACTGCACAGTCCATCTCAGGAGCAGCCTTCCCCTCACTACAGAACATCTACCACACCAGGGTCACCAGGAGGGCCCACAACATAATCAGGGACAGTACACACCCCCAGCACACACTCTTCACACGTTTACCTTCAGGCAGACGTTACAGGAGTGTGAAGTCCAGGACCACAAGACTGACAAACAGTTTCTACTCACAGGCCATCAGGCTTGTGAACACCTCACGCACTACCTCTCCAACCTCTCCTTTTTGAACTGGTTTTAACTGGTCTGATTTAAACTGCACCTTACACTCACTGTACTGTCAGAATACTGTTTACATTCACTACTCACACAAACATTATTGTTTACATTCGTTACTTGCAACTTGCACTTTATGGCTGCTGCTCTTCATACTTGCACATAAAAGCACACATAACTTTTATTTTTTATTCTTTAACTATAAAAATATTTTTATCTACTTCAACTTATATTGTTATACTTTGTATATTTTGTATATATATTTTTTATTTCTTTTATTTGTTATCTTATCTATTGGTGAATGGAGGAGCAGCAAAGTAAGAATTTCATTGTACAGTGTAACTGTCTGTTCTGCTGTACATATGACAATAAAACTCTTGAATCTTGAATCTCTGAATCAGCTACTGTCTGATAATAATATGGTTAAGTTTATTAATCAAGATTAAATTATATATTTCCGAAAGAACTGCAGGTAGTAACTCTGCATCTTCACTAGATAACTATTGGTATGTGTCAGCAGGGGATTCACACGGGACCTGGTGTTCTGAACCAACTGGTTTCCAAGCTAACTGGTTCCTATACGGGTTCAGCGCTGTGTTAAACTGTAACACTACCTTCACCTACCTGTGTACAGGTAAACTGTAACACTACCTTCACCTACCTGTGTACAGGTAAACTGTAACACTACCTTCACCTACCTGTGTACAGGTAAACTGTAACACTACCTTCACCTACCTGTGCACAGGTAAACTGTAACACTACCTTCACCTACCTGTGTACAGGTAAACTGTAACACTACCTTCACCTACCTGTGTACAGGTAAACTCTAACACTACCTTCACCTACCTGTGTACAGGTAAACTGTAACACTACCTTCACCTACCTGTGTACAGGTAAACTGTAACACTACCTTCACCTACCTGTGTACAGGTAAACTGTAACACTACCTTCACCTTCCTGTGTACAGGTAAACTGTAACACTACCTTCACCTTCCTGTGTACAGGTAAACTGTAACACTACCTTCACCTACCTGTGTACAGGTGAACTGTAACACTACCTACACCTACCTGTGTACAGGTAAACTGTAACACTACCTTCACCTTCCTGTGTACAGGTAAACTGTAACACTTCCTTCACCTACCTGTGTGCAGGTAAACTGTAACACTACCTTCACCTACCTGTGTACAGGTAAACTGTAACACTTCCTTCACCTACCTGTGTACAGGTAAACTGTAACACTTCCTTCACCTACCTGTGTGCAGGTAAACTGTAACACTACCTTAACTTACCTGTGTACAGGTAAACTGTAACACTACCTTCACCTACCTGTGTACAGGTAAACTGTAACACTTCCTTCACCTACCTGTGTGCAGGTAAACTGTAACACTACCTTCACCTACCTGTGTACAGGTAAACTGTAACACTACCTTCACCTACCTGTGTACAGGTAAACTTTTACATACGTCAGTGAGTTTATTTAACTCTTTCCAAGCTTCTCCTAAACAACCCAGTATTATTTACAGTTCTCATCTAATACCTGCTTTGACACCTACTGATCAGATAAACACTTTTAAACTATCTGCTCAGGTGTCTGAAACCTTTACACAGTAGTGTATATATTTTTAATTTAGTGGGTAAATATTATATAATGATTTACTGTTGACTGAATGTTTAATTTCTGTGTTCTCGATGCGTGTACTCAGTTGCAGTCTGTGTATAACCCAGTATGATTTATAACGACTGACACTTCATTAGCTCCTGTAGTTCATTCAAACAGCCAGACCCACTGAAAAACAGCCCCCCAGTCCAGTGAAATATTAAACCATAAACCCAGTTCCCGCCTTTAACTCCCATCAGCCCACTCAATCTGCCTGTATAGGTCCAGTTTATGACCCAGTGAGTTACTTGCCATAGGTTTATTATATGGAGCTGCTCCTGTATTATTACCACTCAGATATTATCAGAGACCACACGACTGTATGTCTAGTTCACAGCTGCCGAATCATAATCTTACAAATATTACTAAAACAAACATCTGACTGTATTTAAATGTAAAAATGAGAATGTATATTTTTATAAGAGCTATAAAACCACCAAACCTGTTTATCAGAACAAGATCTCAGCATCTACACTATCTTCTTCAGTCCTGTTAGAGAAGCAGCTCATGTGGCTCCTCATGAAGCTGCTGGTCAGAATGTTCAAAGTATGTAAACCTGCATCAGAGCAAATGAGCTCATTTCTAAAAGACCCTCTAAACATTCTTTAAACACAACCAGATGTTTAATTCTGCTCCAGGAATAATTCCATACCGACTATTCTATAGTTCTGATCTCCTCACACTTATTCACTAATATTAGTACTATTAATATAGTACACAGAAGAACCTTATTCACTAATATTATTACTATTAATATAGTACACATAAGAAGAACCTTATTCACTAATATTAGTACTATTAATATAGTACACGTAAGAAGAACCTTATTCACTAATATTAGTACTATTAATATAGTACACATAAGAAGAACCTTATTCACTAATATTAGTACTATTAATATAGTACACGTAAGAAGAACATTATTCACTAATATTACTACTATTAATATAGTACACAGAAGAAGAACCTTATTCACTAATATTAGTACTATTAATATAGTACACGTAAGAAGAACCTTATTCACTAATATTAGTACTATTAATATAGTACACATAAGAAGAACCTTATTCACTAATATTAGTACTATTAATATAGTACACATAAGAAGAACCTTATTCACTAATATTAGTACTATTAATATAGTACACATAAGAAGAACCTTATTCACTAATATTAGTACTATTAATATAGTACACAGAAGAAGAATCTTATTCACTAATATTAGTACTATTAATATAGTACACAGAAGAAGAACCTGGGGAGGTGTGTTCAAACTTTTAAGTTTGTCTCTCTCTCTCTCTCTATTGCTCTCTCTGTCTCTCTCTTGCTCTAGCTCTCTCTCTCTCTCTCTCTCTCTCTCTATTGCTCTCTCTGTCTCTTGCTCTAGCTCTCTCTCTCTCTCTCTCTCTCTCTCTATTGCTCTCTCTGTCTCTTGCTCTAGCTCTCTCTCTTTCTCTCTTTCTCTCTATTGTTCTCTCTCTCTCTCTTTATTGCTCTAGCTCTCGCTGGCTCTCTCTCTTTCTCTCTCTATTATTCTCTCTCTCTCTTGCTCTAGCTCTCTCTCTCTTTCTCTCTATTGTTCTCTTTCTATTGCTGTAGCTCTCTCGCTGGCTCTCTCTCTCTATTATTCTCTCTCTCTCTCTTGCTCTAGCTATCTCTCTCTTTCTCTCTTGTTCTTTTTCTCTCTCTCTTTATTGCTCTCTCTCTATTGTTATTTCTCTCTCTCTCTCTATTGCTCTCTCTGTCTCTTGCTCTAGCTCTCTCTCTCTCTCTATTGCTCTCTGTCTCTCTCTTGCTCTAGCTCTCTCTCTCTTTCTCTCTTTTGGTCTCTCTCTCTCTCTCTCTCACCTAGTCTCTCTCTCACACACTGTCTCTCTCTCACACACTGTCTCTCTGTCTCTCTCTCTCTAACTCTTTCTATCTTTGTCTCTCTCACACACACACTCTTTCTTCCCTCTATCACTCCAAAGCCCCAACAGATGGCACTCTCCCATAATAATCACAGCCTGTTTAAACTAATATAAACTGTGTGTATGTATTTTTGTGCACCTAATATTGCAGCAGCCAACAGGAACATGTACTGACTGCTCACCGACTGGTCCTTTCATCATGAAACTTTCACAGGATATAAAGAGCAGCTGTCGAGTGTATATGATGTAGAAAAAATAAATCAACAAAAATCTACACACAGCTCTGTGTAAAAGTTTTAGTCACTTTGGGACATTATTATATATAAAAATCAATTTTTTCCAAACAGGAATTTTTTATCTACTCAGTAAACACTTTATTATTAAATACTAATCAGTATTAATAAAGTAAGTAGTGCTTTTACACTTTATTATTAAATATTAATCAGTATTAATAGAGTAAGTAGTGCTTTTACACTTTATTATTAAATATTAATCAGTATTAATAGAGTAAGTAGTGCTTTTACACTTTATTATTAAATATTAATCAGTATTAATAGAGTAAGTAGAGCTTTTACACTTTATTATTAAATATTAATCAGTATTAATAGAGTAAGTAGTGCTTTTACACTTTATTATTAAATATTAATCAGTATTAATAGAGTAAGTAGTGCTTTTACACTTTATTATTAAATATTAATCAGTATTAATAGAGTAAGTAGTACTTTTACTCTTTATTATTAAATATTAATCAGTATTAATAGAGTAAGTAGTGTTTTTCATACGTCAGTGTGTTTATTTAACTCTTTCCAAGCTTCTCCTAAACAACCCAGTATTATTATCAGTTCTCATCTAATACCTGCTTTGACTGCTCAGTACTTCATTAAGATAAATCAAGATTTGCTGCTGAAGGAACTGAACACATTCATACAATGTCTGGGGCGTCCAGGAGAAATCTGGAACCTAACTTTGTTCTTCAAACTGGATCAAGATCTGATCTACTTCTCTCACAATAACATATTCATGTTACTTTGTATTGTATGTAGGATTATTTACATCTGTTCTAATCAGATCTGCTGTTCTTACTGGAGAACATACACTTATTGATCAGATCATCTTATTGATTGAACATCTAAAGCATTCAGAATGGTAATAGACGGAGCTCGGTGCAGCTGTACTGTGTGTATTGTTGTATTAAAACAGGTCAGTTGCATAAAATACCTTTAAAGACATGCAGCCCTGATTCTCAGCTAAACCCTCGTCTGCAGCCTCGAAGCCTGAAGCTCTCTGTGTTTATATTTATAGCCAGTATGCTGAACTTTCAAGGCGTACAGTTCACGCTGTAGTGCATATTATATGATATGATCTATTATACCTGCTTATATAATGTTGAAAAAAAAAAAAAAAGTTTAAAAAAATCCTCTATTTATTAAACAGTAATAAAACATGCATACATTTAAGCAGCAGTTTACAGTTCTTTCTCTCATCATTGATTATTGATTGATTATTCACTAATTTTGTGATGCGTACCATTATTTAAAAAAAAAAACAATAGCAGTGTGGCTGCTCGGAGGGGGAGGGGTTATTGGCCTGCTATATTTGAATGCAAGTGTTTCAAGCTTGGCACGATGACAACAGCTTACTGTTTAATCCACATTCTTATGTAACAGCCACCCCTCACACACACACACACACACACACACACACACACACACACACAGTGTGAATCAGTGATTAGCTGCCCTTGAGCATACCTCTGACTACCACACACACTCTTACACACACAGTCCTGGATTATCTCTCTCTCGCTCTCTCTCTCTCGCTCAATCACACACAGACGCCAGGCTCAGTATGAACACAGGCTTCCTGCAGGCTCCCTCTGTGTGTGTATCAGAACTCCTGCCTGAGACTATCTGTCATCATTGGCCTCAACACACAAACACACACACACACACACACACTTGCCATGTAGCACCAAGTATAGGACTAAATATTGACATACCACCAACAAATCTATAAAATCTATAACTAACTATCTCTAATCTCCTCTCCAGGGATAAACACACAGACCCAACAGCACTCAACTCTCATATTACCTCTATATTATTATTATTAATAACCTATTTATAAGAAGATTAGATATCTGATAATCTGCTCGCATAAGGAAGGAGGCATAAGATTCCACTATTATTGGAAAATGGAACTTCTAGCCCCCTGAAACATCTGATAGACCACCAAACGTGTCCCCATCAGCGCTTACAGCTTTTGTCTTATCAAGGGAGGAGAACATCAAGCTGCTTCAGATCTGAGAACATCCTTCCACTGTGAGAATACAACCTCAACACCGTGGGTCTGAAAGGATGTGTAGCTGTTCAAGAAGCTCCTCACTGAGAGCAGGAGACGCAGACGCACCAAACAAAGAAGCTGCTGCTGCTCTCAGAACAACGACCTCAACTTCTCTGAATGTAAATGGTGGAAGCAGAAAATGCGACTCCTGCGACTGAATTTTGGAAAAACATCAAAATCTGAAAGTCTCTTGAAAAAAAGCTGACAGCGGTAGTAGTCTGTGACTTCTGCACACTACTGTATGTCCTATATTTGAAAAATAAAACAAACCTTCAGGCCAATAAGTTGTTAGGGCATTCAAAGACACACACAGACGCTGATGGCTCAGATGGTTCTCTCTGTAGCTTTTATCAGACAAATAATTATCAAACGCACCGCGATGAGATGATGATATAACCTCTCCTCCACCACAGGGGCACAGTTTGGGTTTTCCAAAGCACTGGAATAAATTCATTGTGGCAGAACAGCACAGCCTCCAGGGTGTGTGTGCACATGCAAGTGTGTGTGTGTGTGTGTGTGTGTACTAGGTTTATGACACTGTGGGAAGCTTTCAGTCTTGAGGAGATTACAAGCTGTTCCCCACAATAGACATCATTACATTTTAAGGACAGAGTAGGGTTAAGGTTAGAGTATGGTCACGGGAAGGAGTGGGTTAAGGTTAGGATATGGGGAGGGCTAAGATTAGAGTAAGGGTTAAGGATAAGGTAGGGTTATGGTTTAGGTTAGGATAAGGGTAGGGTTAAAGTTAGGGTAAGGGTTAAGTTTAGGGAAGGGTTAAAGTTAGGGTAAGGTTAAGGTTAGTGTAAGAGTTAATGTAAGGATAAAGGTAGAGTTAGGGTAAGGGTAGTGTTACGGTAAGGATAAGAATTAAGGTTAGGGTAAGGGTTAAGTTTAGGGTAAGGTTAAGGTTAAGGTTAGTGTAAGAGTTAAGGTTAAGGTTAGTGTAAGAGTTAAGGTAAGGATAAAGGTAGGGTTAGGGTAAGGGTTAAGTTTAGGGTAAGGTTAAGGTTAGTGTAAGAGTTAAGTTAAGGATAAAGGTAGGGTTAGGGTAAGGGTTAAGTTTAGGGTTAGCGTAAGGGTTAAGTTTAGGGTAAGGTTAAGGTTAAGGTTAGTGTAAGAGTTAAGGTGAGGATAAAGGTAGGGTTAGGGTAAGGGTAGTGTTATGGTAAGGATAAGAGTTAAGATTAGGCATAGGGTTAAGTTTAGGGTAAGGTTATGGTTAAGGAAAGGATATGTATTATGGTTATGCTTAGAGTAAGGGTTATGGTTGGGGTAAGGGTAGGGTGGAGTTAAGGTAAGGATGATAGTTAAGGTAAGGATAAGAGTTAAGGTAAGGATAAGAGTTAAGGTTAGGGTAAGGGTTAAGTTTAGGGTAAGGTTAAGGAAAGGATATGTATTATGGTTATGCTTAGAGTAAGGCTTATAGTTGGGGTAAGG
>CM038707.1:1779211-1784211 GCA_021613375.1 Megaleporinus macrocephalus | reverse complement strand
GATAAGGGTAGGGTTAAGGTTAGGGTAAGGGTTAAGTTAAGGGTAAGGGTTAAAGTAAGGGCTAAGGATAGGATAAGGGTAAGGTTAGGGTAAGGGTTAAATTTATGGAAGGGTTAAGGTTAGGGTAAGGGTTAAGGTTATGGTTAGGGTAAAGGTTAAGGTAAGGGTTAAGGTTAGGGTAAGGGTAAGGTTAGGGTAAGGGTTAAGGTAAGGGTAAGGCAAGGATAAGGGTAAGGTTAGGGTACGGGTAGGCTTAAGGTAAGGGTTAAGTTTAGGGTAAGGGTTAAAGTAAGGGTTAAGGTAAGAATAAGGTAAGGATAAGGGTAGGGTTAAGGTAAGGGTAAGGTTAGGGTAAGGGTTAAGTTAAGGGTAAGGGTTAAAGTAAGGGCTAAGGATAGGATAAGGGTAAGGTTAGGGTAAGGGTTAAATTTATGGAAGGGTTAAGGTTAGGGTAAGGGTTAAGGTTATGGTTAGGGTAAACGGTTAAGGTAAGGGTTAAGGTAAGGGTTAAGGTTAGGGTAAGGGTAAGGTTAGGGTAAGGGTTAAGGTAAGGATAAGGGTAAGGTTAGGGTACGGGTAGGCTTAAGGTAAGGGTTAAGTTTAGGGTAAGGGTTAAAGTAAGGGTTAAGGTAAGGATAAGGTAAGGATAAGGGTAGGGTTATGGTTAGGGTAAGGGATAAGTTAAGGGTAAGGGTTAAAGTAAGGGCTAAGGATAGGATAAGGGTAAGGTTAGGGTAAGGGTTAAATTTATGGAAGGCTTAAGGTTAGGGTAAGGGTTAAGGATAGGATAACACACTGAAACATGTTGTTTGCATATAATATCATGTCAATGTGTTGTGGTTTGAACTGCAGATGGAGGGCAGGACGTGATTTTCCACATAGGGGGCGCTATCACACTCTCTCAGAACGTCTCTGCTTTACATTGTTTACAGTCTCTCAGAATCAGTTTAACTGAGAACCACTCTGTTCCTCACCTCCATCTCCTCCACTCTGTTTTTCACCTCCATCTCCTCCACTCTGTTCCTCACCTCCATCTCCTTCACTCTGTTCTTCACCTCCATTTCCTCCACTCTGTTCCTCACCTCCATCTCCTTCACTCTGTTCCTCACCTCCATCTCCTTCACTCTGTTCCTCACCTCCATCTCCTCCACTCTGTTCCTCACCTCCATCTCCTTCACTCTGTTCTTCACCTCCATTTCCTCCACTCTGTTCCTCACCTCCATCTCCTTCACTCTGTTCCTCACCTCCATCTCCTTCACTCTGTTCCTCACCTCCATCTCCTCCACTCTGTTCCTCACCTCCATCTCCTTCACTCTGTTCCTCACCTCCATCTCCTTCACTCTGTTCCTCACCTCCATCTCCTCCACTCTGTTCCTCACCTCCATCTCCTCCACTCTGTTCCTCACCTCCATCTCCTCCACTCTGTTCCTCACCTCCATCTCCTCCACTCTGTTCCTCACCTCCATCTCCTCCACTCTGTTCTTCACCTCTATCTCCATGCATGGTATGAATAGCCCATCAGTTTTCAGCCCAGTTCAGTTGTATTTACGCAGCATTGTACAAAATACATTTAACAGATACTGAATATATAAAATACGTTCAGAAGCATAAAAACACAACTGGTTCACTTTCTCCACCCTGAGGTTCCTCCTGTTACGCCTCACCACTGCTGCTCTCTGCTGTTCACACAATATATTATTCCCAGGAGCTTTTATTCCAGAGTACAGGAAGGTAATACAGTAGATCTGCTAGGTGTGCAGTCGGGTGGGTTCAGACGGTCTGCTGTTTCATTTCTTTACAATTCTTTAATAAAACGGCTGTGAAAGGATTCCAGACGGGACAGAAGCTCATTCAGAGCATCAGGTGGCCTCAGCACACACAGCCTGTAACCACATACACAAAAACACCAACTCAGTCAGCTTTCATGCACACACACCATGTTTGTGTGTGTGTGTGTGTGTGTGTGTGTGTGTGTGTGAGTGTGTGTAGATTGTATATATTACCTTAAATGCCAGCGGCTCCCCGGGTGACTCTTGTGAGACACGGCTTCACCCACACACTCACTCACCCCCACGCACACACCCTCCTCCTCCAACAATCTTCTACAGTACCACAGCCCTGCAGCAACACCGAGACTCTACAGCATAGGAGAGACAGAGACAGAGAAAAGTAATAGAGAGATAGATAGTGTGGGTGGGCGTGGTGTATGTTGAAGCAGGTGGATGTGGGTGGGCGTGGTGTATGTTGAAGCAGGTGGATGTGGGTGGGCGTGGTGTATGGTTGAAGAAGGTGGATGTGGGTGGGCGTGGTGTATGTTGAAGAAGGTGGATGTGGGTGGGCGTGGTGTATGGTTGAAGAAGGTGGATGTGGGTGGGCGTGGTGTATGTTGAAGAAGGTGGATGTGGGTGGGCGTGGTGTATGTTGAAGAAGGTGGATGTGGGTGGGCGTGGTGTATGGTTGAATAAGGTGGATGTGGGTGGGCGTGGTGTATGGTTGAAGAAGGTGGATGTGGGTGGGCGTGGTGTATGTTGAAGCAGGTGGATGTGGGTGGGCGTGGTGTATGTTGAAGCAGGTGGATGTGGGTGGGCGTGGTGTATGTTGAAGAAGGTGGATGTGGGTGGGCGTGGTGTATGTTGAAGAAGGTGGATGTGGGTGGGCGTGGTGTATGTTGAAGAAGGTGGATGTGGGTGGGCGTGGTGTATGTTGAAGCAGGTGGATGTGGGTGGGCGTGGTGTATGTTGAAGCAGGTGGATGTGGGTTGGCGTGGTGTATGTTGAAGAAGATGGATGTGGGTGGGTGTGGTGTATGTTGAAGCAGGTGGATGTGGGTGGACGTGGTGTATGTTGAAGCAGGTGGATGTGGGTGGGCGTGGTGTATGTTGAAGCAAGTGGATGTGGGTGGGCGTGGTGTATGTTGAAGAAGATGGATGTGGGTGGGCGTGGTGTATGTTGAAGCAGGTGGATGTGGGTGGGCGTGGTGTATGTTGAAGAAGGTGGATGTGGGTGGGCGTGGTGTATGTTGAAGCAGGTGGATGTGGGTGGGCGTGGTGTATGTTGAAGCAGGTGGATGTGGGTTGGCGTGGTGTATGTTGAAGAAGATGGATGTGGGTGGGTGTGGTGTATGTTGAAGCAGGTGGATGTGGGTGGACGTGGTGTATGTTGAAGCAGGTGGATGTGGGTGGGCGTGGTGTATGTTGAAGCAAGTGGATGTGGGTGGGCGTGGTGTATGTTGAAGAAGATGGATGTGGGTGGGCGTGGTGTATGTTGAAGCAGGTGGATGTGGGTGGGCGTGGTGTATGTTGAAGAAGGTGGATGTGGGTGGGCGTGGTGTATGTTGAAGAAGGTGGATGTGGGTGGGCGTGGTGTATGTTGAAGAAGGTGGATGTGGGTGGGCGTGGTGTATGTTGAAGAAGGTGGATGTGGGTGGGCGTGGCGTATGTTGAAGCAGGTGGATGTGGGTGGGCGTGGTGTATGGTTGAAGAAGGTGGATGTGGATGGGTGTGGTGTATATTGAAGCAGGTGGATGTGGGTAGGCGTGGTGTATGTTGAAGAAGGTGGATGTGGGTGGGCGTGGTGTATGTTGAAGCAGGTGGATGTGGGTGGGCGTGGTGTATGGTTGAAGAAGGTGGATGTGGGTGGGCGTAGTGTATGTTGAAGAAGGTGGATGTGGGTGGGCGTGGCGTATGTTGAAGCAGGTGGATGTGGGTGGGCGTGGTGTATGGTTGAAGAAGGTGGATGTGGGTGGGCGTGGTGTATGTTGAAGCAGGTGGATGTGGGTGGGCGTGGTGTATGTTGAAGCAGGTGGATGTGGGTGGGTGTGGTGTATGTTGAAGCAGGTGGATGTGGGTGGGCGTGGTGTATGTTGAAGCAGGTGGATGTGGGTGGGTGTGGTGTATGTTGAAGCAGGTGCATGTGGGTGGGCGTGGTGTATGTTGAAGCAGGTGGATGTGGGTGGGTGTGGTGTATGTTGAAGCAGGTGGATGTGGGTGGGCGTGGTTGTGGGTGGGCATGGCGTATGTTGAAGCAGGTGGATGTGGGTGGGCGTGGTGTATGTTGAAGCAGGTGGATGTGGGTGGGCGTGGTGTATGTTGAAGCAGGTGGATGTGGGTGGGCGTGGTGTATGTTGAAGCAGGTGGATGTGGGTGGGCGTGGTGTATGTTGAAGCAGGTGGATGTGGGTGGGCGTGGTGTATGTTGAAGCAGGTGGATGTGGGTGGGCGTGGCGTATGTTGAAGCAGGTGGATGTGGGTGGGCATGGCGTATGTTGAAGCAGGTGGATGTGGGTGGGCGTGGTGTATGTTGAAGCAGGTGGATGTGGGTGGGCGTGGTGTATGTTGAAGCAGGTGGATGTGGGTAGGCGTGGTGTATGTTGAAGTAGGTGGATGTGGGTGGGCGTGGTGTATGTTGAAACAGGTGGATGTGGGTGGGCGTGGTGTATGTTGAAGCAGGTGGATGTGGGTGGGCGTGGCGTATGTTGAAGCAGGTGGATGTGGGTGGGCGTGGTGTATGTTGAAGAAGGTGGATGTGGGTGGGCGTGGTGTATGTTGAAGCAGGTGGATGTGGGTGGGCGTAGTGTATGGATGAAGAAGGTGGATGTGGGTGGGCGTGGTGTATGTTGAAGCAGGTGGATGTGGGTGGGCGTGGTGTATGTTGAAGCAGGTGGATGTGGGTGGGCGTGGTGTATGTTGAAGAAGGTGGATGTGGGTGGGCGTGGTGTATGTTGAAGAAGGTGGATGTGGGTGGGCGTGGTGTATGTTGAAGCAGGTGGATGTGGGTGGGCGTGGTGTATGTTGAAGCAGGTGGATGTGGATGGGCGTGGTGTATGTTGAAGCAGGTGGATGTGGGTGGGCGTGGCGTATGTTGAAGAAGGTGGATGTGGGTGGGCGTGGTGTATGTTGAAGCAGGTGGATGTGGGTGGGCGTGGTGTATGTTGAAGCAGGTGGATGTGGGTGGGCGTGGTGTATGTTGAAGAAGGTGGATGTGGGTGGGCGTGGTGTATGTT
>CM038707.1:1739211-1774211 GCA_021613375.1 Megaleporinus macrocephalus | reverse complement strand
TCTAAAACAACAACATCTACCAGCTCTACAGCAACGTCTACCAGCTCTATAACAACATCTACCAGCTCTACAACAACAACTATCAGCTCTACAGCAACGTCTACCAGCTCTATAACAACATCTACCAGCTTTACAACAACATCTACCAGCTCTATAACAACGTCTACCAGCTCTACAACAACATCTACCAGCTCTACAACAACATCTACCAGCTCTACAACAACATCTACCAGCTCTACAACAACATCTACCAGCTCTATAACAACATCTACCAGCTCTACAACAACAACTATCAGCTCTACAGCAACATCTACCAGCTCTATAACAACATCTACCAGCTCTACAACAACAACTATCAGCTCAACAGCAACGTCTACCAGCTCTATAACAACATCTACCAGCTCTACAACAACAACTATCAGCTCTACAGCAACGTCTACCAGCTCTATAACAACATCTACCAGCTCTACAACAACAACTATCAGCTCTACAGCAACGTCTACCAGCTCTATAACAACATCTACCAGCTCTACAACAACAACTATCAGCTCTACAGCAACGTCTACCAGCTCTATAACAACATCTACCAGCTCTACAACAACATCTACCAGCTCTACAACAACGTCTACCAGCTCTATAACAACATCTACCAGCTCTACAACAACATCTACCAGCTCTACAACAACAACTACCAGCTCTACAGCAACGTCTACCAGCTCTACAACAATGTCTACCAGCTTTACAACAACATCTACCAGCTTTACAACAACATATACCAGCTCTACAACAACTACCAGCTCTACAACAACGTCTACCAGCTCTACAACAACGTCTACCAGCTTTACAACAACATCTACCAGCTCTACAACAACTACCAGCTCTACAGCAACGTCTACCAGCTCTACAACAACGTCTACCAGCTTTACAACAACATCTACCAGCTTTACAACAACAACTACCAGCTCTACAACAACAACTACCAGCTTTACAACAACATCTACCAGCTCTACAACAACAACTACCAGCTCTACAACAACGTCTACCAGCTCTACAACAACTACCAGCTCTACAACAACGTCTACCAGCTCTACAACAACGTCTACCAGCTTTACAACAACATCTACCAGCTCTACAGCAACGTCTACCAGCTCTACAACAACGTCTACCAGCTTTACAACAACATCTACCAGCTTTACAACAACAACTACCAGCTCTACAACAACATCTACCAGCTCTACAACAACTACCAGCTCTACAGCAACGTCTACCAGCTCTACAACAACATCTACCAGCTTTACAACAACATCTACCAGCTTTACAACAACATCTACCAGCTCTACAACAACTACCAGCTCTACAACATCTACCAGCTCTATAACAACATCTACCAGCTCTATAACAATAACTACCAGCTTTACAACAACGTCTACCAGCTTTACAACAACATCTACCAGCTTTACAACAACATCTACCAGCTCTACAACAACATCTACCAGCTCTACAACAACATCTACCAGCTCTACAACAACATATACCAGCTCTACAACAACGTCTACCAGCTCTACAACATCTACCAGCTCTATAACAACATCTACCAGCTCTATAACAATAACTACCAGCTTTACAACAACGTCTACCAGCTTTACAACAACATCTACCAGCTTTACAACATCTACCAGCTCTACAACAACATCTACCAGCTTTACAACAACATATACAAGCTCAACAACATCTACCAGCTCTACAACAATGTCTACCAGCTCTACAACAACAACTACCAGCTCTATAACAACATCTACCAGCTCTACAACAACAACTACCAGCTCTACAGCAACGTCTACCAGCTCTACAACAACGTCTACCAGCTTTACAACAACATCTACCAGCTTTACAACAACATATACCAGCTCTACAACAACTACCAGCTCTACAACAACATCTACCAGCTCTACAACAACGTCTACCAGCTCTACAGCAACGTCTACCAGCTCTACAACAACATCTACCAGCTCTACAACAACGTCTACCAGCTTTACAACAACATCTACCAGCTCTACAACAACAACTACCAGCTCTACAGCAACGTCTACCAGCTCTACAACAACATCTACCAGCTCTACAACAACGTCTACCAGCTTTACAACAACATCTACCAGCTCTACAACATCTACCAGCTCTATAACATCTACCAGCTCTACAACAACAACTACCAGCTCTACAGCAACGTCTACCAGCTCTACAACAACATCTACCAGCTTTACAATGTCTACCAGCTCTACAACAACATCTACCAGCTTTACTACAACATCTACCAGCTCTATAACAACATCTACCAGCTCTACAACAACAACTATCAGCTCTACAGCAACGTCTACCAGCTCTATAACAACGTCTACCAGGTCTACAACAACGTCTACCAGCTCTACAACAACAACTACCAGCTCTACAGCCACATCTACCAGCTATAAAACAACGTCTACCAGCTGTACAACAACGTCTACCAGCTCTACAACAACATCTACCAGCTCTATAACATCTACCAGCTCTACAACAACTACCAGCTCTACAGCAACGTCTACCAGCTCTACAACAACGTCTACCAGCTCTACAACAACATCTACCAGCTTTACAACAACATCTACCAGCTCTACAACAACGTCTACCAGCTCTACAACAACATCTACCAGCTCTATAACAACAACTACCAGCTCTACAGCAATGTCTACCAGCTCTACAACAACGTCTACCAGCTCTATAACAACGTCTACCAGCTCTATAACAACGTCTACCAGCTCTACAACAACATCTACCAGCTCTACAACAACGTCTACCAGCTCTACAACAACAACTACCAGCTCTACAACAACATCTACCAGCTCTACAGCAACGTCTACCAGCTCTATAACAACGTCTACCAGCTCTACAACAACATCTACCAGCTCTACAACAACGTCTACCAGCTCTATAGCAACAACTACCAGCTCTACAACAACATCTACCAGCTCTACAGCAACGTCTACCAGCTCTACAACAACGTCTACCAGCTCTATAACAACATCTACCAGCTCTACAACAACGTCTACCAGCTCTACAACAACGTCTACCAGCTCTACAACAACAACTACCAGCTCTACAGCAACGTCTACCAGCTCTACAACAACGTCTACCAGCTCTACAACAACGTCTACCAGCTTTACAACAACGTCTACCAGCTCTACAACAACGTCTACCAGCTTTACAACAACATCTACCAGCTCTACAACAGGCAATAAGCCATAAGTCACAGGCTATAACTCCACCACAGACTCAGACACAGAGAGCTCACAGAGAATGTGAACTCGACAGTGACAGCCTAACATGAAGAATGAACAAATATGGGTTTTTAAGGTCATGTAAAAGCTGGACTTAAAATTTAATCTGATCTTTTTTACAGTGTGGACTAAAGACTCACTCTCCCATGATGCCGCTGGAGAGGGAGTGGACTGAGGCCAGTTGCACAGTATGAGAATACAGGGGGTCCATCTCAGCTAGGACCTTCTTGTAAGACACAAACTCACAGCCG
This sequence comes from Megaleporinus macrocephalus, assembly GCA_021613375.1. NCBI lineage: Eukaryota > Metazoa > Chordata > Actinopteri > Characiformes > Anostomidae > Megaleporinus > Megaleporinus macrocephalus. The sequence goes on along the minus strand of CM038707.1, from coordinate 1,770,649 downwards.
ACCCCAAACACAGTGTCCTGGTATACCTAACACATAGAAAGAGAGAGAACGGCAAGACAAGTTTATTTCTATGGAATCATTTATACATAAAGACAATAAATTAATAAAAGCAAATGGAACGTCATCAGGAATGAAAATTAGAGAGTGGAGAGTTGTGTATGTGTGTGTATGTGTGTGTGTGTGTGTGTGTGTGTGTGTGTGTGTGTGTGTGTAGTGTGTGTGTGTGTGTGTGTGTGTGTGTAGTGTCACTGCTGCACTACTTCCTCCTGGTTTATCTTCTCAGCTACATTCAGATTCAGGATACAGGATAAAAAAGCAGGTCTGTGTCACAAACAGGATCTAAAATAGAGTTTTTGATGAATAGCTGGACGTGTACTGAATAGCTGGACGTGTACTGAATAGCTGGACGTGTACTGAATAGCTGGACGTGTACTGTGGTGCTGTGACATCTTGTACTGCGTCCGAGACTGTGTGGATACAAAACACTCTTCTACTGACGACCACTGGGTCCAGACTAATAAAACATTTCTCATTTCTGTCTCATAAAACAAGGTCTATGCCATTTTTCACAGTGATGTAACTAAATAAACATGTAATAAAGCATGTGACTCACCTCATCAACCAATAGAAACAGATTCTCCTGTGCAGCAAACCGTATCACTTCCTGAATGGACTGTCTGCTCTGGACGTGGCCTGTTTATCAGATAGTTTAATATAAGTTTATATTCAGTTTCAATCCTTACACTCTATAGTAATACACATACTCTGGTATTTATGCTGGTAGTACCTGTAGGGTTGCCTGGGTTACTGATGTAAAGAACTCGTGGCCAGCAGTGGTCCTTATTGGCCAGCAGAGCTTTGTGAAGCTCTTTCCTCTCAATGCTCCAGCCTGCGTCCTCTCTCAGGCAGTAAGGCAAAGGCACCGACCCCACCCTCTCCAGCACGCGGGGCAGGGTGTAGGGAAAGGGCACAGGAACCAGGACTCCAGTCTTGAATGCACCCTCACTCTGAGCCAGCAGCTTCAGAACCACCTTAAAATCAGAGGTGTGAAGTAACAAAGTACAAATACTTAGTGACCTTACTTAAGTAGAAATGTTGGTTATTTATACTTTACTGGAGTAATTCATATTATTCAGCTGACTTTTTACTTCTACTCCTTACATTTACACTCCATTATCAGTACTTTCTATTCCTTACATTTACACTCCATTATCAGTACTTTCTACTCCTTACATTTACACTCCATTATCAGTACTTTCTACTCCTTACATATACACTCCATTATCAGTACTTTCTACTCCTTACATTTACACTCCTTTATCAGTACTTTCTATTCCTTACATTTACACTCCATTATCAGTACTTTCTACTCCTTACATTTACACTCCATTATCAGTACTTTCTACTCCTTACATATACACTCCATTATCAGTACATTCTACATTTACACTCCATTATCAGTACTTTCTACTCCTTACATTTACACTCCATTATCAGTACATTCTACATTTACACTCCATTATCAGTACTTTCTACTCCTTACATTTACACTCCATTATCAGTACTTTATACTCCTTACATTTACACTCCATTATCAGTACTTACTACTCCTTACATTTACACTCCATTATCAGTACTTTCTACTTCTTGCATTTACACTCCATTATCAGTAATTTCTACTCCTTACATTTACACTCCATTATCAGTACTTTCTACTCCTTGCATTTACACTCCATTATCAGTACTTTCTACTCCTTACATTTACACTCCATTATCAGTACTTTCTACTCCTTACATTTACACTCCATTATCAGTACTTTCTACTCCTTACATTTACACTCCATTATCAGTACTTTATACACCTTACATTTACACTCCATTATCAGTACTTTCTACTCCTTACATTTACACTCCATTATCAGTACTTTCTACTCCTTACATTTACACTCCATTATCAGTACTTTATACTCCTTACATTTACACTCCATTATCAGTACTTTCTACTTACATTAACACTCCATTATCAGTACTTTCTACTCCTTACATTTACACTCCATTATCAGTACTTTATACTCCTTACATTTACACTCCATTATCAGTACTTTCTACTCCTTACATTTACACTCCATTATCAGTACTTTCTACTCCTTACATTTTAAACATAGTCTCGTTACTCCTGTTTCATTTCAGCTTGTTTTCATTCATGTGTATTTACATTCCAGTAAAGATTATTGATAACGTGTCTTTGAAGTTTGACTTCATTACAATACTTATAGTTAACTAGTCATCATATCTTCTGCTCCATGAAACACATGTTAATGTTCAGTAGTAACAGATATGCTTCTTTAATATATTTACATTGTATTAAACTACATTCATGTTTAATGGGTGTATATGAGCTGAAACAGGAAGCCTAGCGCATCCCAAATTTATCAACATTAACATTTTAATATAACATTATAGTCATTATGGCTTTTAGAAGAATGGGGTTTTTGGGGAGGTGGGCTAGTGCACTATAGACCCCTGTGGTGCAGCTAAGCTTTTATCCTTAATGGCATTTTTTTACTTACATTACTTTTACTTTTATACTTTAAGTAGTTCTGAAAGCAGTACTTTTACACTTTTACTGGAGTAAAAATCTTCAGTTCATAGTTTTTAAACTCATTCAGTAGTTTTTAAATCCTAGTATCTATACTTCTACCTGAGTAATGAAGGTGAATACTTTTGACCCCTTTGCTTAAAAGGGGGAGCAAAAGGGGGCTGCAGTCAGGGCTCCTTAGTGGTTAACAATGTTTTTAACAGAATAAAACCAAAAACAGGAAAGAATCATTTTCAGTCTCCAGAGTAAAAACTCTTCCAGCCCTCCATCTGCAGTTCACACCACATCAGCACAGTCAGGAGACATAGGATTAAACTATGAATAAAATTTTAAAAAGCAACTAAACTAGACTAAATACTAAACTAAATAGAGACACATGGTTTTCTTTGGACAGTGACAATATGGTATGCCGAGTGACCAGCTATACCAGCTAAACCAGCTAAACCAGCACCTGACCACCTGATCTTCTTCCCATTTTCGATTCTGCTCTGTCAAACTCTTGCTTTGTATGTACCGTTCTGGACAGTTTCATGTTTTAATCTGTTGGTAACGTACAGTTATGGCTCTTATAGAGCCGGATGTGATGAAGACGCGTGCTGGACTGGAAGGCACTTCATCCCGTGTGGAAATGAACTTTTCCACAGTGCGCTGCACGTAAGGCATTCCACTGGAGTCCGCGTACGCACCTGAAACACGAGGACGCTGATTTAGTTCAGCCAGAAACTCTTTCATCTCATACAGACACTGTTTTATATATAACACACAACAAACAAACATCAAACACGTTTAACACACAGCAGCATATCTCACCTACACTCCCCCCATCACAGCTTTCCAACAACTTTTGGGCCCTCTGTCGTACGTCAGGAGGAAGTGTGTCACTGACCAATAGATCTGGACACAAGCAGCCTGCCAGGACCTAAAACACACACACACACGCACACACACACACACACACACACACACACACACACACACACACACTTCACCTACCAGTGCACAGGTAAACTGTAACACTACCTTCACCTACCTGTGTACAGGTAAACTGTAACACTGCCTTCACCTACCTTTGTACAGGTAAACTGTAACACTACCTTCACCTACCTGTGTACAGGTAAACTGTAAAACTACCTTCACCTACCTGTGTACAGGTAAACTTTATTGCTACCTTCACCTACCTGTGTACAGGTAAACTGTAACACTAACTTCACCTGCCTGTGTACACGTAAACTGTATTGCTACCTTCACCTACCTGTGTACAGATAAACTGTAACGCTACCTTCACCTACCTGTGTACAGGTAAACTGTAACACTACCTTCACCTACCTGTGTACAGATAAACTGTAACGCTACCTTCACCTACCTGTGTACAGGTAAACTGTAACACTACCTTCACCTACCTGTGTACAGGTAAACTCTACCTTTACCTACCTTTTTTCCAGTCCTCTGGATTAAACTAACTCCTGATTAACTTGCAATGTGTTTAACAGGGACTGTCTGTCTGTCTGTCTATGCTAACACTTAAGCCATTGTCTCAAAGCCAGGGTTCACCAATCTTATCCTCAAAGGGCTCCAGTTTTTATTCCAATCAACCAAAAGAATGTCTGATTCCGTTTGTCTAATCAGTTAGTCTCAGTATTAAACTACTGATGATGATATGGTAGATTAGTGACTCCTTCTGAAAGCCATCAACGTAGCCTGCATAGCGAGGCTGCCTTTATGGGCCATTTCATCCTGTTTTGTAGCATCTTTCAAAAGTTGACTGTTTAGGGTGGACTCACACCAGGCAGTCCGTACTGTGCCCAGGCATGTTGACCCCCAGTTTGACTAATGTGGTCACTCTTTGTCCAGGCGCGGTTCAGTTGGGCTCAGATCAGAATGACAGAAGCTTTGTGTGTTTGGAGGAAGCGGGAATACCTGTCTGACAAACGTTATTGGCTTTATTCCTGCTGAATGGATGTCACCAGTGCTGACGTCCGTTACCTTCTTGAAGGGTTTGTTCACTCCCTGTGAAAGTAAACACTACATTACATCATTACATTACATCATTACATCATTACATCATTACATTACATCATTACATTACATCATTACATCATTACATCATTACATTACATCATTACATCATTACATCATTACATTACATCATTACATTACATCATTACATCATTACATCATTACATTACATCATTACATTACATCATTACATCATTACATTACATCATTACATTACATCATTACATCATTACATCACTACATTACATCATTACACAAACACACACATTCAGTACTTTTATTATAAGACTTTGTCATGTCTTTGTTTCTGCCTCTCCCTTTTAGTTATGCTGTAATAACCAGACCTGCCGGAGTCACTGCTACACCTTATATATCACAGGGGTGTTTAATTAGAGTCAGTGAGGTCCAGTTGGAGGAGATCTCCTCAGGCCGGTCTGGACCGTCATCATTTCTAACGTGTGTTCTGATTCAGTGGTGTATCCTGTTTACTGAAGTAGTCTAGTATCAGCATCTTATACCATCAGCTACTGAAACACCAACACACCACACATACCGTTCAGTATATTTCTGAACAACTGCCCATCCTGTGTGGTCTGATACTGAACAACTGCCCATCCTGTGTGGTCTGATACTGAACAACTGTCCATCCTGTGTGGTCTGATACTAAACAACTGTCCATCCTGTGTGGTCTGATGCTGAACAACTGCCCATCCTGTGTGGTCTGATGCTGAACAACTGCCCATCCTGTGTGGTCTGATACTGAACAACTGCCCATCCTGTGTGGTCTGATGCTGAACAACTGCCCATCCTGTGTGGTCTGATGCTGAACAACTGTCAACCTGTGTGGTCTGATACGGAACAACTGCCCATCCTGTGTGGTCTGATACTGAACAACTGCCCATCCTGTGTGGTCTGATGCTGAACAACTGCCCATCCTGTGTGGTCTGATACTGAACAACTGCCCATCCTGTGTGGTCTGATACTGAACACCTGCCCATCCTGTGTGGTCTGATACTGAACACCTGCCCATCCTGTGTGGTCTGATACTGAACACCTGCCCATCCTGTGTGGTCTGATACTGAACACCTGCCCATCCTGTGTGGTCTGATCCTGCTTATTATTTAATCACAGATTCCAGTTTTCTTCTCCTGCCTCACAGACACTGAGCTGCTTCTGCTGCTACTCTGATTGGACAGTTTTCTTCCTTTTTCTCCTCATTTAATATCACACACAGTGAATCTGAATCCTTGTTGTGTGGCTGATGTGTATCAGAGAAAGATGTTCCCTTAGAGTCACGTTCCTCTCGAGGTTCTTCTTCTCCCTCTGAGGGAGGTTTTCTATTGGCTTGCTCACTGAGTACCCAGACCAAGTGTTGTGACAGCATCTGTTGTAAAAGATACATACCGTCGCTGTCCAAAGAAAAACAGGTAACAGGTAGACAATATAAATAAACTTGATCTCATTTCATGCATTACAGATCCCAGTTCTCTTCTCAGCTGTAACAACGCTGAGCTGGTTAGTAATGTACAGAGTGCTGTAGGTTAATCCTTTTAACTATTTAAAGGGTTAATGCCATTAGCAGCAGTCAGTAACCAAAGGTTTTAAGGTCAGAACTCTGGACAGACTGTCCCCGGGGGGACAAAAGCACACTGCACTTCACACATTACACAACTCCACTGAAAACAGCAGACAAAGGTCATTCCAACACATACTAACACCTATTTGAGTATAAGTGGGGGGTTGGGTCCAGGATATACTTTCCATCTTTATCTTCTGTCTCTACTCTTCTGTGAACAGAGTGTATAGAATCAGCTCTGTTATATTCACATTCACATACACTCACTGATAAACCAACGATAACACACCCAGACAGAAATGGGGGACCGTTTTCTCTGCTGCCCTATAAAGTGGCCCTCAGAGGCAGCTGTTGGGTCGTGTACCTCGTTTTGAGAGATCTGCTGGACATGCTGCCTCTACGACTCAATGGAACATATTCTGTCCAGTTAGAGACTTTAAGACAGGAGGACCAAGCTGTTAGGAGGTGTTGGGGTCAGTGGTTACGTGAAGACATGCACACATGTGAACAGGCTCTGGACCGCCCAGACAGACCACCAGTAGAGAGGATCGTTTGATTTATCAACAAGCACGAGCAGCTCCCACAGTTTCCACGTTCTGTTTGGGATCCGGCACCAGTTGGGTTCTAGTATGGAGGCCTCGTGGTGACGCTTCAATCCTGCCTTTGCTGTGAAGCATCAAACTGACTGACCCACCTGCTGGTGTGACGAGAAGCATCGCTACGACAGTCGGTCCCCCTAGTAGTGATACGAGGGTCAATAACAGCTCGGTCGTACGTGTAGAACATCTACATGTGTTTCCTCTCATAGCAGAACTTGCTATATATGTTCCACACACAGCGAGGGCTTCCCAGGAACATCTCCACCAGATCCCAACACTTCCTCATCCAGCCCGCTTACCAGATTTACCCCCATTCCAGTATTTATGGGAGCAGCTGTGACTCCAGCTTCAAGACCTACAAGTGTTCAGGATCTACAGAACCAGCTGCAACATCTGTGGGTCGATGTGCTGCAGGATGTCGTACGGAACCTGTATGTCTCCAACCGGATCTCATCTCGTATCCAGACTAGAGGACCAACAGAGAACTAGAGCTCGTTTCAACTGTACATAAACTTCTCCTCCCACTCTAATACTGTATCACTTCCATACATCATCATTACATCCACACATATACAGTTTGTTCTAAGTTCTAAACTTATTAAGTTCTAGACATCCACCTCACAGCCCTGAAGACGCTCCCCCAACGTAGGACGAAAAGATAGAAAAGTGCAATTAAGGACCCCGAGGGTGTGCAAGAGTCACCTGTGTGAGCTGCAGTCTGATGGCGTCTGCTCGCTTCTGTAGCTGCTCCTCTGCTGATGGACCACCAGAGTGCTTCATCACGGTGAACATGTCTGCTTAATGAAACTGCCTTTACTGCTGAGACGGTGTCTTGTCTTCTTCTCCCCTTGGGAGTTCTACATCACTCATGAGCACACACACACACACACACACACACACACAAACTCGGTACCCTGTGATCAGTTTCTCGGTTCACTGAGTTTCCCACCCAGACAAACAGGCTCCAGTAACTCCAGTAAAGGTGACTCATTAAAGAAAGATCCAGGGCAAACGTAACACACCACCCAGATATAAAACATCCCACCTATTCAAATAATACGTAATCAACATTATTTGACATTTAGCAGTTAATATTATTATTATTATTAATATTAATAATAATAATAATAATAATAAGAGCACTTATTTTCCTCACTTATGTTTGATGTAATATGTAAGCACCATGGCAATAACACAAACACCAAGCCGTTCAGAGACTCCTTAATACTTTACAAGAAACATAGGAAGCCTATGAAAAGGGTATATGAACACTCTTAGTCAAAAGTTTGAAGACACCTACCTGAATATATATGTTTATAGTTATAAAGGTGTTCAGATCTGAATGTGTTGAGAGACGAGTGTAAATAGTGAAGTTGGAGCCCATGTACACAAATATTACTAAAACAAACATTTGAGTGTATTTAAATGTAAAAATGAGAATGTATATTTTTATAAGAGCTATAAAACCACCAAACCTGTTTATCAGAACAAGATCTCAGCATCTACACTATCTTCTTCAGTCCTGTTAGAGAAGCAGCTCATGTGGCTCCTCATGAAGCTGCTGGTCAGAATGTTCAAAGTATGTAAACCTGCATCAGAGCAAAGGAGCTAGGGGGCAGTGAAACATTCACATATACACACACACTAGGGGGCAGTGAGACATTCACATATACACACACACTAGGGGGCAGTGAGACATTCACATATACACACACACTAGGGGGCAGTGAGACATTCACATATACACACACACTAGGGGGCAGTGAAACATTCACATATACACACACACTAGGGGGCAGTGAAACATTCACATATACACACACACTAGGGGGCAGTGAAACATTCACATATACACACACACTAGGGGGCAGTGAAACATTCACATATACACACACACTAGGGGGCAGTGAGACATTCACATATACACACACACTAGGGGGCAGTGAAACATTCACATATACACACACACTAGGGGGCAGTGAAACATTCACATATACACACACACTAGGGGGCAGTGAAACATTCACATATACACACACACTAGGGGGCAGTGAAACATTCACATATACACACACACTAGGGGGCAGTGAGACATTCACATATACACACACACTAGGGGGCAGTGAAACATTCACATATACACACACACTAGGGGGCAGTGAAACATTCACATATACACACACACTAGGGGGCAGTGAAACATTCACATATACACACACACTAGGGGGCAGTGAAACATTCACATATACACACACTAGTGAACAGACCCACTAGGGGGCAGTAAGCACACTTGCCCAGAGCGGTGGGCAACCCTGCCAAAGTACCTGGGGAGCAGTCAGGGGTAGGTGCCTTGCTTAAGGTCAGTCATGTCCTGCTGGCTCATGGGATTGAACTTGCAAACTTCTGGTCACAAGACTGGTTCTCTAACCTCCAGCACACGACTGCCCCAACAAGTCAAATTTGATTGGAACACAAACATATTTGGTGTCACAATCTCTACGGTATATATATATATATATATATATATATATATATATATATATATATATATATATATATATATATATATATATATATATATATAAATAAGTAAAATAACTTAAGACATCAAAACAATAAATACATTAAAGTTTCTTGGTCTCTACTGAAGCTGAGGGGTCTTTTCAGTTGCAGCACTGAGGCTAGTGAACAGTCGTCTTGTGAATATTAGATCTGCTTCCCCTCAGAGATTTATTTATTATTATTATTTTGTTTAATTTAATGTGTTTATTGTTTTGATGTACATGTTTTAAGTGATTTTACTCTGTACAGCACTTACACTTCGCCATGTTACATGTGTAGTATGAATAAACTACTGGAGGAGCTTATTTACAGCAAATAAAGAACATTTTTGAATTCGGTTTGAGGTGAGATGAAATTCTGACATTCTGAGACACACATGAGACACTGCATGTGTGTGTGTGTTCTTGTAGAGATATATTTGTGAGGACAGTCTGATTTTTTTGGTAAAGTGAGGACATTTTGCTGGTTATTTTCATTTAGCTGTTATTTTCTCCAAAAAATCTAAATTTTTAAAAAATCTAATAGAGCGGAAAATTAGTCTTTTGGATACTAAGGTTAAGGTTAGGGTTAGGTTTAGGTGTAGGTGTAGTATTATTTAGTTACAGCAAAACAAAGATCAATAGAAACCTATGGATGACCTCAATAATATAGTAAGACAAAAGCAAATCATATAAACACTAGACTCATTAAAATGACACACACTTCTGGATTTAATCTGAACAACATACAACCTTAAAATTACACACTATAAAAATAACAAGTTATTATACAAATACAAACAAATACAGTGAATACAGTTTACTGAGTGATCTCACTCGGTCACTCAGCTCAGTTCCTCTACAGGGAATCTTTAGTACAAGCTTGTGTTTATGTGTGTAAGTGTTTAAATATGATGCAGTTAATAAAATGTTATGTGTGTCGGGGATGTGAACCCCGTCAGTGTTTCATAAGAGTGACAATAACCTGCACTGATTGCTGAAGTTATTTTTATATATGTGGTTAAAGTTTGTCAGCTTTTCAGAAGACCATCGTGCATCCGTGCCTGAGATTCTCACGGCCACTCTGAATGACTGCAGACTATTTCTGGCTAAATCAGACGACGCAAACAGATGCAGTGATCCGGCTTTGAGTCATCTGAGCATGAGTCAGTGCATATTAGTGAGAGTTACAAGAAAAAAAGGGAAAAAAACTAACGAGAGAGAGAGAGAGAGAGATGTATATCTACACTATCAGTCAAAAGTTTGGACACACCTCCCCAGGTTCTTCTTATGTGTACTATATTAATAGTACTAATATTAGTGAATAAGGTTCTTCTTCTGTGTACTATATTAATAGTACTAATATTAGTGAATAAGGTTCTTCTTCTGTGTACTATATTAATAGTACTAATATTAGTGAATAAGGTTCTTCTTATGTGTACTATATTAATAGTACTAATATTAGTGAATAAGGTTCTTCTTATGTGTACTATATTAATAGTACTAATATTAGTGAATAAGGTTCTTCTTATGTGTACTATATTAATAGTACTAATATTAGTGAATAAGTGCGAGGAGATCAGAACTATAGAATAGTCGGTATGGAATTATTCCTGGAGCAGAATTAAACATCTGGTTGTGTTTAAAGAATGTTTAGAGGGTCTTTTAGAAATGAGCTCATTTGCTCTGATGCAGGTTTACATACTTTGAACATTCTGACCAGCAGCTTCATGAGGAGCCACATGAGCTGCTTCTCTAACAGGACTGAAGAAGATAGTGTAGATGCTGAGATCTTGTTCTGATAAACAGGTTTGGTGGTTTTATAGCTCTTATAAAAATATACATTCTCATTTTTACATTTAAATACAGTCAAATGTTTGTTTTAGTAATATTTGTGTACATGGGCTCCAACTTCACTATTTACACTCGTCTCTCAACACATTCAGATCTAAACCTCATTATTGTTATACACATATGTTTAGTTAGGTGTGTCCAAACTTTCGACTGGTAGTGTATAATATCATAAGCATGTAGGTATCTGACAGCAGCTGCCATTTCTATTATCCTGTGAAAGATTCATGATGACGTGATCCAAAATCACTTAATAAAACATCTTATTTTGAAGATATATTACCAAAACAATGAAATCAAATCAGATCCGATTGCATAGATGTGTGTAAACATAATACAGTACGTATGATTTTGTGTGGTAGTTGTTGAGAGTCCATATGTGGGATACTGCATCAAATTCCTGCTTTATCAGGACACTGGATCTTGTATCCCACTCTGTACGCCTGCAGATACACCCGCGCCTGATTTATCCTGTTATAAAAAAAAATAAATCAAAGCATGAATCAGTATTATTGTCTACATGTTGACGCGTATTTCAGGAACTCTGTTTATCCACAGTACCTGTATTTGGTGCAGAGCTGAACCCCTAGAGGTCCACAACGATCCACATAGCTCTCTCTGAATCCTTTACGCACTGCCCGGGCCATACTGACCACTGTGGTCACCACTGGACATGTCCTGAGACAAAGTGGGACAGAGAGAGATGGAGAAATAGTTTAAATTGCAACAGACTAACGTGCTGTAGCTGCAACAGTGGACAAAAGGTCTGCAGAGGGTCCAATTTAAGTCAAACATCTACTAATCTCACTCCTCAGCTTATTCATTACAAGACCGTTCACCATACACTAGATATCAAATACTTAATACTTAATACTTAAAACTTAATTCTAACCACGACTGTAAGGTTTGTAAGTCAGCACCTGGTATGTTTATACGTTTGTCTTGGTTTGCCCCAAAGTAGCAAACATCTGCTCGTCTACATTAGATGTTTTATTTAATCTAGTGGATCTAAACGTCTCAGGTTCGCAAAACTTATGTCTCCTAAATGATGATTCACCTTCTCAGATCTTCTTGATTGATGTTAATGGCAGGGTTTACAGCTAGCAAGATTATTCTTCTACTTTGGATTACCCCTCAACGTTAGGTTTTGAAATTTTGGATCTCTAGTCTTCAAAATCTAGTTAATTCAACTCAATTCACATTTATCTGTGTAGCGCTTTTTACAATGATGTCACAAAGCAGCTTTACAGAAGTTTGAAAACAGACAGTTACAACATATACCCCCCAGTGAGCAAACCAGACTCAACGGTGAGAAGAAAAACTCTCGGAGACTGGAGGAAGAAACCTTGGGAGGAACCAAGACTCTCAAGAGGTGACCCATCCTCCTCTGATCAAACAGTATTTACAGTTTAATAAGTTAGAATTTAATACCCAGCAGCTAAACTTAACAAAGCACAACAATTGCTAAAATTTATATGCATGAATATACAAACAGTGCAGTAGAGAAGTTTTAGGGACATTATTATATTTAAAAAACATTTTTTTCCAGACAGGAAGTTTGTATTTACTCAGTAAACACATTATTATTAAATATTAATCAGTATTAATAGAGTAAGTAGAGCTTTTACACTTTATTATTAAATATTAATCAGTATTAATAGAGTAAGTAGTGCTTTTACACTTTATTATTAAATATTAATCAGTATTAATAGAGTAAGTAGTGCTTTTACACTTTATTATTAAATATTAATCAGTATCAATAGAGTAAGTAGTGCTTTTACACTTTATTATTAAATATTAATCAGTATTAATAGAGTAAGTAGTGCTTTTACACTTTATTATTAAATATTAATCAGTATTAATAGAGTAAGTAGAGCTTTTACACTTTATTATTAAATATTAATCAGTATTAATAGAGTAAGTAGTGCTTTTACACTTTATTATTAAATATTAATCAGTATTAATAGAGTAAGTAGAGTTTTTACACTTTATTATTAAATATTAATCAGTATTAATAGAGTAAGTAGAGCTTTTACACTTTATTATTAAATATTAATCAGTATTAATAGAGTAAGTAAATCTTTTCCATACGTCAGTGAGTTTATTTAACTCTTTCCAAGCTTCTCCTAAACAACCCAGTATTATTATCAGTTCTCATCTAATACCTGCTTTGACTGCTCAGTACTTCATTAAGATAAATCAAGATTTGCTGCTGAAGGAACTGAACACATTCATACAATGTCTGGGGCGTCCAGGAGAAATCTGGAACCTAACTTTGTTCTTCAAACTGGATCAAGATCTGATCTACTTCTCTCACAATAACATATTCATGTTACTTTGTATTGTATGTAGGATTATTTACATCTGTTCTAATCAGATCTGCTCTTCTTACTGTTGATCAGACACTTATTGATCAGATACACACTTTTACACTATCAGCTCCTCAGACTTTGGTGTACATGTTATTAATGTGCACACAAAAATAATTTTTTAATTTGAACTGTTCCATTCTGGAGAAACATCATGGCGGAGGGTTGTAAATATTAATCAGTATTAATAGAGTAAGTAGTGCTTTTACACTTTATTATTAAATATTAATCAGTATGAATAGAGTAAGTAGAGCTTTTACACTTTATTATTGAATATTAATCAGTATTAATGCAGTAAGTAGTACTTTTCCATACGTCAGTGTGTTTATTTAACTCTTTGCAAGCTTCTCCTCGTGTGTTTATGTGAACAGTACTCACAGTTTCTCACAGCGCAGACCGCTGGTCCCTTGTGGGCAGGTGCATGTGTTGTGGGGGCTGCAGGTGGCACCATGCTTGCAAGGTGGTATACAGGGAGTAGTGACCGCTACAAACACACACGCACACACACACACACACACTTCAATAACTCAGTAAATGTGTTATACAGAGCAGGGACAGTATAAAGAAAGGAAATGTGAGTAAATAAGTGGTGAAACCCAACGCTGCCACATTTTTCATGTTATATTGATTATTGTGTAATTGTATATTATATAACAGTGACAGGTTTTTCCGAGCTCTCTTTATTCCTCAGATTTAACGAGGCTGTTTTGTGACTGTGCCATTAATCAGAATCAGAATCAGAATCAGAAATACTTTATTGATCCCAGGGGGAAATTGCAGTTATTGCAGTAGCAGCCGGTTATGTAGAAATAATACTGATAATACTGATATATAGAATAATACTGATATATAGAAATGAATTCTGTTCTCATTGGTCCTCCTGTATTGTGTATCTCTTTCAAACTGCAGTTGAAGCTGAAATACTTCTTATTAATTCAGTACAGATGGATGGAGCTAAACTGCTTGGGCGTATGTGAATGTACTGGTTTTCATGACATCACTAAACAATGAATGCAAAATAAACTGGCAGCTTAGTTTCCATCCAGGACTGTATAGACTGAGCAGTGAATGGTGCATTTGCTTCTTCTTATAATATATATATAGCCATACAGCTACGCTGCTTCAACCCGGATTCGAACCGCGATCTTCGTGTTGAGAGAGAAAAAGAGCACACCACAACGGCGTGTCTCAAACAAAGGAAGAATTTCTTGTTGATTTTGGGATCGTTTTCATCCTCTTTATTTGGAATTTTTAATTCTATTTTCTTTGGGATTTTCTTCCTTTTTAATTTTTTTTCCTTTTTGTTTTGGGGATCTTATTCCTTCTTTTGTTGGGACATCTGAATTCTTTTTTTGAGTTTTCTTTTTGCTCCGTAGAGCTCACACAGAGTGGAGAGTGTGACAGTCACCTGCGGGACTTCCAGTCTGTTATAGGCCGCCCCCCAGGTGCTGCCGATGAGGCCTCATCAGCTTCCCGCTTTTCCACTTTGGTGGGCTTAGCAGTAACTGACAGACCCCTTTTAATATCAAACTTTAAAAAAAACGTATCTCACACACACACACAATATAAAACATAATATTCAATTGAATATTAAAAATAAACAACAATAATTGTCATTTAGCTGTAATTATAACAATAATCCAGCAGTTACTTATTTAAGCGATTTTTTATCACAGGGCCTTTAACACCCCACTATGCTTCATGGCGTGTATCAAAATGTGGAACAGGCCCCTGATTTTGGTTCGACTTGGCAAGAAGAAAAGAGTCAGCTGCCTCCGGTGGAGGGTTCATTACTGTTAGTGCTGTTGTAATTTCCTCTCTTGGTGTCCAACGAATAGAATAGACTGTCTTAACTGAGAACTCAGGTCCAGCACTCTGTTTCATCTGATACTGATAAACACACCGCCTGTATAACCATCATCAACTGGACATCAGACAAGATCTAGAACAAACTGGGCTGTAGTAAAACAGAAGATGCAGCCATAAACATCTCCTGAGTTCCTGAAAGACTGTCGTCAAGCTGACCATGCTTGTAACTGACCGTGACAGACTTAGTTTATCAGACGTGGGCTGGTGTGTGTGACTCCTCCTGAACTTGTACTCTCTATCTTAACCTTACATGTAATGATATGTGTTGTAATTCAACTAAAGTATAATGTATATACAGCATTGCTGTACATACAGTGGTCAGACTGTAATCAGACTGTTTCAGCAGGAACAGTCCATCCACACCGACATAGAGAGGGTCCGTCTATAAACCCCTCATTACAGAGACGAGTGCATGTTCAGAGTTCAGAGGTGTAAAAGACACTGAATTACAGAGATGTGGAAAAAGTGAGATGGTCAGCTGAGTCATCCTTCACCACAGAGACACAGAGAGAAGGTCAGCTGGCTCTTTTATGGGCATCTTACTGGCACGGTTCGAGTTCGCTTGCCCGGAGAGAGAAAGAACACTACAAATCAATGTAAAGTGATTCTGGCTGATCTTCTTTATCCTATAATAAAATGTTCCTACTCTGACGAGAGTGGTCTATTTCAGAGAGCACACGGGGTCACTGAATGGCCTGTTATAAATAAAAATGATGTAAGCAATGCTATGACCAATACACCAGTCACCTCCCCGGGTTCTTCTTCAGTGTACTATATTAATAGTAATATTAGTGAATAAGTGTGAGGAGATCAGAACTATAGAATAGTCGGTATGGAATTATTCCTGGAGCAGAATTAAACATCTGGTTGTGTTTAAAGAATGTTTAGAGGGTCTTTTAGAAATGAGCTCATTTGCTCTGATGCAGGTTTACATACTTTGAACATTCTGACCAGCAGCTTCATGAGGAGCCACATGAGCTGCTTCTCTAACAGGACTGAAGAAGATAGTGTAGATGCTGAGATCTTGTTCTGATAAACAGGTTTGGTGGTTTTATAGCTCTTATAAAAATATACATTCTCATTTTTACATTTAAATACACTCAAATGTTTGTTTTAGTAATATTTGTGTACATGGGCTCCAACTTCACTGTTTATACTCATCTCTCAGCACATTCAGATATAAACATCTTTATAACTATACACAGTTGCATTTCACAATGAATGGACCAATAGAAATGCTCCAAAATCACTTGGGGAAAATTCTGGTTCCATTGACTTACATTGAAGGTAAAGAAAGTTTGGGTTCTCTCCTGTAAAGTTACTATTTTGGAGATATTTGGAGATATGATGATATGTAGAATGGAAGTAACAGTGTTGTATATTTGTTGTAATGAGAATCAGCCAGTACATGCTAAACCAGAGCCAAAGTCATGTGTGACATCATTTAGCTACAGACACGCACATACCTGTTTCACAGAGAGTCCCTGTAAAGCCACTGACACAGCGACACCTGTTGAGTCCCACACACACTCCATCATTCTTACAGGGCTTCACACACAACACAGGCTCTGAGGAAACACAAACAGACACACAGTTCAATGACTGTATGTTGACCAGTAAGAACAGCAGATCTGTAAATAATGTAAATGTAAATGTAAATAATCCTACATACAATAGAAAGTAAGATGAATATGTTATTGTGAGAGAAGTAGATCAGATCTTGATCCAGTTTGAAGAACAAAGTTAGGTTCCAGATTTCTCCTGGACGCCCCAGACATTGTATGAATGTGTTCAGTTCCTTCAGCAGCAAATCTTGATTTATCTTAATGAAGTACTGAGCAGTCAAAGCAGGTATTAAAGGAGAACTGATAATAATACTGGGTTGTTTAGGAGAAGCTTGGAAAGAGTTAAATAAACACACTGACGTATGAAAAACACTACTTACTCTATTAATACTGATTAATATTTAATAATAATGTGTAAAAATACTACTTACTCTATTAATACTGTTTAATATTTAATAATAAAGTGTAAAAGCTCTACTTACTCTATTAATACTGATTAATATTTAATAATAAAGTGTAAAAGCACTACTTACTCTATTAATACTGATTAATATTTAATAATAAAGTGTAAAAGCTATACTTACTCTATTAATACTGATTAATATTGAATAATAAAGTGTAAAAGTACTACTTACTCTATTAATACTGATTAATATTTAATAATAAAGTGTAAAAGCACTACTTACTCTATTAATACTGATTAATATTTAATAATAAAGTGTAAAAGCTCTACTTACTCTATTAATACTGATTAATATTTAATAATAAAGTGTAAAAGCACTACTTACTCTATTAATACTGATTAATATTTAATAATAAAGTGTAAAAGCTCTTCTTACTCTATTAATACTGATTAATATTTAATAATAAAGTGTAAAAGATCTACTTACTCTATGAATACTGATTAATATTTAATAACAAAGTGTAAAAGCTCTACTTACTCTATTAATACTGTTTAATATTTAATAATAAAGTGTAAAAGCTCTACTTACTCTATTAACACTGATTAATATTTAAAAATAAAGTGTAAAAGATCTACTTACTCTATTAATACTGATTAATATTTAAAAATAAAGTGTAAAAGATCTACTTACTCTATCAATACTGATAATTATTTAATAATAAAGTGTAAAAGATCTACTTACTCTATTAATACTGATTAATATTTAATAATAAAGTGTAACAATACTACTTACTCTATTAATACTGATTAATATTTAATAATATAGTGTTAAATATCTACTTACTCTATTAATACTGATTAATATTTAATAATATAGTGTTAAAGATCTACTTACTCTATTAATACTGATAATTATTTAATAATAAAGTGTAAAAGATCTACTTACTCTATTAATACTGATTAATATTTAATAATAAAGTGTAAAAGATCTACTTACTCTATTAATACTGATAATTATTTAATAATAAAGTGTAAAAGATCTACTTACTCTATTAATACTGATTAATATTTAATAATAAAGTGTAACAATACTACTTACTCTATTAATACTGATTAATATTTAATAATATAGTGTTAAAGATCTACTTACTCTATTAATACTGATTAATATTTAATAATATAGTGTTAAAGATCTACTTACTCTATTAATACTGATTAATATTTAATAATAAAGTGTTTACTGAGTAAATAAAAGCTTCTGGTCTGGAAACGATAGTCTTTATATATTATAATGTCTCCTAGTGACTAAAACTTTTGTACTGTATGTGTCCGTATGTGAACTCTCTCTCTCTCTCTCTCTCTCTCTCTCTTCTCAGTTTCCATTAATGTCTCTTCCTTTTACACTTTATCAGCTCTGCCATCCTTCACTGCAGATATTTTTGGTTGGCAGGCCATTCCAGAGTAATTTAACCCCATCAAGCTGAGCGACCTGCCACGGTCTGTTCAGAGACTGGGCCAATGTTCCCTAGTTTAGAAGAGTTACGCTGTGAGAACGTTCACGCTGGTCATTGGCATGCTGCTGAGGCTCCTATTGTTATTATTCTTTCAACATGTTACTCCTATGTTACTGTATGTACTGCTGAGTATCACTTTGGTAAATCTATTACCATCAGTATTGAAATCATTATTTTAATACTTATTTATTTACTTCATGAACAAAAACAGTGTTTGTAAATATGTTCCTGACTGCAAATGTTTGCAAACTCCATAGTAAACATTCTGAGCCATGCTGTATGTTAGAAGGCAGTGATACAAAATTATTTTTATTAATAAAGTAAATAATAAATCTTTTGAGGACTTCATGGAAGCTTGAATGATGAAATTAATTTACTCCAAATATATAGAAAATAATATCTCAGTCCAGCTTTTGCATCAAAGGGTTACCTTCAAAGAACAACTCCAACAGCCAATTACAAACGTGCACATCATTATTACTGTTTAATTAAAGCAAGGGCGTCTGCAATGCACTTTCATTTGTTTATTCATGTGTGTGTTTGTAACAAACAATTAAATTAACATATAATTGTTTTTGGTGTTTCATTGTTTACATACAAAATAAAGGCAGCAGCAGATTTGAGGACTGATCTAAACCTACAGCTGCCAGCAGTGCTGATATAAACAGTGAGTCAGTACCTCTAATAGCAGTGTTTCCAGATTCGTTCTGCAGTAACTCTACGACACACCTGATCCGGCTGATCGTCCCATTATTGAGTGTGAAGCTGTGAAAGACTGAGTGTCCACGCTCGCAGCATTAACGCTGACCTGCAGTGATTATGTGTTGTTTATTCACTTTGTGTGTACATACCTATCTGACATCGAGCCCCCTGCCAGGACCCAGCACAGCTGCAGGTGTTGATGTCCACACACCTCCCACCATTCAGACAGGGGGGAGTGCAGAGAGCTAAACACACACACACACACACACACAAATATATGTTTACAGCAGTTCAAACAACACACAGTTCACATACAGTACAAATACACACATAGATTTACAACCCACATCACACACACACCTCACTACAGACTCACTCTGCACTCTACCGGTACTTCTGCTGGGTTCTGTTTATAAAGCTACATGACACTTACATAAACTTGTCATGACAGCCGACATAATCCTACATAAATGTTATAAATGTTTATTCCAGTGGTCATCAATCGCTATGCAGGTTACATTGGCCTGCTTTCATCCAAATCTGTTAATGTAGCCTTTATAACAGATGATGCTTGCTAGAAAGAGTGTTTATAAACGTATGTAGGGTCATGTCGGTTGTCATTATCAGCTTATGCAGGTGTCTTGAAGCCTTATGAACAAACCCTACAGTGAAGTGCTACCCAATATTCTATCTCCTGTATATCCTGCATCTCCTATCTGCCTTAGGCTCGCCCACTGTATATATCATATAGTTCTCTAGCAGTACCTAAATACATACATATATGTATATGTATGGGATTTTATTTAACTTGAGTATACATCATTTAGAAAAAGACCACCAGCTTTGCAAAAAAAAAATCTAATAAAATAATATAATTTAAGTTTAATAAGTTTTTTGATAAAATGTCAAAACATTAAAGTTCATTCCCACTGACTGACAGCTCACCATGTCTAGTTCTGGTTCTAACCACTGTTAGCCAGTCACATGACTGAGAAGCAGAAGTAGGTCCAGTTGGCTTTAGTGGTTAAATGATAAAAGAACAAAAATCCTGTGAAGTGTACGGAGGTGAAACATCAATAACATCACTTTTATAAATGAGGGTGAAACTGACCTGGTGTTAAATTAATGTGCACACCCAAACTCACTACTACCTCACCCCAAACTGCCCAAAACACTAGTCCTAAAACCATATAACACATAAAACAGAATACAGGACACGTGACTGTGATTCATTACTACCTGCTGGCTAGACTTCAAACGAAAACAGGCTGTTTAATCTCAGTGTTTACGTTTGACTCGGCTTACTTGTATATTTTTGGAATTCTGGCTCTCACCAGAAACAACAGTACTCAGCGCCACCTTGTGGACTAAGTGAACACTGGTTTTTAGTAACCTGTATCCACAGCGATAGCATAATATCAGCATCAGCAACTTTTTCAGACCAAATCTAAACATTATATCAGTTTTTAATGCCCAGCCCTTACAAACTGCCCACCACCTCAAAAAAAACAAAAACTTATACTCACGAGTGAGGCACTGAGGACCAACATAATCAGAAGGACACTGGCAGGTGTCAGGAGATACACATCGCCCACCATTTCCACACGGTAGCTCACACACCGCTGGGATAAATAAATAAATAAATAAATAAATAAATAAATGTATTAATTAGTTAAATAAATAAAAATGTTAACTAACTTTAAAGGCATGTGTGACATGAGTATGGAGGGATTTTGTTACCTGTATGGCAACCCTCTCCAGTCCACCCAGGGGGGCAGAGACAGGTGTTCCATCGCATGCAAGTTCCTCCATGAGCACAAGGTGGTGAGCACATAGCTAGTAAACACACACACACACACACACACACAGATATATCCATACATTTACAGTAAACCTAAAATCAGATGTTAGTTTATATCATATATCATATATCATATATCATATTTTGTATATATATTTTTTATTTCTTTTATTTGTTATCTTATCTATTGGTGAATGGAGGAGCAGCAAAGTAAGAATTTCATTGTACAGTGTAACTGTCTGTTCTGCTGTACATATGACAATAAAACTCTTGAATCTTGAATCTTTATTAAGCGTCCGATCATTTAGAGTTTAGTTAATTCTGTTAATTTAATATGTAAGGCTTTCAGTTCAGCTCCCCCTATAGGTCAGCATATACAAACTCACTCTGTGCTCCTATTGGTCAACATCCAGGTACACGTGGTAGGAGAGGCCAAAGTGGAAACATACAAAAAAAACTCTGACACGCTAGATATTCGTCAGGGAGTTGTTGGGGCGTCCCAGATGCCACATCGCTGTTCTTTGATTGAGTCACCCTACACGCCCTGTTCCTCTTTCCTGAAGCTCTAAGTGGAAAATATGCTGAGACATTAAAGTCGTCTCAAAATCAGACGTAATGTGTGTGTCTGATCTCAGCAGTAGACCTTTTCTGATGGTGTTCTTTGAGGGTTCTCCACCGAGTCCATCTCACACATACACACACACACACACACACACACACACACACACACACACACACAGACTCTCACTGTGCTGTACCTGAGCATCCAGGTCCTGGGTAGCCAGCAGGACAGTCACAGGTGTTGGGAGCAACACACACTCCAGAATTCTGGCAGCTAGGTTCACAGATGGCTGAGAGAGAGAGAGAGAGAGAGAGAGAGAGAGAGAGAGAGAGAGCGAGAGAGAGAGAGAGAGAGACAGAGAGAGAGAGACAGAGAGAGAGAGAGAGAGAGAGAGAGAGAGAGACAGAGAGAGATAGAGAGAGAGAGATAGAGATAGAGAGAGATATACAGAGAAAGAGAGATAGACAGAGAGCGAGATAGAGAGATATACAGAGAGAGAGATAGATAGAGAGAGAGACAGATAGAGAGAAAGATAGATAGAGAGAGAGAGAGATAGAGAGAGATAGATAGAGAGAGAGATAGAGATAGAGAGAGAGAGATAGAGAGAGATAGAGAGATAGATAGAGATAGAGAGTGAGATAGAGAGAGAGAGAGAGAGAGAGATAGAGAGAGATAGAGAGATAGATAGAGATAGAGAGTGAGATAGAGAGAGAGAGAGAGAGATAGAGAGATAGAGAGAGAGATAGAGACAGAGAGATAGAGAGAGAGATAGAGATAGAGTGAGAGAGAGAGAGATGTAAACAGAATCACAGAAGGTTGTAAACACTCCAGTACGAGTGTAGTAAGATTAGAGTTGCTGGAAGAGGCTTACGTTGGCATTTGGTGGGGTCATCAGTGCGAGGGTCAAATCCTGACCTACAGGTGCAGTTAAAGCTACCTGCATGATTCACACACACCTGCTCACATCCCCCGTTAAAGCTCTCACACTCGTCCACATCTACGGAGACATGTTGT
Organism: Megaleporinus macrocephalus; assembly: GCA_021613375.1. Classification (NCBI taxonomy): domain Eukaryota; kingdom Metazoa; phylum Chordata; class Actinopteri; order Characiformes; family Anostomidae; genus Megaleporinus; species Megaleporinus macrocephalus. Next base: position 1,747,669 of record CM038707.1, on the reverse strand, counting down.
ACAATCTGTCGTTAAAGTGAGCAGAAACATCTCCACCGTGTTTGTGTTTGTATGTATTTATTAAATTAGAGGATGTTTATTAGAGGATGTGTTTATTATCCAGTCACTGATTAAGATGTTACTATGAATTCACTGGATATGAACAGTGTGATGATACCCAGGCAGGTTCTCTGGTCTTTGGCCAACGTCCATCCGTCTCTGCAGCTGCACTGAACGTGTCCCTCAGCGCCCAGAGAGCACACATGTTCACAACCCCCATTCCGCAGCGAGCAGGAAGTGATGTCTATCAGAAACACAACACACACACACACAGGTACACATACTTGCAGGCACATTAGTATTATTACTAAGAGAACAGATATGAAGCGTGACAGCACACTTCCTTTTCTTCAGCCTCGACTCCAAAACTAAAAATCTCAGTCATTTCAGAAAATCTTTTAATAAAGAAAGATTTTAAAGGTGCGGTATGTAAGATTAACGAAATTTCATAAACACGACCACGTTTTCATCAGTGTATGAATAATTAACTGTAATTAAGCTGTAGTTAGTATAGAATGAGTGGCTCTAGAGAGTCACTTCCACCTATTTACAACAAAACCACAGCTTGAACTTGGTGGCACAACATGGTTGGAGACGTGTAGACGTGGAAGAAGAATCAGTAGATGTTGTTAGTGTTGGTTAACCATATGAGACATATGAGAACCTACATATTTATTAATTAGCGCAAGAAAAAAACAAACAAGGTTGAATCTTCATCTTCAAAGATGCACAAAGAAGACAGCTACTGTAGGTTCTACTACACGCCTGGAAAGTGAAGGGTGGGCAAGGGGTATTCAGGTAGTTGCAATCTGCAATCTCACCACTAGATGCCACTAAATCTTACATACTACACCTTATGTATATATACATGTATATATAAAGTAAAGTAAACAGACAAGACAGGAATTTATATAAAGTATATAAAGTAAAACAGACAAGACAAGAATTTATTTATTTTTTTTAAAACAGGAATTAATATATCACCTTTAGAAGATATGCTCTACAAGGGTCTACACAGACATTCTATTGATTTGGCATCCATTCCTAGCATTAGTACCAATAAATACGTGGAGAACAGTATTTAAAACCCCTATTTATTCCTTCTTCTTTTAATTCTTCCCAATGTACATATGTATGTATGTATGTATGTATGTATGTATGTATGTGTGTATGTATGTATGTATGTATGTATGTATGTGTGTATGTATGTATGTATGTATGTATGTATGTATGTATGTATGTATGTGTGTATGTATGTATGTATGTATGTATGTATGTATGTATGTATGTATGTATGTATGTGTGTATGTATGTATGTATGTATGTATGTATGTATGTATGTATGTATGTGTGTATGTATGTATGTATGTATGTATGTATGTGTGTATGTATGTATGTATGTATGTATGTATGTATGTGTGTATGTATGTATGTATGTATGTATGTATGTATGTATGTATGTGTGTATGTATGTATGTATGTATGTATGTATGTATGTATGTATGTGTGTATGTATGTATGTGTGTATGTATGTATGTATGTATGTATGTATGTATGTATGTATGTATGTATGTGTGTATGTATGTATGTGTGTATGTATGTATGGTTATATGCACATTTATATAATTTGGAATATGTCTGTACTTTAACATTGGAGGTCTGAGGTGCAGGTGGTGTGGGTGGGTTTGCGGGACTAGGATCTGTTTTTGTATTTCATGAAAAAATACCTTGATCAAATATCTTGTTTAAATGTTTAAATATGGCTAACAATGAACGCAAGTTGAGGGCCACCAATCAGCATGAAGCAATTTGCATAATGCCATTTAGTGACTATACATTTTACTGTAACTATTCCATTAATATGATTAGACTCCCACTGAAGCCCACATTCACACACATCAGTACCAAAACCAGAGCTATGTGTGTGTGTGTGTGTGTGTGTGTGTGTGTGTGTGTGCAGACATGCAGGTAACATACTGACGCAGGTGGTGTTCAGGTGGTCCAGCAGTAGAGGAGCAGGACAGTGACAAATGTGTCCTCCTTGCGTGTTTGTGCAGCCATGAGAACAGCCTCCATTCTGCAACTTGCATTCATCTATGTCTAACACACACACACACACACACACACACACAGACACACACAATATCGATTAGTTTTACTAGCTTTCTAAGGACACATCCTGCAAAAAAGGAGATTATAACTGTTTTAAAATGAGTAATAATGGTTATTAGTCACACCATAAACACTTTACAGAATATGAATAAGCAGTTACAACACATTACTACTACTAACAGACTGTGAGCTCTTCTATCTGATGAGTGTGAATGTGTATTAAAGCTGGCAGGTGATGGAAAAGGCAGAGTAAGATCAGTAAACATCAAAATCTGAGCTTTAACTGTATTAAAGAACGTGGATTCAATATTATTTGTCTAATTTATGTGTTGTAACAGTGTAATAATGCTTATTAGTGAGCTAATGATCTAAATAATAACCATTAATAAACTCATTTTAAGCCACTAATAACAATTTTTAAGCACAGAATCTAGAGGAGCAGTTTAGGACTGACTGGTACAACAGCTCAAACACTTATACAACACTTATACAACATTTATACAACACTTATACAAAACACTTATACAACATTTATACAAATACTGTGAAATGCGTTTTAATGCATGGAGAGAGAAAAAAAACACAATCATTTTCTGTACATTCTGGTTTGGACTGGTTTGGACGCTTCACCCGTGTGTGAGCGCCGATGCAATCAACACCCATACACTGGCAGATAAACACAGAAATAGAAATCAGCCTGAACCCAGATCAGTAGAGACGAGGGTTTATCCAACACCAGAGGAACATTCGCTGATCCTCAGAAGAACAGGCCAGTTTGTGGCATTACGACAGACGTTCGCCCTCGAGTAAACACAACGTTACACACCAGCGTCCTCGCCAGCGCAGAGTGTGTATGAGACGCCGGGACGCCCCTCTGGAGCTACATTTGGATGTTGGAGAAGACAAAAGAGACGTTTTACAGTCGTAGCCTGCACTAAAGTACCAACCCACACAGCTGTATCTGTCTATGTGCAGCTGGTATCCCTGCTGACAGGAGCAGAGGAAGGAGCCGGGGGTGTTGGTGCAGATCTGCTCACACGTTCCGTTACCACTTACACACTCATCCACATCTGCAGAGAGAGAGAGAGAGAGAGAGAGAGAGAGAGAGAGAGAGAGAGAGAGAGAGAGAGAGAGAGAGAGGGGGACATAACGTACACAGTTAAATATTAGCACAGAGAAAGTGAATGCGTTAACATAATGAATTATTACCAGGATGACTTTTTTAACCCCGTACACTCCAGTTTATTAAACACTACAGCTTATTACTCAGTAACTACAGGAATTACACAGAGATGTTCCTAACTTATAGGAGTGTGTTTCTTTCTTGAGCTCAACAACTGCCCATCCTGTGTGGTCTGATACTGAACAACTGCCCATCCTGTGTGGTCTGATACTGAACAACTGCCCATCATGTGTGGTCTGATACTGAACAACTGCCCATCCTGTGTGGTCTGATACTGAACATTTGCCCATCCTGTGTGGTCTGATACTGAACAACTGCCCATCCTGTGTGGTCTGATATTAAACAACTGCCCATCCTGTGTGGTCTGATACTGAACAACTGCCCATCCTGTGTGGTCTGATACTGAACAACTGCCCATCCTGTGTGGTCTGATACTGAACAACTGTCCATCCTGTGTGGTCTGATACTGAACAACTGCCCATCCTGTGTGGTCTGATATTAAACAACTGCCCATCCTGTGTGGTCTGATACTGAACAACTGCCCATCCTGTGTGGTCTGATACTGAACAACTGCCCATCCTGTGTGGTCTGATACTGAACAACTGTCCATCCTGTGTGGTCTGATACTGAACAACTGCCCATCCTGTGTGGTCTGATATTAAACAACTGCCCATCCTGTGTGGTCTGATATTAAACAACTGTCCATCCTGTGTGGTCTGATACTGAACATTTGCCCATCCTGTGTGGTCTGATACTGAACAACTGCCCATCCTGTGTGGTCTGATATTAAACAACTGCCCATCCTGTGTGGTCTGATACTGAACAACTGCCCATCCTGTGTGGTCTGATACTGAACAACTGCCCATCCTGTGTGGTCTGATACTGAACAACTGTCCATCCTGTGTGGTCTGATACTGAACAACTGCCCATCCTGTGTGGTCTGATACTGAACAACTGCCCATCCTGTGTGGTCTGATATTGAACAACTGCCCATCCTGTGTGGTCTGATACTGAACAACTGCCCATCCTGTGTGGTCTGATACTGAACAACTGCCCATCCTGTGTGGTCTGATACTGAACAACTGCCCATCATGTGTGGTCTGATACTGAACATTTGCCCATCCTGTGTGGTCTGATACTGAACAACTGCCCATCCTGTGTGGTCTGATATTAAACAACTGCCCATCCTGTGTGGTCTGATACTGAACAACTGCCCATCCTGTGTGGTCTGATACTGAACAACTGCCCATCCTGTGTGGTCTGATACTGAACAACTGCCCATCCTGTGTGGTCTGATACTGAACAACTGTCCATCCTGTGTGGTCTGATACTGAACAACTGCCCATCCTGTGTGGTCTGATACTGAACAACTGTCCATCCTGTGTGGTCTGATACTGAACAACTGCCCATCCTGTGTGGTCTGATACTGAACAACTGCCCATCCTGTGTGGTCTGATACTGAACATTTGCCCATCCTGTGTGGTCTGATACTGAACAACTGCCCATCCTGTGTGGTCTGATATTAAACAACTGCCCATCCTGTGTGGTCTGATACTGAACAACTGCCCATCCTGTGTGGTCTGATACTGAACAACTGTCCATCCTGTGTGGTCTGATACTGAACAACTGCCCATCCTGTGTGGTCTGATACTGAACAACTGCCCATCCTGTGTGGTCTGATACTGAACAACTGCCCATCCTGTGTGGTCTGATATTAAACAACTGCCCATCCTGTGTGGTCTGATACTGAACAACTGCCCATCCTGTGTGGTCTGATACTGAACAACTGCCCATCCTGTGTGGTCTGATACTGAACAACTGCCCATCCTGTGTGGTCTGATACTGAACAACTGTCCATCCTGTGTGGTCTGATACTGAACAACTGCCCCTCCTGTGTGGTCTGATACTGAACAACTGTCCATCCTGTGTGGTCTGATACTGAACAACTGCCCATCCTGTGTGGTCTGATACTGAACAACTGTCCATCCTGTGTGGTCTGATACTGAACAACTGTCCATCCTGTGTGGTCTGATACTGAACAACTGCCCATCCTGTGTGGTCTGATACTGAACAACTGCCCATCCTGTGTGGTCTGATACTGAACAACTGTCCATCCTGTGTGGTCTGATACTGAACAACTGCCCATCCTGTGTGGTCTGATACTGAACAACTGTCCATCCTGTGTGGTCTGATACTGAACAACTGCCCATCCTGTGTGGTCTGATACTGAACAACTGTCCATCCTGTGTGGTCTGATACTGAACAACTGTCCATCCTGTGTGGTCTGATACTGAACAACTGTCCATCCTGTGTGGTCTGATACTGAACAACTGTCCATCCTGTGTGGTCTGATACTGAACAACTGACCATCCTGTGTGGTCTGATACTGAACAACTGACCATCCTGTGCGGTCTGATACTGAACAACTGCCCATCCTGTGCGGTCTGATACTGAACAACTGTCCATCCTGTGTGGTCTGATACTGAACAACTGACCATCCTGTGCGGTCTGATACTGAACAACTGACCATCCTGTGTGGTCTGATACTGAACAACTGTCCATCCTGTGTGGTCTGATACTGAACAACTGCCCATCCTGTGCGGTCTGATACTGAACTCCCGGTCCTGCAGATCCAGGTTTTTTTTAGTTGTACGTGTGTGTGTGTGTGTGTGTGTGTGTGTGTGTGTGTACCTGTACAGTTGTGTACGTCCTCTGTCAGGGTGTATCCCACTTTGCACGTGCAGCCGTATGTGCCAGGCAGGTTAACACAGCTGTGCTCACAACGGCCGTTATTTATCGCACATTCGTCAACATCTGTCACCACAGCAGAAAACATCATCCACAAACAGAAGAGACCGAAACTACAGCCTCTGGGGCATTTCTTACTGACTCTGTGCTCTTAAATCTATTAAAGGTGCAGTATACGATTTCCAACTAATACAAAATCTCCTCCCGGTCTGCCAGCTGTCTGTCCTCAGGTGAAACAGTCCAGGCCCAGTAACTGTGAATGAATTTCAGCCAATGACTAAGACTAAGTTTAGTTTAGGGTTTTATGGCTACGCAGTTCTTCCGAACCATGCTTGCTTGCTTGCATTGAAAATGCACATCCATACATTTGGGGAGGCGGGGCTTGTTAAAGTGCAGCTTAAATATTAATTGTTGTTTTCCAGAATCATATACTGCACCTTTAATGTACTGTTCAAACTGGATAAGTTTTGTTTAATGTCATTTAAAACACATGGGATAAAATATCAGGACACTGCTGATTTGCTGATTTACTCATGGACCTGGTCAGCGATTATTTAAATTATAATACCGTCCAGTTTAAAACTAATCCAGCTCAAATAAAGCTATGATGAAAAGACTGACCGTAGCAGGAGTGACCGTCTCCACTGAACCCCTGGTGGCACTGGCAGAAATACGAGCCCATCACGTTTCCACAGCGAGCATTCACATCACAGCTGTGGACCCCTGATAAACACTCATTCACATCTACACAACACCACAGACATCAGCAGGTCATCATCAGCACCTGTGATTCACTCAGCAGAATAAAAAGTCTTACGAGCCAGAGGTTAGAGAACCAGCCTTGTGACCAGAGGGTCACCGGTTCAATCCCCTGAACTGACTGGACACGACTGAAGTGCCCTTGAGTAAGACACCTAACCAAGTGTGCTCACTGCACCCTAGTGTGTTTGTTCACTAGTATGTGTTTGTGTGTACGTGGGTGTTTCACTGCCCCCTAGTATTTGTGTTTACTAGTGTGTGTGTGTGTGTACATGGGTGTTTCACTGCCCCCTATTGTTTGTGTTCACTAGTGTGTGTGCGCACGTGGGTGTTTCACTGCCCCCTAGTGTTTGTGTTCACCAGTGTGTATGTATGTGGGTGTTTCACTGGTCCTTAGTGTGTTTGTGTTCAATAGTGTGTGTGTATGTAGGTGGTTTACTACCCCCTAGTGTGTGTGTTCACTAGTGTGTGTGTATGTGGGTGTTTCACTTCCCCCTAGTGTGTGTGTGTTCATTAGTGTGTGTGTATGTAGGTGGTTTACTACCCCCTAGTGTGTGTGTTCACTAGTGTGTGTGTATGTAGGTAGGTTACTACCCCCTAGTGTGTGTGTGTTCACTAGTGTGTGTGTATGTAGGTAGTTTACTACCCACCAGTGTGTGTGTGTTCACTAGTGTGTGTGTATGTAGGTAGTTTACTACCCCCCAGTGTGTGTGTGTTCACTAGTGTGTGTGTAAGTAGGTGTTTCACTGCCCTCTTGTGTGTATGTATGTGGGTATTTTACTGCCCCCTAGTGCATTGAAGGTTAACAAAACACTGTGTGATGCATTCTCACCTGTGCAGTGTGTTCCATTGCCACGGTATCCACGTGAACACACACACTTGTAGCTTCCCAGTGTGTTCTCACACTCGCCTCGATTAGTACACACACCTTGCAGCTCCACACACTCGTCCACATCTGGAGAAACATAAATTAGTTACCATAATAATAAAATAATGCAGCCAATGATTTATTTAGAGACCAATATCTGCAGCGTCCCAACAAACGTTTGTTTTTAATCTGTTCTACAGTTTTATTGTAATACCTTTGCATTTGTGGATGTCAGGACACAGAACACCTACACAAAGAGAGAGAGAGACAGAGAGAGAGAGAGAGAGAGAGAGAGAGAGAGAGAGAGCAAGCACATGGATGCAATGAGGCAGGCAGTGTGTTAGCAGCTGGTGTAGTTAGTGCTGGTGCAGAGACGCATACAAAGAGCTGAAGAATGATGAAGCAGATAAAGTGACTCAAGCAGCCTGAGGTCGATTAGTTTTAAAAGCCATAACATACACTATCAGTCAAAAGTTTGGACACACCTCCCCAGGTTCTTCCTATGTGTACTATATTAATAGTAATAATATTAGTGCTGCTGAAGGAATTTAACTAATAAATGAACAATAAACTTAATTAATTCATTAACTTGGCTGGTAGCACTTTGACAGAACAACAGACAGAAAAAGAGTTAGAGACACAAACTCACCCACACAAGCTGCCTTGTCTTCTCTGAAGCCGGACTGACACACACACCTGTAGCTGCCCTCAGTGTTTAGGCACACATTCCCAAGTTCCCTCCTACAGCT
>CM038707.1:1686711-1734211 GCA_021613375.1 Megaleporinus macrocephalus | reverse complement strand
AATTTAATATAAATAATAAACACTACCAGTTTGGAAAAGTTTGGACACACCTACCTGAATATATCTGTGTATAGTTATAAAGGTGTTTAGATCTGAATGTGCTGAGAGACGAGTGTAAACAGTGAAGTTGGAGCCCATGTACACAAATATTACTAAAACAAACATTTGAGTGTATTTAAATGTAAAAATGAGAATGTATATTTTTCTAAGAGCTATAAAACCACCAAACCTGTTTATCAGAACAAGATCTCAGCATCTACACTATCTTCTTCAGTCCTGTTAGAGAAGCAGCTCATGTGGCTCCTCATGAAGCTGCTGGTCAGAATGTTCAAAGTATGTAAACCTGCATCAGAGCAAATGAGCTCATTTCTAAAAGAGCCTCTAAACATTCTTTAAACACAACCAGATGTTTAATTCTGCTCCAGGAATAATTCCATACCGACTATTCTATAGTTCTGATCTCCTCACACTTATTCACTAATATTACTATTAATATAGTACACAGAAGAAGAACCTTATTCACTAATATTAGTACTATTAATATAGTACACAGAAGAAGAACCTTATTCACTAATATTAGTACTATTAATATAGTACACAGAAGAAGAACCTTATTCACTAATATTAGTACTATTAATATAGTACACAGAAGAAGAACCTTATTCACTAATATTAGTACTATTAATATAGTACACAGAAGAAGAACCTTATTCACTAATATTAGTACTATTAATATAGTACACAGAAGAAGAACCTTATTCACTAATATTAGTACTATTAATATAGTACACAGAAGAAGAACCTGGGGAGGTGTGTTCAAACTTTTGACTGATAGTGTCGTTATAGTAAATGTAATAAAACTTACAGTAAACTTTAAAATAAACTGTAACATCAAAACCATGCAGTTTACTATCTGACCTGGTGTTTGGCCGGTGGGTCGGTGTGTTTGAGGACTTCGTTGTCCTCTTGTCCAGTGGTCAGGTAGTGAGTGGACTGGATTGCCAGCAGTAAAAGGACACTTGGAATTCCCATCCTAGAGGCAAAGGGTCAGTTTAAGGTACTTGCAGCACAGGTAGACCTCACCTTTAGAACATGGCACACCTTATACTCTCCACACTCTGTACATAAAACTACAGCCTACAAAGCTCCAACAAAGCTCCAGCTGTGGGCTTCTCAGAAGGTCTGGAGGTCATTCTCCACCTCACACACTCCACAAGCCCAGACACGACCGCCAGCAGCCTGTTATTAACTCTACCAGATCCTAGATCATCAGTGGAGAACAGTCTGCAAACAAAGAAGGACCTCGGAGCCACTTTCTTTTATCCTCGCGCACAAATTCAGTACACTGTTACTGAAACTGCAGCTGGTCAGCAGTGGTCACTCAGATTAGACCACAGAGGACATCGAGAAACTCTGTTATGTGGTCTTTCTGTTTGGCTCTGTTTGGAAACAGCACACGCGCCTCAGGCTTCATCTCTGCATCTCACACACAACACAGAACAAAGAGAAAGTAACGAAACGCACGCGCGAAAAGACTCTATACAACAAATCAGAGATCAGACAATCAGACAAACCTGGTACGTGTGCTGGGGGTCGCGCTGAGAAGCTCTGCTCGCTCCTGAACTCCACACTGAGGGCTGGACCGAGTTCCACATCCTGTGCTTTAATCGTGTACTTCCCATTCACCGCGCGAGCGAGCCGCATGCGCTGCACGGCGGGACTGTTTTGGAAGTCTGCAGCGCGTGCAGAGTCTGTAATAATAACTATAACCATAACACAGGGCATCAGTCACTTCATCAGAGTACAGCACGTGCTAGGGCTGCATTGTGTACTGCATGCATATGCAGTGGAATGGGGTTCCATAACTAGGCATACATAAATAAATAAATAAATAAATAGGTGCTTTATGGGGCACTTTGCATGACGTTGCAACCTGTTGAATTCATACTGCATACACTAGGGGGCAGCATATTACCAGAAAGTGCACAGCTCCTCCTCCCCCCTCTTCAGTTCTTACCAGCCTGCAGGAAACATGGGGCGTGTCCGAATTCATCTACCTCTGTACTACTCAGTAGTGAAATCAGTAGGTGGGCGTGGCCAGTGTGTCTGAATACTCAGTATTCACTCAGCAGTACGTGAACGTTACCTGGATGACCTCCTGAATCAGGAGACGTATTTAAGTACACTGAGCTATCCCATGATTCAGCTGGAGCAGCGGTGGGATTAAAACAGCAGAGCGTGGGCTGCGTGTATGTAGCTGCTGCTGGAGAACTGAACTTAGAGCTACTTACGTTTCTTCTGGAGTAAAAAATGATTAGGTTCCTTCTGATTGGTCATCTCCGAGTCACAGCTCGACACCGTCTGAGTACAGATTCAGGCTAAAACGAGGCTCAGCTTCACAAACAGGATCTAAGATGATGTTAGTAAAGGAGTAGCGGGACGTGTACAGTGGTGGTCTTGTGTTGAAGGGGGACGTAGTGGGTCTGAGATTGTGTGGATACTAAACACTGGTACTGAAACTGTCTGAAACTGTTTAACCACTTGACCAGTACGTACTGGGTCCAGTCTGGTACCTACTGACCTAGTAGGCAAGCAAATCAGGTGGCGGTGGTGGTCGCTCACCAAGAGCTTCAGATGTTTGGATTTATTTTTTCATCACCCTCCAAAATAAACATCTCCATTTTATCCCATTTTTTTCCTACATCATTTATACCTGGCAGGTTAGAGCTTTCCTGATGAATGGACCAATAGAAACGCTCTAAAATCAATTAAACCTTTTTACATTCACTCACTCTGTTCAGAACAATTTTCTCCTGCTGGGCTGATCGTACACTGACTCACTGTCGCCCCTTGAGGTGCACTGAGGTATTACAGATAGGGTGATCCGAGCCTAGCTGCTTATAAATAAATCTTAACTTGATAATTTAATAATTTACAGAACATTTTGTAGCTGAAAACACATCTCCATTTTTATTGATTTTCATTTTTCGGCATTATATTAATGCAGCAGCTGCCGTTTACATTGTATGAAGATTTCATGATGAATGGACCAATAGAAATGCTCCAAAATAACATGCAAAAATTCTGGTTCCATTGACTTCCATTAAAAGTAGGACTATTTTTTTGGGAAATGCATGTTTTTCTTAGGACAGCAACGATATGCAACACCGTACAGGAGATTTAACATGAAGGGATTTGTAGTTTCACCTGGAATACTTGTAACTCCACACCTGGTACATCTGGGAATGTTATAAGGTAGCAGGTATATGGATCTTCACAGTAGTTATACTATTAAAATGACGTGACGTCAGTTTTCATTGGTTGTCTTTTAAATGACTCGACTCTTCAGTTTTCTTTGATGTAATAAGGAATGTAATAACAGCAGATTGTACAGGTACCAAACAGCTACAGCTTTGGATTGTTTCACAGATTCTGGTAATGGATTCTGGACATGTAGATTCAAAAATGTAGTTCTAATGAAATATTTTACAGCATAACTGAAAAATTTTGAAAATGTTAAAAATTTATATCACTGTATTCAAGCATTTCATTTTCTAATTGAACTGTACAATATTTACCTTCTGGCTACTATCCACTGTTTTCCCTCTTGTCCTTGATCCGTAAGTATTCGTAACAATGTATGTCACCATCTGGCCTTACATTCGCGAACCCCCGGTGTAAATGAAAACAAAAGCTGATAACAAATAAAAGTCAACAGGTCCCAAAAATCTAAACCCATAATTTATTGAGTCTATGAAGTCTTTTGTCCAAATCCATACCTAAAATTATTAACACTGTAAATGTCTTTTCCAAACTTTCAATCATGTATGAATTTTTCAGTCCTTTGGTCCAGAATTCCAGATAAACCTGTAGTTAATCAGTTAAAAGTGTTTTTCATGGTTACAGAACTGACTACAGTGCAGTTACTGCTACTACGGCTGTGAACGACTGAATGAGTTGTGCTGTGGATCTACAGTTTGATTGGGTGGAGCATAAACTGCTGTTGGTTGTTGGTTTCTGTCCTAAGGCTGTTAAACGGTTCACACATTTAAAGATCAAACTTAGTGAGTTTATGAAGAAGGTCACAAATCCCAGCCCAGGGCTCCATTCTGGGGCCGATTTTGTTTGCCTTGTTTTTATAAATGACTAGTGTATAGACATTTAAGCTAAAAACATACTTTTATGCTGAAAACATGTCATTTATATGCTCCAGGTGGCATTACAGTCGTTATAAATTGCTCTACTGAGTTTCCAGTCGGCATTAAATGCTTAGAAAACAAAGCTCATGTTCTTCTGAAAAGCTGGAGCTGATGAGTTTAACATTCTACATCTGAAGTAAATCCATTGAAAAGGAGGACCGTGTACATGTATTTGCGTATATGGACTGATTTTTATTTTAGAAATGATTTCAGTTTTAGATCTAAGACTACTTTACTACATATGATCATTTATGGAGATATACTGTATATGGTCACCATTCAAAGAAAAACATGTATCTCAATTTTTGATGATTTTCATTTTTCTACGACATTTGAACACGACAGTTGCTCTTTATGTCCCGTGACAGTTTCCTGATGAATGGACCAATAGAAATGCTCCAAAATAGCTTGGGAAAGCATTCTGGTGCCATTGACCTGCATTGAAAGTAAAGACAGTTTTTGGCCTCTCCTGTAAAGTTGCCATTATGAAGATGTTGTTTTTCTTTGGATGGTGACGATAAGCATACAGCCTTCTCTTATTTACAGAGTCCTGATTCAGTGACCTTGTCTGGATATACTGCATCACCAGCGTTAAGTCTCTTACTCACCACTGCATTCTTATGATATGGAAAACTATCTTGGACATATAGTTATCTGCAGAAAGACTAAAACTAGATATGTTAACTTGCCTTAAACAATCTCTGGAAAATACTGTGTTGCTCTTGCCCTTGTTTATCACACTGTATGTAAACCCAGTGGCTAATGAACCTGAAGCCCAAATAAAATTAACAACAAAAAAAAGAAAAAGCTAATTGGAACCAACAAACTCAGAGCCAAGACAACTACAGAGGCAGACACAGAGTGATGTGCTCAGTGAAGTACAAAGGAATCCAGGACTAACAGCTAGAGGTTTAAAGGGGTCATTGGGATTGGGTAACCCCTGTGTTGAGAGTCTGCCATAAGAAAAACACTGACCAGGTGTGGAGTCCAGGGCAGGAGACCAGGAGACCACAGCTAAACCAGGTTCACAACAAGACCAGCCCAAAAACAATTAAATAAATAAAAACGCTACTAGGAAGATGTTTATTGGGCTGATGAAACTAACCTGCATGCCACCATTAAAACATCATCCTGACAGTGAACACTGGTGAAGGTGACTTTATGATATGGGGCTGCTTTGGGGCCTGGACTGGTCATAATCTGTCATCAAGTATAAAAATAGTTATTTTCACCAAAAAGAAGGTCCCATACAGAACCTACATACCAGGTTAGCTCAGCGTTCCGTGTGAAAAAAGCCCAGATGTGAGAGTGTGAAATTTTTTAAAGTATTTTTTAGAGTCTAATTAAAGTCTAGTGTATGACTAAGAGTTACACGTTCATATGCAGAACTGAAGAAAAGCAAAAAGAGCAGCGACTCGTTCAGCACTGCTGTGAGTGAGACTGAAACACAACAGATGGTCCATGACTGCCACGCTTCTTCTACGTCCCCACGTGTGACCCCCGCGTGTGCACGTGTAGGAGTATATTGGGACTTAACAGCTGAGTCGGAATAAGAGGCAGAAACAAAATGCAGTAAGATCTTTATTATCAACGGTCATCTCATCTGTAGCAGTAGTGCAGGTGTGAACGAGTGCAGGTACTTGAGAGTGTTTTAAATCTTATTGAAAGCTGCTACATCCACACTCTGGACCTACAAAAGAACACAAACACAACAGTAAGGTCTCACACACACACAAACACACACACTATACTAGTGAGGTCATCCATAGGTTTCTATTGATCTTTGTTTTACTATAACTAAATAATACTACACCTAAACCTAACCCTAACCTCATTACCACAAAGACTAATGTTCTGCTCTATTCATTTTTTTTTCAACTAGATTTTTGGAGAAAATGAGGTGTCCTAAAGTGAGGACCAGCAAAATGTCCTCACTTTTCCAAAAAAATCAGACTATACTATACTAGTGAGGACATGTGGTCCTCACAACTATACCTCTACAAGAACACACACACACACACACACACACACACATTTACTTACATAGTCTTCAAACTTAGTGATCTCCTCCTCCAGCAGGTCTGTTCCCACCTTGTCGTCCTCAACCACACAATTGATCTGCAGCTTCTTAATACCGTAACCAACGGGTACCAGCTTGGAGGCTCCCCATAGCAACCCGTCAATCTGTACTGACCTCACACACTCCTCCAGTTTCGCCATGTCAGTCTCGTCATCCCACTGCAGAACCAGACAGACAGTTACTAAACTAAAATATTAATAACTAAACACACTGACATACATAAAACCAGTACTTCATGTATTAATACAGTCTATTTAAAAATGATTATTAATACAGTTTATTTACAAATTAATCAAATTGAAGTGTTTGAAAGTTTCCACACACACACACACACACACACACACACACACACACACACACACACACACACACACACATATATATATATCCAATATGGCAGCTTTACAGGAGAAAATAAAAACGTCTTTACTTTCAGTGCAAGTCAATGGAAGTTATTTTGGAGCATTTTTATTGGTCCATTTATTATGAAATCTTTAAACTATGTAAATGGCAACTGTCGTGTTCAAATGATGTAGGAACATGCAAATAAAAATGTGTATATATGCTTTTCCTTGGACAGTTACGATATATATTACTTGCTGGCCAATGAAAACCAACAAGCTTAAATGTTTTGTGTTTTTTTTGTTTTCTACATAAATTTAACTTTATATTATGTTAAAATTTCATGAAGATTAAACAAAAAAAAACAGCTTTAAACAAAATACCTGTTCATCATTTCCATTAACGTAAGAGGTTAGTGATCATTAGTGCTGTGCATTACTTTTTTCTGTTTTTTTTCTGATAACTGACAAGATGGCAGAAAAAAATACATATGACATACGGGGTGTTGTTAAAATTCAGGGTAGAAAAGCTGATCCTCTCACTTAGCCGTCACGTACAGCACCGTTTTAATAACTAACATCTAAAACAAAGAGCCTTAACTGGACACAGAACGTCTCCAACTTAGACAGATGAAAGAAACGACAGAGCCAATCAAAGCAAATCAGTAAACACACTGATTAACAGGACACACCGGCTTGACATCCAGCAGGATGGAGGACTTGGCGATGAGGGCGGGTTTCTTGGCCTTTTTGGCCGCGTATTCCTGCAGACGCTGCTCCTTGAGTCTCTCCGCCTCCTCATCCACCTCCTCATCACTGCCGAACAGGTCGATATCATCGTCTTCCTCCTCCACGTCGTCCTTCTTCGCGGGGGCCGGCTTGGGAGCGGCTTTCTGTGGAAACAGACGAGCTGTGAGCGGCTGAGGAGACGCGAGTGTGTGTTTCAGAGTCTGTGTTGGTGTTTGTTTATATTCACGTTGGGAGCTGTTCCGTTAACCACTGGAGCTGGAGCTGCCGGCCTTTTCTCCAGGACAGAGACTCGACTCTCCAGCTTAGAGAGAGCGGCACGCAAGTCCTCCACCACTGAAACAAAGAGGAGAGAGAGAGAGAGAGAGAGAGAGAGAGAGGAAGAGAGAGAGAGAGAGAGAGAGAGAGAGAGAGAGGAAGAGAGAGAGAGAGAGAGAGAGAGAGAGAGGAAGAGAGAGAGAGAGAGAGAGAGAGAGAGGGAGGGAGAGTAGGAGAGAGGGAGGGAGAGTGAGAGGGAGAGGGAGAGGGAGAGAGAGACAGAGAGAGGGGGGGGGGGGGAGAGGGAGAGAGAGGGGGAGAGAGAGAGGGAGAGAGAGAGAGAGAGAGAGGTAGAGAGAGAGAGAGAGAGAGAGAGAGGAAGAGAGGAAGAGAGAGAGAGAGAGGAAGAGAGAGAGAGAGAGAGAGAGGAAGAGAGAGAGAGAGAGAGAGAGAGAGAGGGAGGGAGAGTAGGAGAGAGGGAGGGAGAGTAGGAGGGAGAGGGAGAGGGAGAGAGAGACAGAGAGAGGGGGGGGGGGGGAGGGAGAGAGAGGGGGAGAGAGAGAGGGAGAGAGAGAGAGAGAGAGAGAGAGAGAGAGAGAGAGAGAGAGGGAGAGAGAGAGAGAGAGAGAGGGAGATAGAGAGAGGGAGGGGGGAGAGGGAGAGGGAGAGAGAGAGGGGGGGGGGGAGAGGGAGAGAGAGGGGGAGAGAGAGAGGGAGAGAGAGAGAGAGAGAGAGAGAGAGAGAGAGAGGGAGAGAGAGAGAGAGAGAGGGAGATAGAGAGAGGGAGGGGGGAGAGGGAGAGGGAGAGAGGGAGGGAGAGGGAGAGGGAGAGGGAGAGGGAGAGGGAGAGGGAGTGAGAGAGAGATGATGAGCGAAAAGGACTGACGCTGAAGCCACTGGGGACCAATAACACACATATTTCCTCCACACTGATCTAACAGGGTTCGGACCTTTAAAGAGCTTGTTAATTAGCTAACAAGCTTGACGACCTCGTTACAGACTCCCTCTGTACTTCACTGCTACTTCAGTCTAGAACAGAGGTCACTAATAGGCGGACCACAGTCTGGTTCCGGACCCGACGTTGTCCAATGCGGACCCGAACTGATAAACTATTAAGAGCGATTTTATTTTGTGTACTTTTTTAAGAGTAATATTATTGTAAGAGGCGGAGCTTTTCTAGTCTTTACGGTAAACAGGCTTTGTGGCACGTTAACCTCACAGACCAATCACATGCATTGTAAGATCACCTCCTCAGCCAAACAGATCTATGCATATTCAGGAGTGCGGCTCTAAAAAAGAATAACGAGCTCTAAAAAAGGAAAGTTGACGGAGAAACCCGGCTGATTTAACCAGAACCGGACCGAGACGTATATTCATTCTTCACAGGCGGATCCAGACCAACAGGTCCAGCTGTGAAACTGAGTTAACGAGAAGACGCTGCTTTATTTACTTTCTCTATAAATAAACACGAAGATTCTCTTTTTTTCGAAGTGTTCCGTTTTGTTTAATTTAGCTCTTATTTTTATTGAAGTGACTAAAAAACATTTATTATTAGTTTATAAATAATTCATTCACTTCAGTATTTAAACAGTAAATATACTGAAATATACTGAACGGTATGTGTGGTGTGTTGGTGTTTCAGTAGCTGATGGTATGAGATGCTGATACTAGACTACTTCAGTAAACAGGATACACCACTGAATCAGAACACACGCTAGAGATGATGACGGTTCGGACCTTGGCCTGAGGAACTCTCCTCTAACTGGACCCTACTGACTCTAATTGAACACCCCTGATCTAGAACATCTGCACCTCCACATATAGACTGACCTCTTTAAAATCTTCTATCTGTATAATCTGAAATATATATAACAATATTATATCTCCTGTATAGCTGCAACTCCTTTTCCAGCTCATACTCAACAACTGTATATATAGAGTGGAGGAGAGCATCTGTATACACACCATAGCTTTTAATACTACTGTTATAAAAACTGGATATATGGGATATTAATGTGTATATATTGTGTTAGGGTTTTATATATACACACACACACACACACATCCATAACACCCCGAAAAACATATTATATACATTAAATATACTAAATCTTTTTTTTTTTTTTTTACTTAATACTTATATTGAGGTAGTCATCAATCAATATGTTTGAACCTCGGGGGCTGCAGGAAACGACTCCACCATGTGGCCAAAATATAAAATGCAAAGGAGTAAAATTAGACCTACAGATGAATATTTTAATTTTTAAAATCTCTTTTTATAACAGGAACATGATCATGTAGGTACTGTGTACTGGAGTGATGCTCAGGGATCTAAAGAGCTTTCCACTGACCTTTGTGTAGACTCTGGTTTTCCAGCTCCAGGTTATTCATGCGTGTGAGAAGTTCTCCCTGGTCAGCACTGCTGCCTCCTGAAGTCTGGAGAACACACACACACACACACACACACACACACACACACACACACACAGAGCAGAGGGAGTGTCAGTGAGGGACCAGATTACATAAGCCGCACCTGGTCGTGTTCAACTAGCTGGTATTGATCCATTCAGGCAACACCAGAGTCACCATTAATGTTACACATACACACACACACACACACACACACACAAGAAATAAGAACATCCACACTCGACTAATCAGGAAAGACAGTAGTGTCGCCCCCTGCTGAAACTAAATAGAAGTGTAGGTGTAGGTGTGGACGGTGATCTGGAGCTGCAGTCTTGTTAAAAATGCTCCACTGTTTTCCCCACCGGCGTCACTGATTGGTCTCCAGATCTGTTTAGTTTTGAGGGTTTTTGTGATTCGTCTAAAATCACCGAACCTCTCTGACTCCGCCCACTGTGTTTCCTCACAATCAGCACTAATGATAATTAATAATAAGCCCGAAAATTACAGAGCAGCTCGTCTGGGAAACATTACTGTACACACACAAACCACACATCATCTAACCTCACACAACACAGCACTGTGTTTCACTGAAGTGGCTCACACTAACACAACACAACACACTAACACAACACACTAACACAACACAGCAACACACTAACACAACACAACACACTAACACAACACACTAACACAACACACTAACACTAACACAACACAACACACTAACACAACACAACACACAACACACTAACACAACACAGCAACACACTAACACAACATCACAACACAGCAACACACTATCACAACACACTAACACTAACACAACACAGCAACACACTAACACAACACAGCACACTAACACTAATACAACACACTAACACTAATACAACACATCAACACACTAATACAACACACTAACACAACACACTAACACTAATACAACACATCAACACACTATCACAACACACTAACACAACACACTAACACTAATACAACACATCAACACACTAACACAACACACTAACACTAACACAACATCACAACACACTAACACAACACACTAACACAACACAGCAACACACTATCACAACATACTAACACAACACACTAACAATAACACACCATCACAACACACTAACAATAACACACCATCACAACACACTAACAATAACACACCATCACAACACACTAACAATAACACACAATCACAACACACTAACACAACACAGCGCGTGCAAGGAAGCGGTGAGAAACTTCCAAACACACAACAACACACAACTAACACGGCTTCACCGGAGTGTGTTGGAACATGCGACAGGTGAGTCTGTCACGTGGTCACACACACTTACAGTGGAGATGTGGGAGGGGCTTAGAGATTTTGGGGCAGGGCCTCTAGCTGGCTGCAAGGTCGTCTTCAACTGAGGGAGAGAATACGGGTCAGGACAGAACAAGTCGGGAGAGAGAAAGAAGCCTGAACATCTTCACTGGCTGCAGAAAGAAGCACAGTTGAGTCACATTATTATGACCAGCACAGCTGAGTCACATTATTATGACCAGAGTGACCACCGAGACTCAGTAAGGTCCTGGTAGGAGGTCACAGGTATCTGGAAGTATCATGCTGACTGCAGTGCATCCCACAGCTGCTGGAGGGAGCGTGGAGGAGGATCCATAGAACCAACACCACCATCCAGGTGGTCCCACAGATGCTCAACTGGGTACAAATCTGAGGAATTAGGGGTCCAGGGTAGTACTTGGAAGTCTTGTTCAGGTCTTCCAACCAGTGTGGGACATTTCTAGTCGTGTGATGTGTCTCATTGTCTTGCTGGAAGATCCCATCCACCCCAGAGAAGACCATCAGCATGTATGGTGTATGTGATCTGCAAGGATGGGTTCAGACCCAAATCTGTTGAGAGCATCTTCTGGAGGAGTGGGTCCAGAGAATGCCACGAAAACATTCCACAGACCAGAACGCTGCCACCTACGCTGTCCAAAGCTGGAAGTGGTCATAATAATATGACTCGACTGTGCATACAGATGCTTGTTTGTGTCCCTCCATCACAAGTGCAGAGAAGTGGTCATGTGGTGCAGTGGTGGGCTGTTGACTACATACCCCAGCGAGAGACTTCTGGATGTTCTCACGTGCTCTGGCGATGTCCTGCAAGATGCTGTTAGCTCCCGAGTCCTAGAGTTTCAAAGACAGAGGACATTAGAGAGAGTTAGGCTGCGTCACACAGAAGGAACATGACCCAAAGCCCTGTTTTCTGATGTTGTTGTTAAATCATCATGATTTATAAATAAGATGTACATCCAACATCAGTCTGAACAGATCAGCTCCTAAACTCACACGCATGTGCAAAGCAACACATGCTGACAAGAGCAGATCTGCTCCTGGTGTCAGCTTCATCTTCTCCATCACAAGAGCATCATTAACTTTCCAGAGATGGTGGGCTGAACCACAACGTGTTCGAGCTCGCTGTAAAAAAGGCATGGTATTCAGCCGCGCCCTCTTCTCTGGATCGCGTCCCTGGTTGCCTTAAACTCTGCTTTATGCATTGCTTGCTTGGGATATTAGGGAAATAAACAAAACAGTAAAATAATAACACAACTAAACAACAGTCGACATTATTCAGACCCCCAGATCAAAGTTAAAGCCTCCCCTCCTACAGTCCAGGACACTGAATGACCTTGAATGTCATTCTAAGGATCTTCGTCTCCATTCAAACTAATGTAAACTATCTGGGTGACCACTCGGTTGTAACGTTGGCACATGGTCGTTTACCACTAAAACTCCAGATCTGCACTCGCCCAGATAGAAACGTGGGACTGTTTCTCCAGCTGTCCTATATAGAGAATCTCAAAAGCTACTTCTGGGTCACCTCGTGGTGAGAGACCTCCTGGACGTGCTGCCTCTACAACTCACTCAAAGATATTCTGTCCAGTTACAGACTTTGAGAGGAGCATCATCAGATGGAGAGAAACAGGAGGTCATTTCCACAAACTGACCACCATCTAGTCCGTTCTTATCAAGCTGTTAGGAGGTGTTGGGGTCAGTGGATACATGAGGACACAGACGCACAGTGGACAGACTCTGGACCACCCAGACAGACCACCAGTAGAGAGGATCGTTTGATCCGCCGACAAGCACGAGCAGCTCCTACAGTTTCCTGGAACCGTGTTTGGGATCCAACGGCAGTCAGGTTTGAGTATGGAGCCTCATGGTGACGGTTCAAACCTGCCTTTGCTGTGGAGCATCACACTGACTGACCCACCTGCTGGTGAGATGATCTTGGGAGCATTGCTACAACAGTTGGTTGCTCTAGTAGTGATACGAGGGTCACTAACAGCTCAATGATATGTGCAGGACCTCCAACTGACAGTGTTCAGCAGAATAATGTTCCACACACAGTGAGGGCTTCCCAGGAACATCTCCACCAGATCCCAACACTTTCTTTGTCCAGCCCGCTCGCCAGATTCATCACCAATCCAGTATTTATGGGAGCAGCTGGGCCTCCAGCTTCAGCACCTACGAGTGTGCAGGATCTACAGGACCAGCTTCAGCATCTGTGGGTAGATGTGCTGCAGGATGTCATACAGAACCTGTATGTCTCCAACTGGATCTCATCTTCTATCCAAACTAGAGGACCAACAAAGAACTGGAGCCTGTACAGTTCTCACTAATAAACTTCTCCTTTCACTCACATACAGTTTGCTGTCCGTTTTCTCAACACATGGTAAGCGATCATATGCTAGAGATACTACAGAGGGATCATACCTGTGCAGGTAGCGTGGGGCCGTTCACCCTTTCATAGAACCTTCGCTCAGCCTCATCATAGCGAGGTTTATCAAACCATATCCTCTCCTGAGCCAAGTAGTCCACTCCGGTCATTCTACACAGACAGAAAGGAAGAAAACTGGATTAATTACTATATAAACCAGAAATCAACACTTTAGACTACAGTGGTACCTTCACATCCCTGGAGCAGCAACAGCTCGAACCCAAATCACAGAATACCAGCAAAACCAAACCAGCAAATCACACAACACAGGAACACAAGAACTGGTGAGAACTTCAAATGAAAGAAAAAAACAAGAACTATAAACAGAAGAAGAAAGAACGAACTGCAAGAGTAGAAAAGAAACTGCATAAAGAAAATTAACATAACAGCTGCAGCAAAGAAGAACATGAGCAGATCACCGCATGCAGGGTTACTAACGAGAACGTGGCTGCACGGCTGTCGTGCAAGTGTGTGCAAGAATATACTCAGGAGTCATACTTCAGCGACGCGCTACACTGGGCTACGACAGGTTGCTTGCTTTTGGCGGCAACGGCTTCATGGAAACGAGTCTCCGCCTCCATATAGCGGCTGCGGTCAAGCCAGACCCGCTCGCTGTCCACGTGCAGAAAGTGGCGCCAGGGTCTGCCTTCGTCTTTCTTGGCGCCGTTGTAGCGATGCTGCTGCTGCTGAGGCCCCTCAGGTTGGGTCTGGGTCTTGGTGGCGGGGCTGTTCAGGTCCTGGGGGCCGTTCAGGTCCTGGGGGCCTGTCGGGTCTTTACTGTTTCCAGTGGATTCACACTGAGGCTGGTTCTGACGGTACAGGTTCTGATAGAAAGCAGCTTCCGCCCTGTCGTACAGAGGCTTCTGAAGCCACACCCCCTGGAGCGGTGCAGGCAGGAAGGGGAGGCCGTTGATCGGTCTGGAAGCAGGAGTGGCAGGAGTGGCAGGAGTCGGGGTCTGAGAAAGGTAGCCCTCGTCACATGACGCGCTGGAGGAGGGGCTAGTGGGTAACAGCTGGAGCGAAGTGGGCGTGGTCACTGAATTTATCTTTTTGGGCTGCTGGGCCACAAAGCGGCTTTCAGCTTGGTCGAACGCGGGCTTGTTCACCCAGACAGTCTTGACCACGTGGTGATAGGCCTCCTGGTCACCAGGAGAAGAGGGATCTCGGCCGCTCCTGGAGCTTGCAGGAGCAGAGGTCCCGTTCTGACGCTCCTGCAGCCGGACGTAGTAGCGGCTCTCCGCTCCCTCGTACACGCCGCGGTCGAACCACACCGCCGCACACTCCGAACGCAGGCCCTGCACGAGCTCGCTGGACAAGCGGCCTCTGATGCCCTCCGTAGTGTCGCGGCCTGAATGGCCAGCAGTGGTCTGGACCACAGCAGCGTTTACTGGACTTCTCTGAGGCATTACCTTGTGTCCAGGACAAAAGGAGGAGCACGGCAACAGAAGGAGAGAGAGACAGGAGAGAGAGAGGAGAGAGGAGAAAAGCAGAGTGACAGGAACTGGAGAATTAGTAACACTGACCATCAGACAGAAAGAGGTACACATGCAGAGGCAAGCAGGGCGAACGCATGCAAGGACAGTCCGGTGTGAGCACTGTGTCCAGCGTGTGGGCACCATGTTCAGAATGAGAGGGAATCATGAGGAAACACTATACTAACTACGAAGTGCACTTGATGACAGATGATGATTTGGAACACAACAGCACTTTTTCCCGAGTTTCCCAGACTAGGATTAAACCTAAACATAGTGATTCACTACTGCTGCTGCAGAGTAGTCACATGACCAGATTAAATAAATAAATAAAAGTTAGTAAATAATAAAAATAGCCCAAATTTATATATGAAATAATAGGGCTGTGTACGGGCAAGAACCTGGTGATACAATACGTATCGTGATACGACGGTCACGACTCAATATATCGTAATATATTGCACTACAAAGTGATATTTAGATTTTTCAAATTCTACTATTAAAATACACCACTATATGAACAGGTTTATCAATGCTTACAATAGCACTGCGTCCTTGTGCTGCTTGTTAATGTTGGGGTGGAGCTGAAAATGGATTACAACACTGCCATCTAGTGTCAGAGGTTTAACACAACACACAGTGCTTCACTGTCTGCCAGGAATCTGTGAATCGATACTGTGTTTTTGAGAATTGATACAGTATCACAAAATATAATATCCCTAAAAAAATATTTCTTACACCCCTATAAAATAAACAGGGGCCACAATTCCAGGTTCATATACTGGACCATAGTAAGTGGTTGTTTGAGCCCATAATTCATTTGCATATTAAATTTTCTGTCAGTAAACAAGACCCCATGGCTACAGACCCATAGCCAGACTGCGCCAGCTCCGGTTCTGTAGAGACAGACAGAGCTGCTATTAAGTATCGCCGAAATGGCAACTTTACAGGAGAGGCCAAAAACCACCTTCACTTTCAATGCAAGTCTATGGAACCAGAATTCTTTCCATGTTATTTTGGAGCATTTCTATTGGTCCAATCATCATGAAAATCATCATACAATGTAAACGGCGATGATGATGGTCACATGATGTGAAGAAAATAAATCGACCAAAATGAACATACACATTTTTTTTGGATAGCGACGACGCTTTAGCTTTAGCTTCTGATCAAGTTTTACAGAACAGCATTCTCTAAAACCCGCTGGGAAATCTGTAGAAGCAGCAACCAGAACCGAAACCAGCACAATATCTGACTCTGATGTCTCCCCGTCTACGCTGCTGGTCTTCATTATCAATCCAGTTAATAACGGGGCACGTTTCCAGGGACAGACCACCAAAAACGTGAAGTCTGATTACTCCAAGACTAGGCTTAATCCTAGATGTCTGGGAAACCAGCCCACCGTTACATGCCCACTGGTGTTCGTTCCATAATTCTTCAGGTTAAGACTTTGTTAAGACTAAGTCATGTAAACATCTATATCTATTTCTGATCTGAGACCAGTAACCTCAACAAATACCTAATATTTTCAGTTTTCTGAGCCTGTAAAAAACCTTATATGATAACGTATGCACATTCGGGATTCACCAATATAGGACGTCCGTGCTGAAGCTAATATGTTCTGTGTACATATCTGCTGCTGTGGATACATAAACATCTGTACACACTACAGACTAGACTGAGTTGGATTAGTATTACAGAGAAATATAATATTTACTACTTCAGAAAGTAAATTAAAGTGAAATAATCTTCATAAATTTCATATTCTTTACGCAGTGATCTGCTGATATCAGTATCATAGCCATGTCACTGTGCATCTCTAAAATGGTGTTTTATGGAGATGAAACCAACTATTTCACCAACCCCATGTACCAAGGCTCTCCAGCATACTCCTGCAGACACTCCGGTCAAATCACTGCCATGATCAGACTTCTGCCAGTCTTTGTGCTTTTGTTGTGCATGTAAACATGTTTAGGTTTAATTAATGATGATGCTGATGAACAGCACTCAGAAGAACCTCAGGACTGGGATTGGTGGAGAGCTGGATTGTTGAAATGGAGAAAGACAAGAACAGTGGTGACACTTTTCATGCATACAATGTTTATCAACATACAAACATCAGATCCTAACTCACCTTTCCGTACAGAGTCACAGCAGCTGAACTAAACGCCACTAGTTTTAATTCAGTTTATTCTTTTCAGTCAGTCAGCAGAAAGAAAACAAACACAAAGAACATTTCAGCTGGAGTCAGGATTGATTAGAGATATTTTACTGAGTGTGTGTCTAACTTAGTGAGTGAACTATTTCATTATACTACAGTATGTACTACTGGACACTGCCCGGCCAATAAAGGCCACAAGTCTTTGAATGAATAATTGTAGAAATGACTGATATGTTTTAGTTGGCAGCAGTTCTTCTAACCCAAACTTACAGTGAGTAGCTTCTCATTTCTTAGTTCAGGAAAACTGAATGACCGCGACTGGAGACGCATGATGAAGTCACTGGTCAGTCTAATAGTAACAGTAAGAGCTGTGTGGCTGCTTATTAGTGAGGTCAATAAGAAAATATTTTAATTTTCTATGGAGCATAAAGACTGGACTCGCTGGACTCACTGCGGTCTGATGAGACCTGATTCGTGAGTAGTGGCTGTACAAGACTCTGCAGGCAGTTACGATCTGGGTTCAATGGTACATAGAACGGACCTGGTGGTCAGTTGAAAACCTGAATGTACTGAATGACCCGGTTAGTCTGTGTACAGTGGAGTTCTGAGCAACTACATTCCAGGATAACCGAATTCAGAAAATAGATTTTAAAATCATTTACCATTCGGGTTACAGGCAGAGGAATTTCACATCCACATTCAACCTATCCGTGCAGTGAAACACCCACACACACACACACACACACACACACACATCAACATAATGACCACACACACTAGGGGGCAGTGAGACACCCACATACACAGGAACACACAAACACACACACACCCACACACACACATCAACATAATGACCACACACATTAGGGGCAGTGAAACACCCACATACACACACACTAGTGAACACACACACACACTAGGGGGCAGTGAGACACCCATATACACACGAACACACACAAACTAGTGAAAATACACACTAGGGGCAGTGAAACACCCACATACACACACACTAGTGAACACACACATACACTAGGGGTCAATGAAACACCCATATACACACACACTAGTGAACACACACACTAGGGGGCAGTGAAACATGCACATACATACATACATATACATACACACACACACACACAGACTAGGGGGCCGTAAAACACCTACACACACACACACACACACACACACACACACACACACTAGGGGGCAGTGAAACACCCACATACACACACACTAGTGAACAAACACACACTAGGGGGCAGTGGAACATGCACATGCATATACACCCACACACACACTAGGGGGCAGTAAAACCCTCACATACATACATACATACACACACACACACACACACACTAGTGACCAAACTCACTAGAGGGCAGAGAAACACACACCGAAAACAGCTAATCGGCTAATTTGACCACTTCTGGCTTGCTGTTGCTGTAATTGACTATTAAACTGTTAATCACTATTTAAACTATTAAACGATCGTCAGATAAACATCACAGCCAGGACGGCGTAGATGGGATTTTGTTTCTAGTAGGATGAACAGAGACAATGCTGCCTTAGCAACGCAGGGCTTATATTAACACTGTTGACCTTTTGAAAGAAGTTTATTATTTTTAATATAAAAAAAAAATTTGCCATTACCAGCTCACTACAGACCACCTGCAGTACTGACCTGAGGACCACTGAAGGGTGGTCCATGTGGTTGAGAACTAGTACTATAGATATAGTACTATAGGCAGCACTTATATATACACACACTATACGGTTTATTAACCCAGATCCCGAAATAAAGTTGTCTATGAAGTTTCTGACTCAAATCTCAGAACATCAAACAATCAATCTCAGTAGACAAATCACCCCCCCCTCTCTCTCTCTCTCTTCCTCCCCCCCTCTCTCTCTCTCTTCCTCCCCCCCCCCTCTCTCTCTCTTCCTCCCCCTCTCTCTCTCTCTCTCTCTCTCTCTTCCTCCCCCTCTCTCTCTCTTAAAGTGACGTGTTCCAAATCCAATGTGGGAACCACACGTGTTTCCCATGTGACCCTGTACTCAAATCTTAAGTCATTCATTCAATTCTGATCAGATTCGACACACTTAAAATGTTAATCAGACCCGATATGAGCTCACAAACAGGACAATGTCACCAAACCATGTGAATATGATAAATTATATACATAAAACATATATTTAAAAAATAATAAAAAGGTGGAACCTTATTAACAGTATATGTCTGTACGGTGTATTAAACACTATGGTTGATAATCAGACGTTATAATCAGTCTTATTTATAATAGTTTGGTCAGAAAAGGAGCAGAGCAGCTCTCAGGCTGGAGAAGTGCGCACATCCTCGCTCTGCCTCCATGCTGGTCCGAGTTCCTCCGCCAGACACGCTGGACTTCATTCAACAGGGACAGGACGCTGACCAGCATTAATTCAAAGAACATCACACATTTCTACATGTCCAGCTCTCTGTTTGATCAGATTTCAGCCCGTGTGCTCCTGATTCTCAGCAGATTTATTATATTTATATTAAACCGGGAGACAATCGAGCGTTCCGGGCGCAGCAAACCGCCTCCTCTCGGTACAACACCGGACACCCCGACCACGGACACCGATCATAAATAAACACATTCATGATCAATAATACTGGAAATAAACAAAATCACCGTATCTTACTGACAGATACTCACTTTTCTGTGGATTCTGTTGATTCTGTTTGAATTTGTATGAGACTCCGTACGTGCTGCTCGCAGAGACCCCTCCGACAAGAGAGAGTGGAACAGTCCGGCGCGAACCATTCATCACAGCGTGGGGGGGTGTTTTTAATGTTAATGCTTTAAAATGCGCTTTTACATTCAGACAAAGTTCAATTTAACACAATCGCGTCCTGTAGAAATAGAATCAGTGTTCATATAGACATAAATTATGACACAAAACGTATTAATATTGTTTGTACCATAAATCACGGTGTAGGTGGTATAGTCCCGTTTAGGATCTCACTGCGACTGCGCACTGATGACGTAACTGGCAGATGGGGAAATCTCAGATTGTATAGTGAATTTCTAAATATATAAAATATATAGTATAATTGTTAGGATTTGTTTTTTAACAGACTTGAAATGTTTTTGGACACATCTTTATTAACAATATATATATATATATATATATATATATATATATATATATATATATATATATATATACACACACACACACACACAAAATAATGAAAAATATTTTTGTGATAGTTCTCTACTGCAACATATTTTAATCATCTTTATTTAGTAATATACAATAGAAAAGATATGGAAAATCCATAACCACATAAGTGTTGTATTAAAAATAAGGTTGTTGTAACGTTGTTTAAATTATTACACAGAATTTATACAATGAAATATGTTCTGGAAAGATTTATTTAGATATACATAAAAGTATGTTAATGTTAATGTTTTGTGTGGCGTTCACTTGTTTTATTACTGTATTGACATAAGAAAGTTCTGGATAGATAAGCAAACTTTGTTGGGAAAAACTTGGAAGTGTCATATGGACTGATAAATTTACTAAACTACTAAAACTACTAAAACAAGATCTTAGCAATCAAATAGGAGGATTACAGGTCATGTAGTTACGAAAAACATGTATTAATTCTGTAAACATTCAGACGGTGAAGACGGGGAATGAATGATTTCCTGCTTTTCAACTCGCTGCCTTTGAGTCCATGTGCAAAGACAGCTTTAAATTTATTTCATTACTGTTTCCACTGTTTCACTTTTCTTTTTTTCGTAACTAAAGTCTCCTTTTTCCACCCATCCCTTCCTCTTCTCTCGTCTCCAAAGCCAAAGTCGTCCCGTCCTGTCTGTTTCCGCTCCTCCTCTACTTGCGGCCCAGTTCTCTGGCTCGTTCCGTGGCCGCCTCCACAGCCTCCATGGTGGCCGCCCTGAACGCTCTCTTCTCCAGGGCGTGGAGTCCATGTATCGTGGTTCCTCCTGGGGTACATACCTCCGCCCTCAGCTGAGCTGGGTGCTTCCCCGAGTCCCGTAACAAGCGACCCGCCCCCTGCAGAGATGATTCGCCGTTTAATCACTAACAAACGACTCAGCTAGAGCAACACAGGTGACATATACGTACTAGTACAGTCTGGGCTGCGATACGCTGAGCCAGGGCGCTGGGCATCCCCATCTTAACAGCTCCCTCAGCCAGAGCCTCAGCAAACATGTACACCTTCCAGACAGAGAGGGGTGTTAGATATGATATATTTAATCATTCTGACCAGACCACCAGTCCGTCACTTATTAACATTATTATATTTAAAAAGCTCCAGACAGGAAATTTGTATTTACTCAGTAAACACTTTATTATTAAATATTAATCAGTATTAATAGAGTAAGTAGTGCTTTTACACTTTATTATTAAATATTAATCAGTATTAATAGAGTAAGTAGAGCTTTTACA
Source organism: Megaleporinus macrocephalus (assembly GCA_021613375.1). Classification (NCBI taxonomy): domain Eukaryota; kingdom Metazoa; phylum Chordata; class Actinopteri; order Characiformes; family Anostomidae; genus Megaleporinus; species Megaleporinus macrocephalus. The sequence continues at coordinate 1,712,313 of CM038707.1, read as the reverse complement.
CTTTATTATTAAATATTAAACAGTAATAATAGAGTAAGTAGAGCTTTTACATTTTATTATTAAATATTAATCAGTACTAATAGAGTAAGTAGAGCTTTTACACTTTATTATTAAATATTAATCTGTATTAATAGAGTAAGTAGTGCTTTTACACTTTATTATTAAATATTAATCAGTATTAATAGAGTAAGTAGAGCTTTTACACTTTATTATTAAATATTAATCAGTATTAATAGAGTAAGTAGAGCTTTTACACTTTATTATTAAATATTAATCAGTATTAATAGAGTAAGTAGAGCTTTTACACTTTATTATTAAATATCAATCAGTATTAATAGAGTAAGTAGAGCTTTTACACTTTATTATTAAATATGAATCAGTATTAATAGAGTAAGAAGAGCTTTTACACTTTATTATTAAATATTAATCAGTATTAATAGAGTAAGTAGTGCTTTTACACTTTATTATTAAATATTAAACAGTATTAATAGAGTAAGTAGTGTTTTTCATACGTCAGTGTGTTTATTTAACTCTTTCCAAGCTTCTCCTAAACAACCCAGTATTATTATCAGTTCTCATCTAATACCTGCTTTGACTGCTCAGTACTTCATTAAGATAAATCAAGATTTGCTGCTGAAGGAACTGAACACATTCATACAATGTCTGGGGCGTCCAGGAGAAATCTGGAACCTAACTTTGTTCTTCAAACTGGATCAAGATCTGATCTACTTCTCTCACAATAACATATTCATGTTACTTAGTATTGTATGTCTGATTATTTACATCTGTTCTAATCAGATCTGCTGTCCTTACTGATGGTAACCCTTGGAAAGGGTTAAATAAACACACTGATGTATGTAAAAGCACTACTTACTCTATTTATACTATTTCAGTATTTAAATAATTAAGTGTTTTGCTGAGTAAATAAAAGTTTCCTCTCTGGAAACAAAAGAATTTATAATAATGTCCCCAAGTGACTAATATATATATATATATATATATATATATATATATATATATATATATATATATATATATATATATATATATATATATATATATAGTGTTATCTTCATGAATTGTGTAAACCAAAACAAGTCAGGCAGTAGGTTCTATGCTTTTAACCAGCACAACCTGTATAGCTCACATAATATTAATAATAATAATACTGACAGGACCTCTGATATGATCTACTCACAAAAGCCACGCCGCTGCCACTCAGGCCCGTGTGGGCATCGATCCAGGCCTCAGGTCCCATTTCCACCAATCCACAGGGAGAGAGGAGGCTCTTCAGGAGAGACCCCGCCTCCTGACCGGCCCCTTTTCCACAAGCCAGCACAAGAGCCCCTTCCTGCAGTACGCAGGGCAGATTCGGCATCATACGCATCACACAGGAGCCAGCCGGCAGCATCTGCACAGAGGAAGAGGAGGAGTCACGCACGTCTGAGAGGACAGTCCAACCAAAACTATGTCCAAATCCAAAATCTCACCTCCTCCAGCGTCACCAGGGGGACGCCTGCTGCCATGGAGACGATGATGTGCTGTGGGGTGACGTGTTCTGAAATGCCGGTTAGGACTGCGGGGACGAGGTGCGGTTTGACTGCCAGGAATACCAAGCGTGAGCGATCAACCACTTCCTCGTTAGAGTGTGTGACTGCAACTCCCATCTCCTACTGGCACAGCGACATGATCAGCAACGACAGGTTCCAGAACGTTGAAAGGAGAAAGATATTAGAAAGTCTAACTTTCTTATAACATCTGCTTAGAGCAGATTAAGTTTTTGAATATCAGATGATATTTAGGTTTGCAGTACTGAAAGCAGATTTCCAGACAGGAATTTTGCTGTTTACAGGCCTTCTACACAGTGGAGTCACATTATTATGACCACTGATATCCAGATTGACCGCTGTGTGCAGCACAGACAGCAGCTAGATGGACTGGGGTCTTAGTAAGGTCCTGGTAGGTGGTCACGGGTATCTGGAGGTATCATGCTGACTGCAGTGCATCCCACAGCTGCTGGAGGGAGCGTGGAGGAGGATCCATAGAGCCAACGCCACCATCCAGGTGGTCCCACAGATGCTCAACTGGGTTCAAGTCTGGGGAATTAGGGGTCCAGGGTAGTACTTGGAAGTCTCTGTCAGCTCTTCCAACCAGTGTGGGACATTTCTAGTCGTGGGATGTGTGTCATTGTCCTGCTGGAAAATCCCATTCGCCCCAGAGAAGACCATCGGCATGTTTGGTGTACGTGATCTGCAAGGATGGATTCAGAACCAAATTGGTTGAGAGTGCCTTCCACATGGATGAAAACATTCCCTGGACAAGAACGCTGCCACCGAATCAATCCCGGTGTCCAAAGGAAGGGAAGTGTTCATAATAATGTGACTCCACTGTGTAGTTAACCAGGTTTGTGGTTTTCCATCAAAACCACTACAGCTAAAAATCTACTGTTGCCTGACACCAATAGTTTCTTCAGAGCATTGTAGATAAAAATGTGTATTTTCTTTTGGTCTATATTTATTATTTGAACTCCTGTTATTAAGAAATGCTCCATAGTAGCTTGGAAAACATTCTGGTTCCATTAACTTACATTAAAAGTAAAGTCTGTTGTTTCTCTGTCCTGTAAAGAGATGATACGCTGCGTGTGCTGAGGAAACCGTGCTGTGTAATCCAGCAGAATAAAGCAAACAGGACGAGTTAATGTATGTGAGCAGGGTTATAGTTTATAGGTGTGATATACCTGGAAGCGGGGAAGGTTGTTTTTGGATGGAGCGCTTACGATCACATTGGACGCAGGAACATCACCTTATAATACAAAACACAGAAATCCAGTTCTATAATATTAAACACACCTAGATATGAAGTTCAACACAAGCTCAGCCCCCCATGAGCAGATTCACTGATTTCATTTAAAGGTGTTTCTGAAAACCAGACACTCACTGACCACTGTATCAGCTCCACTGACCATACAGGACCTCCACTCACTGTCCACTGTATCAGCTCCACTGACCATACAGGACCTACACTCACTGTCCACTGTATCAGCTACACTGACCATACAGGACTTCCACTCACTGTCCACTGTATCAGCTCCACTGACCATTCAGGACCTCCACTCACTGTCCACTGTATCAGCTCCACTGACCATACAGTACCTCCACTCACTGTCCACTGTATCAGCTCCACTGACCATACAGGACCTCCACTCACTGTCCACTGTATCAGCTCCACTGACCATACAGGACCTCCACTCACTGTCCACTGTATCAGCTCCACTGACCATACAGGACCTCCACTCACTGTCCACTGTATCAGCTCCACTGACCATACAGGACCTCCACTCACTGTCCACTGTATCAGCTCCACTGACCATACAGGACCTCCACTCACTGTCCACTGTATCAGCTCCACTGACCATACAGGACCTACACTCACTGTCCACTGTATCAGCTCCACTGACCATAAAGGACCTCCACTCACTGTCCACTGTATCAGCTCCACTGATCATACAGGAGCAGTGCTGCTGCTGAACTGAGAATCGTCCACCAACCAAAACTATCCAGACAACAGTGTCCTGTGGGCGGCGTCCTGTGTCCACTGATGAAGAACTAGAGAAACACAAACTGTCTCTGACTTTACATCTACAAGGTGGACCAGCAAGGCATGTATATCTTATAGTGTGGACGATGAGTGGACACAGTGGATCACATCAGTGTCACTGCAGTGCTATTGTGGATCTGATCAAATGGACAAAGACTCAAAAATCAATAATCTCTTCTGAAATATCTAGATCTACTCTGCAGCTGTCAAGACACTGTTTACTGAAATCAGATGCCGGATGTTATATCTGATGCCTAAAGCAGGTTCATATCATTGATTTGTTGGGTGGGTTGATGTTTAGTAGGTTTAGTTTGGGCAGATAAGTTATTAGTACATAAACACACATACAGAGTAAGTACCCAGTTCATCTCACTCTGTGCTCCAGCAGCCTAATGATTAACATCAGAGCTCAGGTTAAAGTTCAGGGTACATCATCACATACAAATATAGTGACCCTACCTGATTTAAGCAGACCCTGTGCTATCCCGAAAGCCATATTTCCTGCACCGATGAAGCCAATCTTCAGCTCAGACCATGTATCCATGATAGTCTGCTGGAAGAAAGCTGGACCTGAACACATAAACCCAAAATCAGCCCCATCAAAACATCCATCCACATCTCTACATGCACCAGCAGCCCCCTGTGCAGCCACTGGACTGTAATATCGCTTACACATCACTGGCTTCAGGTCAGCACACATACAGCAGCGCACTAACTCACTAACTCACTAACTCACTAACTCACTCACCACTCCGTTTATGTCGTTTATTGATTTATTTACACACGAAACACACGTAAATCCTCAGTTCAGTCAAATCCAGGCTGACGTTGACATGTGCAGGGAGGGTTTCTTCTTCTACGCATTCGAACACAGAGACACCGCCGCCACCTGCTGGCGGGGGAGCAGTACTGCAGCTAAGATGTACATGCTAGCTAAAATAAAGAGGCTCCACTATCACCACCATCAACATCCATATAAACTCAGAACGCACGTGTAGGGTAACTGGTGGGTTTGATAGTAAATAGTGTATATTTGTAAGAGTAGACATGGATACCCCTGGTTCCCATCACTACCACTATAAACACCATCACCACCACTGTAAACACCATCACCACCATCACTGTAAACACCATCACCACCACTGTAAACACCACCACTGTAAACACCATCACCACCATCACTGTAAACACCATCACCACCATCACTGTAAACACCATCACCACCGCTGTAAACACCACCACTGTAAACACCATCACCACCACCACTGTAAACACCATCACCACCATCACTGTAAACACCATCACCACCACTGTAAACACCACCACTGTAAACACCATCACCACCATCACTGTAAACACCATCACCACCATCACTGTAAACACCATCACCACCACTGTAAACACCACCACTGTAAACACCATCACCACCACCACTGTAAACACCATCACCACCATCACTGTAAACACCACCACTGTAAACACCATCACTACCACTGTAAACACCATCACCACCACTGTAAACACCATCACCACCATGACTGTAAACACCATCACCACCGCTGTAAACACCATCACTGTAAACACCACCACCACCACTGTAAACACCATCACTGTAAACACCACCACCACCACTGTAAACACCATCACCACCATCACTGTAAACACCATCACCGCCACTGTAAACACCATCACTGTAAACACCACCACCACCACTGTAAACACCATCACCACCACTGTAAACACCATCACTAGCACTGTAAACACCATCACCACCACTGTAAACACCATCACCACCACTGTAAACACCACCACTGTAAACACCATCACCACCATCACTGTAAACACCACCACTGTAAACACCATCACTACCACTGTAAACACCATCACCACCACTGTAAACACCACCACTGTAAACACCATCACCACCATCACTGTAAACACCACCACTGTAAACACCATCACCACCACCACTGTAAACACCATCACTGTAAACACCACCACCACCACTGTAAATACCATCACCACCATCACTGTAAACACCATCACCGCCACTGTAAACACCATCACTGTAAACACCACCACCACCACTATAAACACCATCACCACCACTGTAAACACCATCACCACCACTGTAAACACCACCACTGTAAACACCATCACTGTAAACACCATCACCACCACTGTAAACACCATCACCACCACTGTAAACACCATCACTGTAAACACCACCACCACTGTAAACATCATAACAATCTCTACAGTGAATTGTTTACCTGTACACAGGTAGGTGGAAGTAGTGTTAGGACTCTTGTTGGTGTAGTGTAAGGTGGTTAATCAGGTGGGCAATCAAACCCAGTATACAGTATGGAGGCAGTGTAACAGACTACACTGTACTAACTACTACATCCCACTTTAAAACGGTGGTGTAGTGGTTAGTATGGTGGTGTAGTGGTTAGTATGGTGGTGTAGTGGTTAGTATGGTGGTGTAGTGGTTAGTACGGTGGTGTAGTGGTTAGTACGGTGGTGTAGTGGTTAGTATGGTGGTGTAGTGGTCAGTACGATGGTGTAGTGGTTAGTACGGTGGTGTAGTGGTTAGTATGGTTGTCTAGTGGTTAGTATGGTGGTGTAGTGGTCAGTACGATGGTGTAGTGGTTAGTACGGTGGTGTAGTGGTTAGTATGGTTGTGTAGTGGTTAGTATGGTGGTGTAGTAGTTAGTACGGAAGTGTAGTGGTTAGTATGGTGGTGTAGTGGTTAGTACGGTAGTGTAGTGGTTAGTATGGTGGTGTAGTGGTCAGTACGATGGTAAAGTGGTTATTATGGTGGTGTAGTGGTCAGTATGGTGGTGTAGTGGTCAGTACGATGGTAAAGTGGTCAGTACGGTGGTGTAGTGGTTAGTATGGTGGTGTAGTGGTCAGTATGGTGGTGTAGTGGTTAGTACGGAAGTGTAGTGGTTAGTATGGTGGTGTAGTGGTTAGTACGGTGGTGTAGTGGTTAGTACGGTGGTGTAGTGGTCAGTACGGTGGTGTAGTGGTTAGTACGGTGGTGTAGTGGTTAGTACGGTGGTGTAGTGGTTAGTACGGTGGCGTAGTGGTTAGTACGGTGGTGTAGTGGTTAGTATGGTGGTGTAGTGGTCAGTACGGTGGTGTAGTGGTTAGTATGGTGGTGTAGTGGTCAGTACGGTGGTGTAGTGGTTAGTATGGTGGTGTAGTGGTTAGTATGGTGGTGTAGTGGTCAGTACGGTGGTGTAGTGGTTAGTATGGTGGTGTAGTGGTTAGTACGGTAGTGTAGTGGTTAGTATGGTGGTGTAGTGGTCAGTATGGTGGTGTAGTGGTTAGTACGGTGGTGTAGTGGTTAGTACGGTGGTGTAGTGGTTAGTATGGTGGTGTAGTGGTCAGTATGGTGGTGTAGTGGTCAGTATGGTGGTGTAGTGGTCAGTACGGTGGTGTAGTGGTCAGTACGGTGGTGTAGTGGTTAGTACGGTGGTGTAGTGGTTAGTACGGTGGTGTAGTGGTTAGTATGGTGGTGTAGTGGTTAGTAAGGTGGTGTAGTGGTTAGTATGGTGGTGTAGTGGTTAGTATGGTGGTGTAGTGGTTAGTATGTTGGTGTAGTGGTTAGTATGGTGGTGTAGTGGTTAGTACGGTGGTGTAGTGGTTAGTATGGTGGTGTAGTGGTTAGTAAGGTGGTGTAGTGGTTAGTACGGTGGTGTAGTGGTCAGTATGGTGGTGTAGTGGTCAGTACGGTGGTGTAGTGGTCAGTACGGTGGTGTAGTGGTTAGTATGGTGGTGTAGTGGTTAGTACGGTGGTGTAGTGGTTAGTATGGTGGTGTAGTGGTTAGTATGGTGGTGTAGTGGTTAGTACGATGGTGTAGTGGTTAGTACGGTGGTGTAGTGGTTAGTATGGTGGTGTAGTGGTTAGTAAGGTGGTGTAGTGGTTAGTACGGTGGTGTAGTGGTTAGTACGGTGGTGTAGTGGTTAGTACGGTGGTGTAGTGGTTAGTATGGTGGTGTAGTGGTCAGTATGGTGGTGTAGTGGTTAGTACGGTGGTGTAGTGGTTAGTATGGTGGTGTAGTGGTTAGTGGTTAGTATGGTGGTGTAGTGGTTAGTATGGTGGTGTAGTGGTTAGTATGGTGGTGTAGTGGTTAGTATGGTGGTGTAGTGGTTAGTATGGTGGTGTAGTGGTCAGTATGGTGGTGTAGTGGTTAGTATGGTGGTGTAGTGGTTAGTATGGTGGTGTAGTGGTTAGTATGGTGGTGTAGTGGTTAGTATGGTGGTGTAGTGGTCAGTATGGTGGTGTAGTGGTCAGTATGGTGGTGTAGTGGTTAGTATGGTGGTGTAGTGGTTAGTATGGTGGTGTAGTGGTTAGTATGGTGGTGTAGTGGTCAGTATGGTGGTGTAGTGGTCAGTATGGTGGTGTGTAGTGGATAGTATGGTGGTGTAGTGGTTAGTATGGTGGTGTAGTGGTCAGTATGGTGGTGTAGTGGTTAGTATGGTGGTGTAGTGGTTAGTATGGTGGTGTAGTGGTTAGTATGGTGGTGTAGTGGTCAGTATGGTGGTGTAGTGGTTAGTATGGTGGTGTAGTGGTTAGTATGGTGGTGTAGTGTTAGTATGGTGGTGTAGTGGTCAGTACGGTGGTGTAGTGGTTAGTATGGTGGTGTAGTGGTTAGTATGGTGGTGTAGTGGTTAGTATGGTGGTGTAGTGGTTAGTATGGTGGTGTAGTGGTCAGTATGGTGGTGTAGTGGTTAGTATGGTGGTGTAGTGGTTAGTACGGTGGTGTAGTGGTTAGTATGGTGGTGTAGTGGTTAGTATGGTGGTGTAGTGGTCAGTATGGTGGTGTAGTGGTTAGTATGGTGGTGTAGTGGTTAGTATGGTGGTGTAGTGGTTAGTATGGTGGTGTAGTGGTTAGTATGGTGGTGTAGTGAGATGTATTTTGGTCAACACAAAATATTGTTCCAACCGTCTTGTGGCTTGTTCTGCTGATGGTAAACTCATGAATATATTTAATTTTAGTTACCATTTTTTATAATTTTGATTTGCTTCAATTAATTTTATCTTTCTTTTAATTTCCTATACAATTCTTTTATCTTAACTTATTTTATCTTATGTTTATTATTAGTATTATTTCCTCTTTTTTTAAATTATTTTTTCCTGTTGTTACTGCACATGTTTATCTCTTATGTTTCACTTTTATTTATTCATCTATGATTGTTGTTTTTACCAGAATTTTATTTTGGTTTATCTTACACAATTTTATTGTCACCTTGCATCCATCAGGAAGAAGGTACTGCAGCGTCCGGTCCAACACGACCAACAGCTTCTTCCCCCAAGACTTCTCAACACAACTCAACGTCTGAACTGATATCTTCTGGTACATGTACACTCTCTCTCTCTCTCTCTCTCTCTCTCTCTCTACTCTCTCTCTCTCTCAATCTCTCTCTCTCTCTCTACTCTCTCTCTCTCTCTACTCTCTCTCTCTCTCTACACTCTCTCTCAATCTCTCTCTCTCTCTCTACTCTCTCTCTCTCTCTACTCTCTCTCTCTCTCTCTCTCTCAATCTCTCTCTCTCTCTCTACTCTCTCTCTCTCTCTACTCTCTCTCTCTCTCTACTCTCTCTCTCTCTCTACACTCTCTCTCTCTCTCTCTCTCTCTCTCTCTCTGTACTGTGTTGTGTTGTCTGTACTGTGTTGTGTTCTGTCTGTACTGTGTTGTGTTGTGTCTGTACTGTGTTGTGTCTGTACTGAGTTGTGTTGTGTCTGTACTGTGTTGTGTTGTGTCTGTACTGTGTTGTGTTGTCTGTACTGTGTTGTGTTGTGTCTGTACTGTGTTGTGTTGTGTCTGTACTGTGTTGTGTTGTGTCTGTACTGTGTTGTGTTGTCTGTACTGTGTTGTGTCTGTACTGTGTTGTGTCTGTACTGTGTTGTGTTGTGTCTGTACTGTGTTGTGTTGTGTCTGTACTGTGTTGTGTTGTGTCTGTACTGTGTTGTGTTGTGTCTGTACTGTGTTGTGTTGTCTGTACTGTGTTGTGTTGTCTGTACTGTGTTGTGTTGTGTCTGTACTGTGTTGTGTTGTGTCTGTACTGTGTTGTGTTCTGTCTGTACTGTGTTCTGTCTGTACTGTGTTGTGTTCAGTCTGTACTGTGTTGTGTTGTGTCTGTACTGTGTTGTGTTGTGTCTGTACTGTGTTGTGTCTGTACTGAGTTGTGTTGTGTCTGTACTGTGTTGTGTCTGTACTGTGTTGTGTTGTGTTGTCTGTATGCACTGTCTATGTTGCTCCATGACGTTGTTTCGTTTCACTGTGTACTCTGTATGTAGTTGAAATGACAATAAAACCCACTTGACTTTTTAGGTGACATTTTAGGTCAAACTTATAAAGAAATACAGAGAATTTAAAAATTTTACACACTTTTAAGCATCACTGTATCTGTAGAAGCTTCTATACACGCTTAACACTGAGAAACACTAAGAAACACTGAGAAACACTGAGAAACACTCAATGAATCAGTTATTAGTGTTAAAATAAAGTGGTTTATAACGTAAAGTGCTGTAAGAAAGAAACTGCAGTCGTTCAGTAAAAAGGTTTATTAGATCATCAGTTTATTGGTTCACCCAGTTTAGCTTACAGTGCTTTAAAATCAAAATCATCAAAAACACACGAAACCCCGAACGAGACCCACATTACGAGCAGAGTTCAGTTCAAAACCCAGAACTTGGTTTACTTACCGTAACCTACACCAGTGTTCACCCCCAGATCACCCTTACACACTACAATACTCACTCCTACTGACCACCAGTGTTCACCCCCAGATCACCCTTACACACTACAATACTCACTCCTACTGACCACCAGTGTTCACCCCCAGATCACCCTTACACACTACAATACTCACTCCTACTGACCACCAGTGTTCACCCCCAGATCACCCTTACACACTACAATACTCACTCCTACTGACCACCAGTGTTCACCCCCAGATCACCCTTACACACTACAATACTCACTCCTACTGACCACGAGTGTTCACCCCCAGATCACCCTTACACACTACAATACTCACTCCTACTGACCACCAGTGTTCACCCCCAGATCACCCTTACACACTACAACACTCACTCCTACTGACCACCAGTGTTCACCCCCAGATCACCCTTACACACTACAATACTCACTCCTACTGACCACCAGCACTATCAGCTCTTCTCCTTCTCCAGTTCTCCTGTTTCCACCTTAAATGGAGGTGCAGGTACGTTCTGGCTCCTGCTGCACTGTTTAAGGTGGAACAGGAAAACTGGTGAAGGAGCTGCTTCACCCTCGTGTGCTCGGTAGGCGTGAGTATTGTAGAGTGAACAGTTGGTCTGGGGGTGATGTGACTGGTCTCTGGTTTGAGGTTTAAAACTACAGCTACAAGAAACTGACTGCAAAACCCAAAAGACTAAAAGTTTCCAGATAAAAACAACAGACACGTACCGTAGAAACCCAGATCAGCCATATTCACTTCATAAATAATGCAGCCCTCATACTACTGTTCAACATTCATAATAATAATAATAATAATAATAATAATAATAATAATAATAATAATAATAATAATAATAATATTAAAACCCACCCAGTAGAATGATTAGAGATGTATATAGTGCAATATTGGTCAGTGTAATGACTCCATCAGAGACTCTGGAACATTAGAACCTCCACTGTACAGTTAAGGCTTTGTTGATATGAAGAATGTCGAGCGGTTGATTGAACACTTCGCTGAAGTACTGCTCTTCAACAGCACAAGTGTAACGGTCTTGCAGAACGAGTGATGATGTCATGATCCTCATTTGCGAGCGACGTTGTAATTCGCCACAAACCAATCACACGTCTCCTTGACAGCTGAGGAAAGAGAGGAAGGTGTAACATCAACACACTTACGACTGACAGGCTGCTCTGTGATAAATAGAAATATAAACAGAATGTAATGACGTGTAAATCATAGAGACATATTTTATTCACAGAAGAACATAAAACACATCAGATGCTGAAAGTGACACAAAAATGATTCAACTTTAATTAAAATGATTAACTCATTTAGAACTTAATACAGCAACGCATCTCCAACAAGTCAAGGATCACGTCTACCATCGTGTAGCATCATCTCTTCTTTTAACAGCAGTAAACATCTGGGAGGTGAGGAGACCAACTGCTGGACTTCTGGTGTTTATTCTTGTCTGATGTTGGTTCTAGCTGCTCTGGATTTTTGTTTTCATGATGCTCCTTTAAACTGAGCACTGATAAGTTGATGGTCTCTGTCTCTCCTTGCAGGACACACATCCTTGGTTTTCAAAAAGAATTTCAAATTTTAATTTATCTGACCATAGAACTGTTTACCATTCTGTCTCAGTCAGTGTTAAATGAGCTTTGGCCCAGAGTAGTCTGCGGAGCTTCTGGATGGTGTGGCTTCTTCTTTACATGATGCAGCTTTAACTGGTATGTGTTCACAGACAGTAAGTTCTGGAAGTGATTCTGAGCTCATGCAGTGACGTCCAGAACAGAAGCAGGCCTGTTTTTAATGGAGGGCCGTCTGAGAGTCTGAAGATCACCAGCATCCAGTACTGACCGTCGGCCTTGTCCCTTACGCACAGGCATTTCTCCAGATTCTCTAAATCTTTAGATGATATTATGTTCTATAGATGGTGGAATTTTACGTTGAGGAACATTTTTCTAAAATTGTTTTTAGCAGATTGGTGAACTTCTGCCCATCTTCATTTCTGACTGACTCCGCCTCTTTTTTTATACACAGTCATGTGACTTAGTTGCAAGTTGCTCCTCCAGCTGTTTTATTAGTACCACTTACTTTTCAAGCCTTTTGTTGCTGCCTGTCCCAACATTGAGATGCGTTGCCGTCAGCAAGTTCCAAATGAATCAAACAAGTAAATTTTATAAAATGTTGATATAAATGTGTGAATTAATGTATTTCTACATGCTCTGAATGTGTAGACAATTCTCTATTTTTACAGGTGTGTGTGTGTATGTGTGTGTGTGTATGTGTGTGTGTGTGAATGTGTATGTGTGTATGTGTGTATGTGTGTTGATGTTTACCTTTTTTGAATGGGGTGAAGGTGAAGTCAGGAAGGTATTTGCGGAGTTTGGCATTGCTGGCTGTTTTCTTAAACTGTCCATCAGACTTACTAGTGTCATACTGAACACAGAGAGTCAAGGGTAATAATAATAATAATAATAATAATAATAATAATAATAATAAACAATATGATGGGTACTGTGCATATACCTGAAAGCTGGAGTATATGTCTGTGTGTATATGTCTGTGAGTGTATATGTCTGTGAGTTTGTGTGTGTGTGTGTGTGTGTGTGTGTGTGTAAAGCACATGTGTATGTGTGCAGGATGGGGTATGAGGTAGGTGGACAGGCAGGTGAACCATCTAATCTATTCATTCAGCTCGACTGAACAAATGAATCAAACACTCTCTGAACACCTCCATATTGGTGCTACAGTGGGGTCTTTGTTGTTAATGTGATTTATGGTGAGTGAGAAGAGTAAAAGGATACGACCACTTCACCTTTAAAACCAAGAGCTTCAACAACAGCATCTGCAGCTTCCTTAATAGACACTTCATCCTCCTCTCCAACTGCAAGAGAGAGAGAGAGAGAGAAAGAGAGAGAAAGAGAGAGAGAGAGACATTACATTTCTCTGTTTACTTACTACATATATATATATATATATATATATATATATATATATATATATATATATATATATATATATATATATATATATATATATATTATATTTATATATATACCTGACAGTATGATGGGTTCCACTTCATCATATTCCCTCAGGACCCATAGAAACAGACGAGCCAGATCCAGCGAATAGATGAACTGTCTCCGTGGACGACCGGAACCCCACACGTGGAAAGGCGTGCCCTCCTCTTTAACACAGAAATAAATAAATAAATAAATAATATTTGGTCACATAAATGTGTTATATGCTAATGATTTACTGTAGTGAGTCCTTAAACCTGTGCTGTCCAGGTTTTCTCCACTAGAGGGTGAAACTTGTCATGTCAGTCACATATTATTAAATATTAAGGAGAGACGGGAGAAAGACAGAGATACAAAGTGGAAATCTCCAAAATAGTAACTTTACAGGAGAAGAAAAAACTGCCTGTACATTTAATGTAAGCCAATGAAACCAGAATTTTCTATTTGTCATTAAAAATGTACACAATGTAAACAGAAGCTGTTGTGTTAAAGTATATATATATATATATATTAAAACCACCTTCTTATATCTCCACTCCCTGTCCACTGTCCACTGTACATACACTCACTGTCCACTGTATATTATGGCTGATCTGTGTGTGTGTATATACTGTATATATATATATATACACACACACACACACACATTATAGAGAGAATGATGATGATTTCTGTGTGTGCTGGTTCTTACTCTGAGCAATGTAGGCTTTGTGTATGAGTCCCGGTAGAACATGACCATCCTCTATACTGAAATTGTCATGGGGACCGAACACGTTTGTAGGGATGACGGCTGTGTACCTCCGCCCAAACTGTGACAAATAGGCCCTGCCAGAAACATCAGCATAAACATCCACAGCATAGCAGAGAGTAACAAACTCAACACAACAACTGACCTGAGCTGAAACACAAACAACACCTCATCACTGACCTGTTCTGGATGTCAATCATCCGTTTGGCGTATGAATAACCGGAGTTAGATTCGTGAGGAGGACCGTTGTGAATCTGAGAGAGACAAAACAAACAAGAATGAGATGAAAGGCTAGACAAATGTATCAGCCTCATACAAATATACAGTCATATGTAAACGTTTGTGCTCCCAAATTACAGTTTTGGTCATTTGGTAGGTGTGGACGGTGATCTGGAGCTGCAGTCCATCACTGAAGATGCTCCACTGTGTTTCCCACTAGGGGTCACTGTTTGGTCTCCAGTTTTTGTGATTTGTTAGAAACAGCTGAACCTCTCTGACTCCGCCCACTGAACCTCTCTGACTCCACCCACTGAGCTTCCTCCCAATCAGCACTAATAATAAAGCTGGTTTCTGCTTCTGTATCAGTGTGAGTTTAGCTGCTCGGGTGTCTGATGCTGGAGGAGCTGAATCAGACGTGTCTGTTATTGGGGGTCTGGTTTGGTGTTTAGCTGCTCGGGTGTCTGATGCTGGAGGAGCTGAATCAGACGTGTCTGTTATTGGGGGTCTGGTCTGGTGTTTAGCTGCTCGGGTGTCTGATGCTGGAGGAGATGAATCAGACGTGTCTGTTATTGGGTGTCTGGTTTGGTGTTTAGCTGCTCGGGTGTCTGATGCTGGAGGAGCTGAATCAGACGTGTCTGTTATTGGGGGTCTGGTCTGGTGTTTAGCTGCTCGGGTGTCTGATGCTGGAGGAGCTGAATCAGACGTGTCTGTTATTGGGGGTCTGGTTTGGTGTTTAGCTGCTCGGGTGTCTGATGCTGGAGGAGCTGAATCAGACGTGTCTGTTATTGGGGGTCTGGTTTGGTGTTTAGCTGCTCGGGTGTCTGATGCTGGAGGAGCTGAATCAGATGTGTCTGTTATTGGGGGTCTGGTTTGGTGTTTATCTGCTCGGGTGTCTGATGCTGGAGGAGCTGAATCAGACGTGTCTGTTATTGGGGGTCTGGTTTGGTGTTTAGCTGCTCGGGTGTCTGATGCTGGAGGAGCTGAATCAGACGTGTCTGTTATTGGGGGTCTGATTTGGTGTTTATCTGCTCGGGTGTCTGATGCTGGAGGAGCTGAATCAGACGTGTCTGTTATTGGGGGTCTGATTTGGTGTTTATCTGCTCGGGTGTCTGATGCTGGAGGAGCTGAATCAGACGTGTCTGTTATTGGGGGTCTGGTCTGGTGTTTAGCTGCTCGGGTGTCTGATGCTGGAGGAGCTGAATCAGACGTGTCTGTTATTGGGGGTCTGGTTTGGTGTTTAGCTGCTCGGGTGTCTGATGCTGGAGGAGCTGAATCAGACGTGTCTGTTATTGGGGGTCTGGTTTGGTGTTTAGCTGCTCGGGTGTCTGATGCTGGAGGAGCTGAATCAGACGTGTCTGTTATTGGGGGTCTGGTTTGGTGTTTAGCTGCTCGGGTGTCTGATGCTGGAGGAGCTGAATCAGACGTGTCTGTTATTGGGGGTCTGGTTTGGTGTTTATCTGCTCGGGTGTCTGATGCTGGAGGAGCTGAATCAGACGTGTCTGTTATTGGGGGTCTGGTTTGGTGTTTAGCTGCTCGGGTGTCTGATGCTGGAGGAGTTGAATCCGACGTGTCTGTTATTGGGGTCTGGTTTGGTGTTTAGCTGCTCGGGTGTCTGATGCTGGAGGAGTTGAATCCGACGTGTCTGTTATTGGGGGTCTGGTTTGGTGTTTAGCTGCTGGGTGTCTGATGCTGGAGGAGCTCAATCAGACGTGGCTGTTATTGGGGGTCTGGTTTGGTGTTTAGCTGCTCGGGTGTCTGATGCTGGAGGAGTTGAATCCGACGTGTCTGTTATTGGGGGTCTGGTTTGGTGTTTAGCTGCTCGGGTGTCTGATGCTGGAGGAGCTGAATCAGACGTGGCTGTTATTGGGGGTCTGGTTTGGTGTTTATCTGCTCGGGTGTCTGATGCTGGAGGCGCTGAATCAGACGTGTCTGTTATTGGGGGTCTGGTTTGGTGTTTAGCTGCTCGGGTGTCTGATGCTGGAGGCGCTGAATCAGACGTGTCTGTTATTGGGGGTCTGGTTTGGTGTTTAGCAGTCTGCTGATGGTGTGGAGCGACGTGCTGCTACAAGAAGAAGAGAAATCTACTGATGAAGCTCCTCGTATGATCATAGAACGTGTTCCACCAGCAGTGAACTGGACCACTCATCCATGTGAAATAGATTCTCAACCGATTTGGATGTATATCCATCCTTGCAGATCACGTACACCATACATGCTGATGGTCTTCTCTCAAGACAAGGAGACACGACACACGACTAGAAATGTCCCACTCTGGTTGGAAGAGCTGACCAAGACTTCCAATTTCTACCCTGGACCCCTAATTCCCCAGACCTGAACGGAATTAAGCATCTGTGGGACCACCTGGATGGTGGTGTTGGCTCCATGGATCCTCCTCCACGCTCCCTCCAGCAGCTGTGGGATGCACTGCAGTCAGTATGACTACAGATACCTGTGACCACCTTCCAGGACCTTACTGACTCTCCCAGTCCGTTTAGCTGCTGTCCGTGCTGCACACAGTGGTAACGCTGGATATTAGCTGGTGCTCATAATACCGTGACTGGGCTGTGTAATTAATTACTATTTGAATGCAGTATCATGTCTGAACCAATTATCAACAGCAGTAACAAATGATGGTACATAATCAGAGCGTATGCTTTTGGTGGCTGGTTGAAATTTCAAAGAAACGAAGCTTGAAAAGTAAAATACCGCGCGACAAGATAAACACACTGTCGAGGACGCTGATCTTGGTTTGCAGAAACGCTGCACATTGTTTGAAAATGTATGAAAATGTAGCTTCAGATACAAACCATAGTCTCGTCAATCGGATACGTGGTTTTATCGGGAAAGACGCAGGTGGACAGACAGGACACCACCTTCACCACATCGAATTCATGAGCTGTATGCAGGACGTTGTCATTGATGTATATGTTGTTTTTCTGGAATATATTAGAGTAGATACAGTCATACATACAGTCACATATACAGTCATACATACAGTCTTATATTCAGTCACACATATAGCCATACATATAGCCATACATACAGTAATACCTACAGCAATATATGCAGTCATACATACAGTCATACATACAGTCATACATACAGTCATACATACAGTCATATATACAGACATACATAAAGTCATACATACAGCCATATATACAGTCATACATACAGCCATACATACAGTAATACCTACAGCAATATATGCAGTCATACATACAGTCATACATACAGTCATACATACAGTCATATATACAGACATACACACAGTCATACATAAAGTCATACATACAGCCATGCATACAGTTATACATACAGCCATATATACAGTCATACATACAGCCATACATACAGTAATACCTACAGCAATATATGCAGTCATACATACAGTCATACATACAGTCATACATACAGTCATATATACAGACATACACACAGTCATACATAAAGTCATACATACAGCCATGCATACAGTTATACATACAGTCATATATACAGTTATACATACAGTCATACATACAGCCAATTATACAGTCATATATACAATCATACACACAGTCATACATACTGCCATATATACAGTCATACATACAGTCATATATACCCCCACACATAGTCACATATATAGTCATACACACAGTCATACATACAGCCATCTATACAGTCATACATACAGTCATATATACACCCATACATACAGTCAAATATACAGCCATATTTACAGTCATACATACACTCTTACATACAGTCATATATACAGTCATACATACACCCATACATACAGTCATATATACAGCCAAACATAGTCATACATAGTCATACATACAGTGATAAATAGTCATACATACAGTCATACATACAGTAATATATACAGTGATACATACACCCATACATACAGTCATATATACAGCCATACATACAGTCATACATAGTCATACATACAGTGATAAATAGTCATACATACAGTCATACATACAGTCATATATACAGCAATATATACAGCCATACATACAGTCATACATACAGTCATAGATACCCCCATACATACAGTCATATATATAGCCATATACACAGTCATATATAGTCATACATACAGTCATACATACAGCCATACATAAAGTCATATATACAGTCATGCATACAGTCATACATACCGTCATATATACAGTCATACATAATGCCATACATACAGCGATATATACAGTCACATATACAGCCACACATACAGTCATACATACAGTCATAACTACAGCCATATAGACAGTCATACATACAGCCATACAAACAGCCATATATACAGTCATACATACAGTCATACACAAATTCATACATACAGTCATATATACCCCCATACATACAGTCATATATACAAACATACACACAGTCATACATAAAGTCATACATACAGCCATATATACAGTCATACATACAGCCATGCATACAGTTATACATACAGTCATATATACAGTTATACATACAATCATACATACAGCCATGCATAGAGTTATACATACAGTCATATATACAGTTATACATACAGTCATACATACAGCCATTCATACAGTCATATATACAATCATACACACAGTCATACATACTGCCATATATACAGTCATACATACAGTCATATATATCCCCACACATAGTCACATATATAGTCATACACACAGTCATACATACAGCCATCTATACAGTCATATATACACCCATACATACAGTCAAATATACAGCCATATTTACAGTCATACATACACTCTTACATACAGTCATATATACAGTCATACATACACCCATACATACAGTCATATATACAGCCAAACATAGTCATACATAGTCATACATACAGTGATTAATAGTCATACATACAGTCATACATACAGTAATATATACAGCGATACATACACCCATACATACAGTCATATATACAGCCATACATAGTCATACATAAAGTGATAAATAGTCATACATACAGTCATACATACAGTCATATATACAGCAATATATACAGCCATACATACAGTCATACATACAGTCATAGATACCCCCATACATACAGTCATATATATAGCCATATACACAGTCATATATAGTCATACATACAGTCATACATACAGCCATACATACAGTCATATATACAGTCATGCATACAGTCATACATACCGTCATATATACAGTCATACATAATGCCATACATACAGCGATATATACAGTCACATATACAGCCACACATACAGTCATACATACAGTCATAACTACAGCCATATAGACAGTCATACATACAGCCATACAAACAGCCATATATACAGTCATACATACAGCCATACATACAGCCATGCATACAGTTATACATACAGTCATACATATAATCATACATACTGCCATTCATACAGTCATGTATACCCCCAAACATACAGTCATATATACAGTCATACAAACAGTCATACATACAGCCATCTATACAGTCATACATACAGTCATATATACACCCATACATACAGTCAAATATACAGCCATATTTACAGTCATACATACACTCTTACATACAGTCATATATACAGTCATACATACACCCATACATACAGTCATATATACAGCCATATTTACAGTCATACATACACTCTTACATACAGTCATATATACAGTCATACATACACTCTTACATACAGTCATATATACAGTCATACATACACCCATACATACAGTCATATATACAGCCATACATACAGTCATACATACACTCTTACATACAGTCATATATACAGTCATACATACACTCTTACATACAGTCATATATACAGTCATACATACACCCATACATACAGTCATATATACAGTCATACATACAGTCAAATATACAGCCATATTTACAGTCATACATACACTCTTACATACAGTCATATATACAGTCATACATACACTCTTACATACAGTCATATATACAGTCATACATACACCCATACATACAGTCATATATACAGCCATACATACAGTCATACATAGTCATACATACAGTGATAAATAATCGTACATACAGTCATATATACAGCGATATATACAGCCATACATACAGGCATACATAGTCATACATACAGTGATAAATAGTCATACATACAGTCATACATACAGTCATATATACAGTCATACATACAGCCATACATACAGCCATACATACAGCCATACATACAGTCATATATACAGCCATACATACAGTCATACATACAGCCTTATATAGTCATACATACAGCCATACATACAGTCATATATACAGCCATACATACAGCGTATGTATGTGTTTGAGAGACTGTGTGTGTGTGAGACTGTGTTCATGACACTGTGTGGTTGTGTGAGACTGTGTGTGTGTTTGTGAGAGACTGTGTGTGTATGTGTATGTGAGAGACTGTATGTTTGTTTGTGAGACTGTGTGTGTATGTGTGTGAGAGAGGCTGTATATGTGTGTTTGTGAGACTGTGTGTGTATGTGTGTGAGAGAGACTGTATGTGTGTGAGAGACTGTATGTGTGTTTGTGAGACTGTGTGTGTGTGTGAGAGACTGTGCGTGCATGTGTTTGAGAGACTGTGTGTGTGTGTGTGTGTGTGTGAGAGAGACTGTATGTGTGCTTGTGAGACTGTGTGTGGGACGGTGTGTGTATGAGTGTGTGAGAGACGGTATGTGTGTTTGTGTGTGAGAGAGACTGTATGAGTGTGTGAGAGACTGTATGTGTGTTTGTGAGACTGCGTATGTATGTGTGTGAGATACTGTATGTGTGTTTGTGAGAGACTCTGTGTGTATATGTGTGAGAGAGCCATACATACAGTCATACATACAGCCATACCTACAGTCATACATACAGTCATATATACCCCCATACATACAGTCATATATACAGCCATACATACAGTCATATATACGGTCATACATACAGCGATATATACAGTCATACATACAGTCATACATACAGCCATACATACAGTCATATATACGGTCATACATACAGCGATATATACAGTCATACATACAGTCATACATACAGCGATATATACAGCCGTACATACAGTCATACATACAGCCATACATACAATCATATATACAATCATACACACAGTCATATATACAGCCATATATACAGCCATACATTCATTCAAACATACCGTCGTATATACACCCACACATACAGTCATATATACAGTCATACACACAGTCATATATACAGTCATACATACAGGCATATATACAATCATACATACAGTCATACATACAGCCATACATACAGTCATATATACAGCCATACATACAGCGTATGTATGTGTTTGAGAGACTGTGTGTGTGTGAGACTGTGTTCATGACACCGTGCGGTTGTGTGAGACTGTGTGTGTGTTTGTGAGACTGTGTGTGTATGTGTGTGAGAGAGACTGTATGTGTGTTTGTGAGAGACTGTGTGTGTATGTGTATGATAGAGACTGTATGTGTGTTTGTGAGACTGTGTGTGTATGTGTGTGAGAGAGGCTGTATATGTGTGTTTGTGAGACTCTGTGTGTATGTGTGTGAGAGAGACTGTATGTGTGTGAGAGACTGTATGTGTGTTTGTGAGACTGTGTGTGTGTGTGTGTGAGACTGTGCGTGCATGTGTTTGAGAGACTGTGTGTGTGTGTGTGTGAGAGAGACTGTATGTGTACTTGTGAGACTGTGTGTGGGACGGTGTGTGTATGAGTGTGTGAGAGACGGTATGTGTGTTTGTCTGTGAGAGAGACTGTATGAGTGTGTGAGAGACTGTATGTGTGTTTGTGAGACTGCGTATGTATGTGTGTGAGATACTGTATGTGTGTTTGTGAGAGACTCTGTGTGTATATGTGTGAGAGAGCCATACATACAGTCATACATACAGCCATACCTACAGTCATACATACAGTCATATATACCCCCATACATACAGCCATACATACAGTCATATATATGGTCATACATACAGTCATACATACAGCGATATATACAGCTGTACATACAGTCATACATACAGCCATACATACAATCATATATACAATCATACACACAGTCATACATACAGCCATATATACAGTCATACATACATTCAAACATACCGTCGTATATACACCCACACATACAGTCATATATACAGTCATACACACAGTCATATATACAGTCATACATACAGTCATATATACAATCATACATGCAGTCATACATACAGCCATACATACAGTCATATATACAGCCATACATACAGTCATATATACAGTCATACATACAGTCATACATACAGTCATATATACAATCATACATACAGTCATACATACAGCCATACATACAGTCATATATACAGCCATACATACAGTCATACATATAGCCTCATATAGTCATACATACAGCCATACATACAGTCATATATACAGCCATACATACAGCGTATGTATGTGTTTGAGAGACTGTGTGTGTGTGAGACTGTGTTCATGACACCGTGCGGTTGTGTGAGACTGTGTGTGTGTTTGTGAGACTGTGTGTGTATGTGTGTGAGAGAGACTGTATGTGTGTTTGTGAGAGACTGTGTGTGTATGTGTATGATAGAGACTGTATGTGTGTTTGTGAGACTGTGTGTGTGTATGTGTGTGAGACTGTATGTGTGTGAGAGAGACTGAATGTGTGTTTGTGTGTGAGACTGTTTGTATGTGTGTGAGAGAGACTGTATGTGTGTTTGTGTGTGAGACTGTATGTGTGTGAGAGAGACTGTATGTGTGTTTGTGAGACTGTGTGTGTGAGAGAGACTGTATCTGTGTGAGACTGTGTGTGTATGTGTGAGAGACTGTATGTGTGAGAGAAACTGTGTGTGTGAGAGAGACTGTGTGTGAGAGAGACTGTGTCTGTGTGAGACTGACTGTGTATGTGTGTGAGAGATAGTATTTGTGTGAGATACTGTGTATGTATGTGTGTGAGAGACTGTGTCTGTGTAAGACTGTGTGTGTATGTGTGTGAGAAAGACTGTATATCTGTGTGAGAGACTGTATGTGTGTTTGTGATACTGTGTATGTATGTGTGTGAGAGACTGTGTGTGTGAGACTGTGTGTGTATGAGTGTGAGAGACTGTGTGTTTGTGAGACTGTGCATATGTGTGTGTCAGAGACTGTATGTGTGTGAGAGAGACTGTGTGTGCGTGTGAGATACTGTATGTGTGTTTATGAGAGACTGTATGTGTGTGAGACTGTGTGTGTATGAGAGACTGTCTGTGTGAGAGAGACCGTATGTGTATGTGTGTGAGAGACTGTGTGTGTATGTATGTGACAGGCTGTGTGCGTATGTGTGTGTGTGACTGTGTATGTGTGTGTTTGAGGGACTGTGTGTGTTTGAGAGACTGTGTGTGTGTTTACATGAAAATGTCTGTGTGTGTGACTGTGTGTGTGTTTACATGAGACTGTGTGTGTAAGTGTGACTGTGCGCATATGTTTGTGAGACTATGTGTGAGTAAATGTGTTTATATGAGACTGTGTGTGTGTTTGAGAGTCTGACTGTGTTTGTAAAAGTGTTTATATAAGACTGTGTGTGTGTGTGTATGTGTGTGAGACGGTGTGTGTGTGTGAGACTCTGGTGTGAATGTGTTTACATGAGACTGTGTGTGTGTATGTGAGAAACTGTGTGTGTATGTAAGAAACTGTGTGTGTGTGTGTGTGTGTGTGACTGTGTATGTATGTGTGTTTGTGAGAGACTCTGTGTGTATATGTGTGAGAGACTGTGTGTGTATGTGTGTGAGAGACTGTGTCTGTGTGAGACTGTGTTCATGACACCGTGCGGTTGTGTGAGACTGTGTGTGTATGAGTGTGTGAGAGACTGTATATGTATTTGTGAGACTGTGTGTGTATGTTTGTGTATGAATGTGTGAGAGACTGTATGTGTGTTTGTGAGAGACTGTGTGTGTATATGTGTGAGACTGTGTGTGTATGTGTGTATGTATGTGTGTGAGAGAGACTGTATGTGTGTTTGTGTGTGAGACTGTTTGTATGTGTGTGAGAGAGACTGTATGTGTGTTTGTGTGTGAGACTGTTTGTATGTGTGTGAGAGAGACTGTATGTGTGTTTGTGTGTGAGACTGTATGTGTGTGAGAGAGACTATATGTGTGTTTGTGAGACTGTGTGTGTGAGAGAGACTGTATCTGTGTGAGACTGTGTGTGTATGTGTGAGAGACTGTATGTGTGAGAGAAACTGTGTGTGTGAGAGAGACTGTGTGTGTGAGAGAGACTGTGTATGTGTGTGAGAGATAGTATTTGTGTTAGATACTGTGTGTGTATGTGTGTGAGAGACTGTGTCTGTGTGAGACTGTGTGTGTATGTGTGAGAGAGACTGTATATCTGTGTGAGAGACTGTATGTGTGTTTGTGATACTGTGTATGTACGTGTGTGAGATACTGTGTGTGTGTTTGTGAGAGACTGTGTGTGTGAGACTGTGTGTGTATTAGTGTGAGAGTCTGTGTGTTTGTGAGACTGTGCATATGTGTGTATCAGAGACTGTATGTGCGTGTGAGATACTGTATGTGTGTTTGTGAGAGACTGTATGTGTGTGAGACTGCGTGTGTATGTGTATGAGAGACTGTGTGTGTGAGAGAGACCGTATGTGTATGTGTGTGAGAGACTGTGTGTGTGTATGTGTGTGTGTGACTGTGTATGTGTGTGTTTGAGAGACTGTGTTTTTGTTTACATGAAAATGTCTGTGTGTGACTGTGTGTGTGTTTACATGAGACTGTGTGTGTAAGTGTGACTGTGCGCATATGTATGTGAGACTATGTGTGAGTAAATGTGTTTATATGAGACTGTGTGTGTGTTTGAGAGACAGTGTGTGTGTCTGACTGTGTTTGTAAAAGTGTTTATATAAGACTGTGTGTGTGTGTGTGTGTGTGTGTATGTGTGTAAGACTGTGTGTGTGTGTGAGACTCTGGTGTGAATGTGTTTACATGAGACTGTGTGTGTATGTAAGAAACTGTGTGTGTGTGACTGTGTATGTATGTGTGTGTGTGACTGTGTATGTATGTGTGTGTGTGACTGTGTATGTATGTGTTTGAGGGACTGTGTGAGTGTAAGAAACTGTGTGTGTGTATGAGACTGTGTGTGTATGTGAGAAACTGCGTGCATGTGTGTTTGTGAGAAACTGTGTGTGTGTATGTGAGAAACTGTGTGTGTATGTAAGAAACTGTGTGTGTGTGTGTGTGTGTGACTGTGTATGTATGTGTGTGTGTGACTGTGTATGTATGTGTCTGAGGGACTGTGTGTGTGTG
>CM038707.1:1659211-1684211 GCA_021613375.1 Megaleporinus macrocephalus | reverse complement strand
CCAATAGAAATGCTCCAAAATAGCTTGTAAAAAATTCTGGTTGAATTGAATTGAATTGCATTGAATTACATTAGAAGTAAAGTTACTATTTTGGAGATACTTGTATTTTTTTGGACAGTGACAATATATGCATGATAATATGCTGCACGTGCTTTTAAATAATGCTATAATTAATAAATCTATGAAAGATGATTTAGCCTAACACAGAACTTTAACTGTCACAGACCTCAGAGAAGTGTGTCTGCTGGGAAAGAAAGGTGCTCACGTTAAATTGGCATCTTTAGAGGACAGAAAGATCCACTCCTCGCCCTCCCTCGCTGCTCCTTCCTCCTTCAGTACCTGTTCTATCGCTTTCCCCACCAGACCACTCCCCCCCGTCACCATCACACGCACAGTACCGGCTTTCTTTTCCATCTCAAACAGAAAGAAAAACACCTGCTTTACATGAACAGTACAGTGTACAAGTCTGAAGCCCCTGATCTGATCATTTAAAAATCTGTATCTGATCAATAAGTGTCTGATCACCACCAGATCTGATTAGAACAGATGTAAATAATCACACATACAATACAAAGTAACATGAATTTAAACTTAGTGAACTTCTCTGTTACATGAGGACCTAGTAATGTATTTGTAACTCACCTGTTCGCTCGAGCTGCACCGCTGAATGAAGTTTCTCACTCAACTGCCAGGGAGTGAGCACTGTGCTCGGGTTGCCAGATGTACCTAAAAAAAATCCCCCTCTAGGTTTTTGTGGGTATCGCCGCTCAGAGCACAATGGGACACGTGGAACAGTGACGTAAATGGACATTATTCATTTTTGTGAAGCAGAATCGCAGAATTCGCCTCCTGAGCGCTCTGGACGGACCTTACCTGCTTATAATCAGCACTTATATCCTACTAATATGCAATTATCAGTTTATAGCCTGTTATTATTGTCACCATACAGTGCCTCGCAAAAGTATTCAGCCCCCTTGAACTTTTCAACCTTTTGCCACATTTCAGGCTTCAAACATAAAGATATTAAATTATAATATTTTGTAAAGAATCAATAACAAAGTGGGACACAATCGTGAAGTGGAACGAAATTTCTCGGATATTTTCAACTTAAAAAAAAAAAAAAATTATTTGGCTCCCTTGCGTTAATACTTTGTAGCACTACCTTTTGCTGTGATTACAGCTGCAGGTCGTTCGGGGTGGGTCTCTGTCAGTTTTGCATCGAGAGAATGAACTTTTTGCCCATTCTTTCTTTCAAAGCAGCTGGAGCTCAGTGGATGGAGAGCGTTAATGAACAGCAGTTTTCAGATCTTTCACAGATTCTTGATTGGATTCAGGTCTGAACTTTGACTTGGCCATTCTATCACCTGGATACGTTTATTTGTGAACCAGTCCATTGTAGATTTTGGATCATTGTCTTGCTGGAAGATAAATCTTCGTCCCAGTCTCAGGTCTTTTGCAGACTCCAACAGGTTTTCCTTCCAGAATGGTCCTGTATTTGGCTCCATCCATCTTCCCATCAGTTTTAACCATCTTCTCTGTCCCTGCTGAAGATAAGTAGCCCCAGAGCATGATGCTGCCACCACCATGTTTGACAGTGGGGATGGTGTGTTCAGGGTGATGATCTATGTTGCTTTTACATAACATTTTGCATTGTGGCCAAAAAGTTCGATTTTGGTTTCATCTGACCAGAGCACCTTCTTCCACATGTTTGGTGTGGCTCCCAGGTGGTTTGTGGCAAACTTTAAACGAGACTTTTTATGGATATCTTTGAGAAATGGCTTTCTTCTTACCACTCTTCCATAAAGGCCAGATCTGTACAGTGTACAACTGATTGTTGTCCCACAGACAGATTCTCCCACCTCAGCTGTAGATCTCTGCAGTTCATCCAGAGTGATCATGGGCCTCTTGGCTGCATCTCTGATCAGTCTTCTCCTTGTTTGAGCTGAAAGTTTAGAGGGACGGCTGGGTCTTGGTAGATTTGCAGTGGTCTGATACTCCTTCCATTTCAATATGATTACTTGCAGTGCTCCTTGAGATATTTAAAGCTTGGGAAATCTTTTTATATCCAAATCCAGCTTTAAACTTCTCCACAACAGTATCTCCGACCTGCCTGGTGTGTTCCTTGGTCTTCATGATGCTCTCTTTGCTTTAAACAGAACTCTGAGACGATCACAGAGCAGGTGCATCTATACAGAGACTTGATTCCACACAGGTGGATTCTATTCATCATCATCAGTAATTTAGGTCAACATTGGATCATTCAGAGATCCTCACTGAACTTCTGGAGTGAGTTTGCTGCACTGAAAGTAAAGGGGCTTAATAATATTGCACACTAGACTTATATACAAAATAACCAATACATTTCATTCACACTTGTTGTTGGTTCTTCACAAAAAATTACAATTTCATGTTTGTTTGAAGCCGGAAATGTGGCAAAAGGTTGAAAAAAACAAGGGGGCCGAATACTTTTGCAAGGCACTGTATGAGTTTAATTCACAAAAGAAAGAACAGCATCAAACAGATACATATTTCTAATATATCTGGAGAGGGCTACGCCGATCTAAGCTTCTCTGACTCCTACAGGATAAGTCTGTAGCTTAAGTACACCAGTTGTTTTTTCCGGTCAAAACGTATAAAAACTTTTCAAAGCTTTATTCTCTCTAAAACTCTAATTCTGCTAGTCTGTGCTCAAGTCCACCAATCCACAATACACACTGAGTAGGATGTAGAGCAATACATGATAACAGTATAAAACTGAACACTAAAACTAAAATTAGCAGAAAAAAATAGTATTGTTCAATTTAGCGATTGTGTTGACTTCATTTAACCAAAAAAATATATAATTTGGAAGGTAGAGTTCAAACTTTTGCATACAGCTATATTCTGTCACTGGTCCAGAAGGTGATTCAACCCTATTAGAGTAGCTTTTCTTTGTACTCTCTGAACGGTGTAAAACATGTGCAATGGATAGGTGTCTCTGAATAGAATCAGATCAGAATCAGAATCAGACTTTATTTGCCAAGTATGCTCTCACATACAAGGAATTTGTGTTTGGTTACAGAAGCTCAAAGTGCACGATAACTGACATTACAGAAGTAACACACCTAACATCTACACACACACACACACACACACACACACAGTGACACACACACACAGTGACATACATGCACAGACACACCTGTAAATTTAACATGTGCAGAGTTGTATATTTAGAGTAAAGTACTGAGAGCAGCAGTGAAGGACAGACAGACTGAATTAAATAGATATAAATATGAAGAACAGAAGAGTCACTGGTTGAGACGGCGGTACAGAGTGTTCTGAGACTCTATCAGAAAAAAAACAGTGCAGTACAGAGAAAGAAGAGTGAGAGAACATCTGGATATGGATGTATGTAGTAGACTGTACAGAGAAAGAAGAGTGAGAGAACATCTGGATATGGATGTATGTGTGTAGTAGACTGTACAGAGAAAGAAGAGTGAGAGAACATCTGGATATGGATGTATGTATGTAGTAGACTGTACAGAGAAAGAAGAGTGAGAGAACATCTGGATATGGATGTATGTATGTGGTAGACTGTACAGAGAAAGAGGAGTGTGAGAACATCTGGATATGGATGTATGTATGTAGTAGACTGTACAGAGAAAGAAGAGTGAGAGAACATCTGGATATGGATGTATGTGTGTAGTAGATTGTACAGAGAAAGAAGAGTGAGAGAACATCTGGATATGGATGTATGTGTGTAGTAGATTGTACAGAGAAAGAAGAGTGAGAGAACATCTGGATATGGATGTATGTATGTAGTAGACTGTACAGAGAAAGAAGAGTGAGAGAACATCTGGATATGGATGTATGTATGTAGTAGACTGTACAGAGAAAGAAGAGTGAGCCGTTACAGTACTGTTGAGGATGGTGAGTGCTGGAAGGGTTAGAGGGCTTCTCCTGAAGTCCACTCTCATCTCCACTGTCTTGGCTGTGTTCAGCTCCAGGTTGTTGTGGTTGCTCCAGAGGACCACATGCTCCAAAACCCGTCTGTAGGCAGACTCGTCACTGTGCTGGATGAGACCAATAACTGTCAAATCATCAGCAAACTTCAGGATTTTGACTGAGGGGTCTGTGGAGGTACACTTGTTTGTGTAGAGTGAGAAGAACACAGCCTTGTGGAGCAACTGTGCTGATGGTCCTGGTTCCTGAGGTGATCTTTCCCAGCCTCACCTGCTGCTCTCTGCCAGTGAGGAAGTTTGTGATCCACTGGCAGGTGGAGGCTGGCACACTGAGGTGGGTCAGTTTGGTGTGTAGATGTCCGGGGATGATTGTGTTGAAGGCAGAGCTGAAGTCCAAGAACAGAACTCTTGCATATGTACTTGGACGGTCGACGTGCTGGAGGATGTGGAGAAGTCCCGCGTTCACTGCATCGTCCACAGAGCTGTTGGCGCGATACGCGAACTGCAGGGGGTCTAGTTTGGGGTTGGTGATCTCCTTCAGGTGGGTGAGAACCAGCTTCTCGAAGGATTTCATGACCACAGAAGTCAGTGCGACAGGTCTGTAGTCATTCAGTCCTGAGATGGTTGGCTTTTTGGGGATGGGAATTATTGTGGTGCGCTTGAAGCACGCTGGTACGACACACTGCTCCAGTGATTTATTGAAGATCTTGGTAAAGACAGGAACAAGCTGGTCTGCACAGTTCCTCAGGCAGGAGGGTGACACTCCGTCTGGGCCTGGTGCCTTCCTCACTCTTTGTTTTTAGAAGAGTCGGTGCACGTCTGCTTCACAGATCTTCAGGGCAGGCTGAATGGGTGGAGCTGGGCTTTTCAAACCTACAGTAGAATGTGTTTAGGTCAGCCAGCTGACGACCCCCCATTGTCTGGTAAGGGGGTTGTTTGTAGCCTGAGAGGTTGTGTAAGCATTTCCAGACGGCTGAAGGCTCGTTTGTGGACATCAGTCTGCTCAGCTTGGTGGAGTAGCTCTTCTTTGCAGCTCTGACCTCTCTGTTCAGTGAGTTCCTAGCCTTGTTGTAAAACGCCCGGTCCCCACTCCTAAATGCGTTCTCCTTGGACTGCCGCAGGTGCTTCAGTTTGGTGTTAAACCAGGGCTTGTCATTATTATATCTAATGCGAGTCCTGGTCGGAACACAGATGTCCTCACAGAAGCTAATGTGGGACGTCACTGTATCAGTATATTCATCCAGCCCGCTTGTAGAGTCCTCAAACACATACCAGTCTGTTAACTCCATACAGTCCTGAAGCCTCTCTTTAGCCTCACTGGTCCACTTCTTCACAGTACTGACCTCAGGCTTGGCCCACTTGAGCTTCTGTCTGTAGGTTGGGAGAAGATGGACCATAGAGTGGTCAGATAGGCCCAGAGCAGCTTGGGGAACAGAGCTATATGCACCCTTTAATACAGTGTAGCAATGATCTAGAACATTACTCTCCCTGGTGGGGCAGGTAACAGGAACTCACTGGTGAGATTCGCTCTGTTGAAGTCCCCAAGAATGATGAAAACAGACTCTGTGTGTTTATGCTCCGTGCTGGAGATCTGGTCTGCGAGGGTCCGCAGTGCCTCGTTCACGCTCGCGCTTGGTGGAATATAAACTCGGACGAGCACCACGGAGGAGAACTCCCGCGGGCAGTAGAACGGTTTACAGTTTATAAACACAGACTCCAGATCAGGGCTGCATGTTTTCGTGAACACAGTGACGTCTGTTCTCCAGCCGCGGTTGATGTAGAAACAGATCCCGACGCCTCTGAGCTTCCCCGAGGTCTCCGCCACGCCGTCCGCTCTGTGGAGATGAAAGTCAGCCAGGTCTCAGTGAAGCACAGCGCCGGTTCAGAGGTGAAAGTTCATCTGTTTTGTTGCCTAGTGAGCGGAGGTTGGCCAGGTGTATGCTGGTGAGCGGAGGTTGGCCAGGTGTATGCTGGTGAGCGGAGGTTGGCCAGGTGTATGCTGGTGAGCGGAGGTTGGCCAGGTGTATGCTGGTGAGCGGAGGGTGGCCAGGTGTATGCTGGTGAGCGGAGGTTGGCCAGGTGTATGCTAGGGAGCGGAGGTTGGCCAGGTGTATGCTGGTGAGCGGAGGTTGGCCAGGTGTATGCTGGTGAGCGGAGGGTGGCCAGGTGTATGCTGGTGAGCGGAGGTTGGCCAGGTGTATGCTGGTGAGCGGAGGTTGGCCAGGTGTATGCTGGTGAGCGGAGGTTGGCCAGGTGTATGCTGGTGAGCGGAGGTTGGCCAGGTGTATGCTGGTGAGCGGAGGTTGGCCAGGTGTATGCTGGTGAGCGGAGGTTGGCCAGGTGTATGCTGGTGAGCGGAGGTTGGCCAGGTGTATGTTGGTGAGCGGAGGTTGGCCAGGTGTATGTTGGTGAGCGGAGGTTGGTCAGGTGTATGCTGGTGAGCGGAGGTTGGCCAGGTGTATGCTAGGGAGCGGAGGTTGGCCAGGTGTATGCTGGTGAGCGGAGGTTGGCCAGGTGTATGCTGGTGAGCGGAGGTTGGCCAGGTGTATGCTGGTGAGCGGAGGTTGGCCAGGTGTATGCTGGTGAGCGGAGGTTGGCCAGGTGTATGCTGGTGAGCGGAGGTTGGCCAGGTGTATGCTGGTGAGCGGAGGTTGGCCAGGTGTATGCTGGTGAGCGGAGGTTGGCCAGGTGTATGTTGGTGAGCGGAGGTTGGCCAGGTGTATGCTGGTGAGCGGAGGTTGGCCAGGTGTATGCTGGTGAGCGGAGGTTGGCCAGGTGTATGCTGGTGAGCGGAGGTTGGCCAGGTGTATGCTAGGGAGCGGAGGTTGGCCAGGTGTATGCTGGTGAGCGGAGGTTGGCCAGGTGTATGCTGGTGAGCGGAGGTTGGCCAGGTGTATGCTGGTGAGTGCTGTGCGTAGTCCGCGCTGACGGAGTCTGACGAACGCTCCGCTGCGTTTCCCACGTCTGCGCCTGCGTCTGCGTCTGAGGAGCGCAGCTACTCCACTCACTAAAACATCCAAAAAACAGTCGGAGGAGGAGGAATCGGGAGTAATTCCGTGTGGTATGGAGGGCCTGATGCTGAGAAGATCCTCTGCGCTGTATGTGACAAACCAGAGTCGCCGTCTGCAGCGCCATCTTGGATAAGCCAGATGTATATATGACGTGCGTCCTTCTCAACGAGACACTTAGACTTAGAGACGGCTGCACTCAGCACTTTACTTTAAATATACAACTCTGCACATGTTAAGTTTACAGGTGTGTCTGTGCGTGTATGTCACTGTGTGTGTGCGTGTATGTCACTGTGTGTGTGTGTGTGTGTGTGTGTGTTTTATTTTATTTTATTTTATTTCTTGTAAGTGTGAGCATACTTGGCCAATAAAGTCTGATTCTGAATCTGATTCAACGAGACATATATGATGCAACATATGCAACAGTTATAACTATATTCCATGAGACAATAAAAAACAGGAAACTAAAAAAAAGGCAGAGTTTCCTCGTCCTGTGTCTGTCGTGCCCCCCGCTCCTTGTTTTGTGTTGGTCCCTGTATGCATGTTTGTCCAGGTGCCAATTAAAGTCTATGTTCCTGTCCCTGTTTCCCTTGGTTTTTCTGTCCCTGTTCCCGTTAGTCTGTCAGTCCCCGTTCCAGTTACTATTTTAGTTCCTGTACCCCTGTCATTGTTGTTATGTCATGCCCCCTGTTCAGTCTCATGTTCCATCCCCAGTCCAGTCTTTCGTCCAAACCACTGTCCAGTCTCATGTTCCCTCCCATGTTTGGTCCCTTGCCCAGTCATGTGTCCAAACTCTTGTTTGGTCCTCTGTTCACTTCCCAGTTCAGTCCCCAGCTCAGTTGTGTGTCCAGTCTTTTGTCCAGCCCCCTGCCCAGTCATTTGTCCAGTCTTGTCTTCAGTTCCCAGTTCCGTGTCATGTCTAGTCCTTGTCCTGTTTTGTCTCTGGCCTCTCCCTTAGGCGGGCACCAGGGGCGTGTTGGTTTTTGTGCCTCTGGAGCGGCACTTTTAAGGGGGGTACTGTCACAGTCTGCTCTGTTTCGTGCCTGTCAGTTATTGTTTATGTTCTGTCATAGCCAGGTGCTCCCTGTCTCCGCCCTCTGTCTCCGACCCTCACCTTATTTGTGTTGTCTCCCTCTTGTCTCCCTCTTGTTAGCCCCAGATGTTCATCATTAGTTGCTTTTTATATTCCCTGGTCTGTGTGCTTTGTCTTTGCTTGGTATTTTGTCTTACTTCATGTTAGTTGAAACGTTTGTTATTGTAACCTATTTGTTTAAATCTTGTCATTGTTTTCTTTTGCAGTAGCTGAAGTTAGTGTTTCTAGTTCCTTTTGTTGTCTTGTTAGAGTTGTGTTTTTGTTGAAACATTGAAACATTGCTCCCATTGGTCCAATTTTTCCAACAACCAAGCATTTGCAGACCATCTTGCTCCTGTCGAAGGACTAACTGAAGCTACAGAAAGAGTTAGCTGGTGATACCAGAGGTTCCTACCTGCACATGGATCTATGATTTATAATACTGAGGAATCAAATCCATATGCCTTCCACTTAGTTTCTCTCTTTTGTAATGCACAGTAATGGTCAGACATGTCCTCTGGTATCCTATCGGGGTAAAAAAACTTCTCTTCCACGTCTGAAATAGTCCTCTGAGCTATCTTAGATTAATCTTTGTTATACTCTTACAATATCTGTTCCCTAGTTTCAGAATCCTCATCACTACTATTCACATTTGGCACAACCATAAACCGCTGAGTTATATTTACTACTTCCTCAAAGCAGCATAAGCAGAATAAGCAGTAGAATAGTAAGAATAGGTTGAGGATTTGTTCTCATTCCTGTTGGCTGACAAAGAACTGCACATGCATATTTACCCCCAGTAGAAGTAGATACATACAATAAAAACAGGAGCTTCTTGCAACCTCTACTTGATTGTCTCAAATGCCACAAGGCCATCCTGTGTCCAAGAAAGATTACAATGAAGCTGAGCATTCCTGGTATCTTTAATCATGGCTCTTAAAGGCCCCGTCAAACTAGTATATTCTTCTACCCATGCTGAAGAATAACCAGCAATGCCAAGAAATCTCATCATTCCTCTAACTGTCCTGGGCTTAGGATCCATACAAATAGCTTCCAACTACCTATCAGAAATGCTTCTATGTCCCTGCGTTATTGTCTGACTCAAATAAACTATCTTCACCTCACAATACAACCACAACAACCTGGAGCTGAACACAGCCAAAACAGTGGAGATGAGAGTGGACTTCAGGAGAAGCCCTCTAACCCTTCCAGCACTCACCATCCTCAACAGTACTGTAAAGGCTGTGGACTCCTACAAATTCCTGAGTACAATAATCTCCAAGGACTTGAAATGGAACTGCTACATCAGCACCATCATCAAGAGAGCTCAGCAGAGGCTGTACTTCCTGTATCAGCTGAGGAAGTTCAACCTGCCCAAGGAGCTGATGGTGCAGTTCTACACCACCACCATCGAATCTGTCCTCACCGCATCCATCACAGTGTGGGGCAGTTCAGCCACCAAACACCACACCCACAGACTGCAGCTCATCATCAGGTCTGCAGAGAGAACCATCGGTGTGAAGTTACCCTCCCTACTGGACCTGCACATGGCCAGAACCAGGAACACGCAGAGAACATCGTCCGTGATCCATCACACCCTGGACATCACCTGTTCCAGTATCTTCCCTCAGGTCGGTGTTTCAGCCAGTTGAGGATCAAGATCTCCAGACTTCAGAGAAGCTTCTTCCCACACACCATCACACTCATGAACATCTGAACATCTGAACATACATTCTGAATACTGTCTACTACATACATCCATATCCAGATGTTCTCTCACTCTTCTTTCTATGTACAGTCTACTACATACATACGTACATATCCAGATGTTCTCTCACTCTTCTTTCTCTGTACAGTCTACTACATACATTAATCCATATCCAGATGTTCTCTCACTCTTCTTTCTCTGTACAGTCTACTACATACATACATTCATATCCAGATGTTCTCTCACTCTCCTTTCTCTGTACAGTCTACTACATACATACATCCATATCCAGATGTTCTCTCACTCTTCTTTCTCTGTATAGTCTACTACATACATACATCCATATCCAGATGTTCTCTCACTCTTCTTTCTCTGTATAGTCCACTACATACATTCATCCATATCCAGATGTTCTCTCACTCTTCTTTCTCTGTACAGTCTACTACATACATCCATATCCAGATGTTCTCTCACTCTTCTTTCTCTGTACAGTCTACTACACACATACATCCATATCCAGATGTTCTCTCACTCTTCTTTCTCTGTACAGTCTACTACATACATACATCCATATCCAGATGTTCTCTCACTCTTCTTTCTCTGTACAGTCTACTACACACATACATCCATATCCAGATGTTCTCTCACTCTTCTTTCTCTGTACAGTCTACTACATACAGACATCCATATCCAGATGTTCTCTCACTCTTCTTTCTCTTTACAGTCGACTACATACGTACATCCATATCCAGATGTTCTCTCACTCTTCTTTCTCTGTACAGTCTACTACATACATCCATATCCAGATGTTCTCTCACTCCTCTTCTCTTTACAGTCTACTACATACATACATCCATATCCAGATGTTCTCTCACTCCTCTTTCTCTGTACAGTCTACTACATAAATAGATCAATATCCAGATGTTCTCTCAGTCTTCTTTCTCTGTACAGTCTACTACTACATACATCCATATCCAGATGTTCTCTCACTCTTCTTTCTCTGTACAGTCTACTACATACATACATCCATATCCAGATGTTCTCTCACTCTTCTTTCTCTGTACAGTCTACTACACACATACATCCTTATCCAGATGTTCTCTCACTCTTCTTTCTCTGTATAGTCTACTACATACATACATCCATATCCAGATGTTCTCTCACTCTTCTTTCTCTGTATAGTCCACTACATACATTCATCCATATCCAGATGTTCTCTCACTCTTCTTTCTCTGTACAGTCTACTACACACATACATCCATATCCAGATGTTCTCTCACTCTTCTTTCTCTGTACAGTCTACTACACACATACATCCATATCCAGATGTTCTCTCACTCTTCTTTCTCTGTACAGTCTACTACACACATACATCCATATCCAGATGTTCTCTCACTCTTCTTTCTCTGTACAGTCTACTACATACATACATCCATATCCAGATGTTCTCTCACTCTTCTTTCTCTTTACAGTCGACTACATACGTACATCCATATCCAGATGTTCTCTCACTCTTCTTTCTCTGTACAGTCTACTACATACATCCATATCCAGATGTTCTCTCACTCTTCTTTCTCTGTACAGTCTACAACATAAATAGATCAATATCCAGATGTTCTCTCAGTCTTCTTTCTCTGTACAGTCTACTACTACATACATCCATATCCAGATGTTCTCTCACTCTTCTTTCTCTGTACAGTCTATTACATACATACATCCATATCCAGATGTTCTCTCACTCTTCTTTCTCTGTACAGTCTACTACACACATACATCCTTATCCAGATGTTCTCTCACTCTCCTTTCTCTGTACAGTCTACTACATACATACATCCATATCCAGATGTTCTCTCACTCTTCTTTCTCTGTATAGTCTACTACATACATACATCCATATCCAGATGTTCTCTCACTCTTCTTTCTCTGTATAGTCTACTATATACATACATCCATATCCAGATGTTCTCTGACTCTTCTTTCTCTGTACAGTCTACTATATACATACATCCATATCCAGATGTTCTCTCACTCCTCTTTCTCTGTACAGTCTACTACACACATACATCCATATCCAGATGTTCTCTCACTCTTCTTTCTCTGTACAGTCTACTACATACATTCATCCATATCCAGATGTTCTCTCACTCTTCTTTCTCTGTACAGTCTACTACATACATACATCCATATCCAGATGTTCTCGCACTCTTCTTTCTCTGTACAGTCTACTACATACATTCATCCATATACAGATGTTCTCTCACTCTTCTTTCTCTGTACAGTCTACTACATAAATACATCCATATCCAGATGTTCTCTCACTCTTCTTTCTCTGTATAGTCCACTACATACATTCATCCATATCCAGATGTTCTCTCACTCTTCTTTCTCTGTACAGTCTACTACACACATACATCCATATCCAGATGTTCTCTCACTCTTCTTTCTCTTTACAGTCGACTACATACATACATCCATATCCAGATGTTCTCTCACTCTTCTTTCTCTGTATAGTCCACTACATACATTCATCCATATCCAGATGTTCTCTCACTCTTCTTTCTCTGTACAGTCTACTACACACATACATCCATATCCAGATGTTCTCTCACTCTTCTTTCTCTTTACAGTCGACTACATACATACATCCATATCCAGATGTTCTCTCACTCTTCTTTCTCTGTACAGTCTACTACATACATACATCCATATCCAGATGTTCTCTCACTCTTCTTTCTCTGTACAGTCTACTACACACATACATCCTTATCCAGATGTTCTCTCACTCTCCTTTCTCTGTACAGTCTACTACATACATACATCCATATCCAGATGTTCTCTCACTCTTCTTTCTCTGTATAGTCTACTACATACATACATCCATATCCAGATGTTCTCTCACTCTTCTTTCTCTGTATAGTCTACTATATACATACATCCATATCCAGATGTTCTCTGACTCTTCTTTCTCTGTACAGTCTACTATATACATACATCCATATCCAGATGTTCTCTCACTCCTCTTTCTCTGTACAGTCTACTACACACATACATCCATATCCAGATGTTCTCTCACTCTTCTTTCTCTGTACAGTCTACTACATACATTCATCCATATCCAGATGTTCTCTCACTCTTCTTTCTCTGTACAGTCTACTACATACATACATCCATATCCAGATGTTCTCGCACTCTTCTTTCTCTGTACAGTCTACTACATACATTCATCCATATACAGATGTTCTCTCACTCTTCTTTCTCTGTACAGTCTACTACACACATACATCCATATCCAGATGTTCTCTCACTCTTCTTTCTCTTTACAGTCGACTACATACATACATCCATATCCAGATGTTCTCTCACTCTTCTTTCTCTGTATAGTCCACTACATACATTCATCCATATCCAGATGTTCTCTCACTCTTCTTTCTCTGTACAGTCTACTACACACATACATCCATATCCAGATGTTCTCTCACTCTTCTTTCTCTTTACAGTCGACTACATCACACATCCATATCCAGATGTTCTCTCACTCTTCTTTCTCTGTACAGTCTACTACATACATTCATCCATATCCAGATGTTCTCTCACTCTTCTTTCTCTGTACAGTCTACTACATACATACATCCATATGCAGATGTTCTCTCACTCTTCTTTCTCTTTACAGTCGACTACATACGTACATCCATATCCAGATGTTCTCTCACTCCTCTTCTCTTTACAGTCTACTACATACATACATCCAAATCCAGATGTTCTCTCACTCCTCTTTCTTTGTACAGTCTACTACATACATACATCCATATCCAGATGTTCTCTCAGTCTTCTTTCTCTGTACAGTCTACTACTACATACATCCATATCCAGATGTTCTCTCACTCTTCTTTCTCTGTACAGTTTACTACATACATCCATCTATATCCAGATGTTCTCTCACTCTTCTTTCTCTGTACAGTCTACTACATAAATAGATCAATATCCAGATGTTCTCTCAGTCTTCTTTCTCTGTACAGTCGACTACATACATACATCCATATCCAGATGTTCTCTCACTCTTCTTTCTCTGTATAGTCCACTACATACATTCATCCATATCCAGATGTTCTCTCACTCTTCTTTCTCTGTACAGTCTACTACACACATACATCCATATCCAGATGTTCTCTCACTCTTCTTTCTCTTTACAGTCGACTACATACATACATCCATATCCAGATGTTCTCTCACTCTTCTTTCTCTGTACAGTCTACTACATACATTCATCCATATCCAGATGTTCTCTCACTCTTCTTTCTCTGTACAGTCTACTACATACATACATCCATATGCAGATGTTCTCTCATTCTTCTTTCTCTTTACAGTCGACTACATACGTACATCCATATCCAGATGTTCTCTCACTCCTCTTCTCTTTACAGTCTACTACATACATACATCCAAATCCAGATGTTCTCTCACTCCTCTTTCTTTGTACAGTCTACTACATACATACATCCATATCCAGATGTTCTCTCAGTCTTCTTTCTCTGTACAGTCTACTACTACATACATCCATATCCAGATGTTCTCTCACTCTTCTTTCTCTGTACAGTCTACTACATAAATAGATCAATATCCAGATGTTCTCTCACTCTTCTTTCTCTGTACAGTCTACTACATAAATAGATCAATATCCAGATGTTCTCTCAGTCTTCTTTCTCTGTACAGTCTATTACACACATACATCTATATCCAGATGTTCTCTCACTCTTCTTTCTCTGTACAGTCTACTACTACATACATCCATATCCAGATGTTCCCTCACTCTTCTTTCTCTGTACAGTCTATTACATACATACATCCATATCCAGATGTTCTCTCACTCTTCTTTCTCTTTACAGTCGACTACATAAGTACATCCATATCCAGATGTTCTCTCACTCTTCTTTCTCTGTACAGTCTACTACATACATTCATCCATATCCAGATGTTCTCTCACTCTTCTTTCTCTGTACAGTCTACTACATACATACATCCATATCCAGATGTTCTCGCACTCTTCTTTCTCTGTACAGTCTACTACATACATACATCCATATCCAGATGTTCTCTCACTCTTCTTTCTCTGTACAGTCTACTACATACAGACATCCATATCCAGATGTTCTCTCACTCTTCTTTCTCTGTACAGTCTACTACATACATACATCCATATCCAGATGTTCTCTCACTCTTCTTTCTCTGTATAGTCTACTACATACATCCATCCATATCCAGATGTTCTCTCACTCTTCTTTCTCTGTACAGTCTACTACATACATACATCCATATCCAGATGTTCTCTCACTCTTCTTTCTCTGTATAGTCCACTACATACATTCATCCATATCCAGATGTTCTCTCACTCTTCTTTCTCTGTACAGTCTACTACATACATACATCCATATCCAGATGTTCTCTCACTCTTCTTTCTCTGTACAGTCTACTACACACATACATCCATATCCAGATGTTCTCTCACTCTTCTTTCTCTTTACAGTCGACTACATACATCCATCCATATCCAGATGTTCTCTCACTCTTCTTTCTCTGTATAGTCCACTACATACAT
Source organism: Megaleporinus macrocephalus (assembly GCA_021613375.1). Taxonomy (NCBI): domain Eukaryota; kingdom Metazoa; phylum Chordata; class Actinopteri; order Characiformes; family Anostomidae; genus Megaleporinus; species Megaleporinus macrocephalus. The sequence goes on along the minus strand of CM038707.1, from coordinate 1,668,886 downwards.
TCATCCATATCCAGATGTTCTCTCACTCTTCTTTCTCTGTACAGTCTACTACATACATTCATCCATATCCAGATGTTCTCTCACTCTTCTTTCTCTGTACAGTCTACTACATACATACATCCATATCCAGATGTTCTCTCACTCTTCTTTCCCTGTACAGTCTACCACATACATACATCCATATGCAGATGTTCTCTCACTCTTCTTTCTCTTTACAGTCGACTACATACGTACATCCATATCCAGATGTTCTCTCACTCCTCTTCTCTTTACAGTCTACTACATACATACATCCAAATCCAGATGTTCTCTCACTCCTCTTTCTCTGTACAGTCTACTACATACATACATCCATATCCAGACGTTCTCTCACTCTTCTTTCTCTGTACAGTCTACTACATACATCCATCTATATCCAGATGTTCTCTCACTCTCCTTTCTCTGTAGTCTACTACATACATACATCCATATCCAGATGTTCTCTCAGTCTTCTTTCTCTGTACAGTCTACTACATACATACATCCATATCCAGATGTTCTCTCACTCTTCTTTCTCTTTACAGTCTATTACATACATACATCCATATCCAGATGTTCTCTCACTCTTCTTTCTCTGTACTGCACTGTTTTTTATCTGATAGAGTCTAAGACCACTCTGTACCACCGTCTCAACCAGTTACTCTTTTGTTCTCTATATTTGTATCTATTTAATTGACTGCTACACTTAGCAATTTACTTTAAGTATACAACAAGTTTACAGGTGTGTCTGTGTGTGTATGTCACTATGTGGGTGTGTATGTGTGGTAGGATGGTTAGGTTAGGTGTGTTCATTTCTGTAATGTCAGTTATCTTGCACTGTGAGTTACTATAACCAAAAACAAATTCCTTGTAAGTGTGAGCATACTTGGCCAATAAAGTCTGATTCTGAATCTGATTCAACGAGACATATATGATGTAACATATGGAACAGTTATAGCTATATTCCGTGGGACACTAAAAAACAGAAAACTTAAAAGGCTGTTGTCACATTTTGAGCTAAGGTCCCTGAATTATATATCACAGTTGCTGTCAAACATATGTAAATGAACTTTTCCTAAAGGGAAAATAGTAAAGACAAAGAAGCAATTAGCCTCACGTCCAGTGACCTCTTCCTTTTTCCATAGCCCCACGCTCACATACGACACTCTACCACATATTTCCCCCTTCCAGCCTTAAAAGAGTCGAGAATCACAACTATAAGAAACAACAATTCCTCCTATCATATAACTTTGTGGAGCATGAGAGCAAAAACCTGTCAGGCAGCTTCCATTACTAAAATATAAATCATACATTTAATAATGTTCTCATCGTCCTTCTGCCCCAGGCAACCACATAAAGTATTCCAAACAGGAATTCAAAGAAATCAAAGTGGAAGTATGACTTGAGCAACTCAGCACTGTTTCAGTAACTTAGCTTCTGCTTATGTGGGATTTTTGCCAACAAAAAAAAACTTTCTGTAAAACTTGAACAACAGTCGCTACAAAGAACCCGTCTGTGGACGGAGCGCAGACCAACCAGGAGGAACATACGGTACATACACAAGTTCATACAGATGAACACACTCACACAACCATACCGGACATGAGGTTCATCTCCAAAAGGCAGTAGTTATAAACACTCGTTAAAATAAATACAAAATAAATTAATCATATAAAATCAAGTAGACTGTTATACACGTCAGTCAAGTTAAAAAAACAGCAACACACAGATCTGCACACACACACAAGCACCTTTCAACACACACACACACACACACACACACACACAAACAAACACACACACCTTTCAGCACACACACACACACACACACACATTCACACACACACAAACACACACACACACCTTTCAGCACACACACACACACACACACACACATTCACACACACACAAACAGACACACACACACACACACACACACATTCACACACACACACAAACAAACACACACACCTTTCAGCACACACACACACACACACACACACACACATTCACACACACACAAACACACACACACACCTTTCAGCACACACACACACACACACACACACACACAAACAGACACACACACACACACACACACATACACACATTCACACAAGAAACACATAGAAAGTCAATGCTGTTACATGGACGGACATTCAAAACACTGGGAAATCATCAAGGTAAACTGTAACACTACCTTCACCTACCTGTGTACAGGTAAACTGTAACACTACCTTCACCTACCTGTGTACAGGTAAACTGTAACACTACCTTCACCTACCTGTGTACAGGTAAACTGTAACACTACCTTCACCTACCTGTGTACAGGTAAACTGTAACACTTCCTTCACCTACCTGTGTACAGGTAAACTGTAACACTACCTTCACCTACCTGTGTACAGGTAAACTGTAACACTACCTTCACCCACCTGTGTACAGGTAAACTGTAACACTACCTTCACCCACCTGTGTACAGGTAAACTGTAACACTACCTTCACCTACCTGTGTACAGGTAAACTGTAACACTACCTTCACCTACCTGTGTACAGGTAAACTGTAACACTACCTTCACCTACCTGTGTACAGGTAAACTGTAACACTAGCCTTAGTTGATATGCACTTTGTGTCTGTTTGTATGTACTATCCACCAGCTGTACGCTGCTCTATAGGGGCCTTGAACAGGGACCTCCAACAACTCCGACCACCGTGTCTCCTTTTGTCGTGTCAGACTCCTTTGGTTCGATACCTTAACGAAGGTCTTGTGTTATTGTTGTTTTAGTGTGAGTGTGAATTTCCCCAATTCCACCTTAAAAGCACTGTTTCTGCTGTTATTGTTACTGCTGGTATCATTTGCTGATGATACTACAGTCATTGGACTGATCACTGGTGGGGAAGAGACAGCGTACAGGAAGGAGGTGGCTGAGCTGGTGGCCTGCTGTCATGACAACAATCTTTCCTTGAATACAGACAAGACCAAAGAAATGATTGTTGATCCAATGAGGAAGCGAGAGCTACACACACCCCTGTACATAGACTGAGGTGAAGAGGGGGAAAACCTTTAAGTTCCTTGGCGTTTACATCAGTGAGGATCTCAGCTGGTCCCACAACACTCAGATCATCATCAGGAAGTCCCAGCAGCGTGATCAAAACTGCACAGTCCATCTCAGGAGCAGCCTTCCCCTCACTACAGAACATCTACCACACCAGGGTCACCAGGAGGGTCCACAACATAATCAAGGAGAGTACACACCCCCAGCACACACTCTTCACACGTTTACCTTCAGGCAGACGTTACAGGAGTGTGAAGTCCAGGACCACAAGACTGACAAACAGTTTCTACTCACAGGCCATCAGACTAGTGAACACCTCACGCACTACCTCTCCAACCTCTCCTATCTGGACTGGTTTTAACTGGTCTGATTTTAACTGCACCTTACACTCACTGTACTGCTGTTTACATACAATACTGTTTACACTCACTGTACTGCTGTTTACATACAATACTGTTTACACTCACTGTACTGCTGTTTACATACAATACTGTTTACACTCACTGTACTGCTGTTTACATACAATACTGTTTACATTCACTGTACTGCTGTTTACATACAATACTGTTTACATTCACTGTACTGCTGTTTACATACAATACTGTTTACACTCACTGTACTGCTGTTTACATACAATACTGTTTACATTTACTGTACTGCTGTTTACATACAATACTGTTTACATTCACTGTACTGCTGTTTACATACAATACTGTTTACACTCACTGTACTGCTGTTTACATACAATACTGTTTACACTCACTGTACTGCTGTTTACATACAATACTGTTTACATTCACTGTACTGCTGTTTACATACAATACTGTTTACACTCACTGTACTGCTGTTTACATACAATACTGTTTACACTCACTGTACTGCTGTTTACATACAATACTGTTTACATTCACTGTACTGCTGTTTACATACAATACTGTTTACATTCACTGTAGTGCTGTTTACATACAATACTGTTTACACTCACTGTACTGCTGTTTACACACAATACTGTTTACATTCACTGTAGTGCTGTTTACATACAATACTGTTTACATTGACTGTACTGCTGTTTACATACAATACTGTTTACATTCATTGTACTGCTGTTTACATACAATACTGTTTACACTCACTGTACTGCTGTTTACATACAATACTGTTTACATTCACTGTAGTGCTGTTTACATACAATACTGTTTACACTCACTGTACTGCTGTTTACATACAATACTGTTTACATTCACTGTACTGCTGTTTACATACAATACTGTTTACACTCACTGTACTGCTGTTTACATACAATACTGTTTACATTCACTGTAGTGCTGTTTACATACAATACTGTTTACACTCACTGTACTGCTGTTTACATACAATACTGTTTACATTCACTGTACTGCTGTTTACATACAATACTGTTTACATTCACTGTACTGCTGTTTACATACAATACTGTTTACACTCACTGTACTGCTGTTTACATACAATACTGTTTACATTCACTGTACTGCTGTTTACAAACAATACTGTTTACATTCACTGTAGTGCTGTTTACATACAAAACTGTTTACATTCACTGTACTGCTGTTTACATACAATACTGTTTACATTCACTGTACTGCTGTTTACATACAATACTGTTTACACTCACTGTACTGCTGTTTACATACAATACTGTTTACACTCACTGTACTGCTGTTTACATACAATAATGTTTACATTCACTGTACTGCTGTTTACATACAATAATGTTTACATTCACTGTACTGCTGTTTACATACAATACTGTTTACACTCACTGTACTGCTGTTTACATACAATACTGTTTATATTCACTGTACTGCTGTTTACATACAATAATGTTTACATTCACTGTACTGCTGTTTACATACAATAATGTTTACATTCACTACTCACACAAACATTATTGTTTACATTTGTTACTTGCAACTTGCACTTTATGGCTGCTGCTCTTCATACTTGCACATAAAAGTACACGTAACTTTTATTTTGTATTTTTTAACTATATATAAAATACTTTTATTTACTTCAACTTATATTATTATACTCTGTATACTTTTGTATATATTTTTATTATTTCCTTTTTTGTTATCTTTATCTATTGGTGATTGGAGGAACAGCATAGTAAGAATTTCATTGTACAGTCTTACTGTCTGTTTTGCTGTACACGACAATAAAACTCTTGAATGTTGAATTGAATTGTTGTTTTAGTGTGAGAGTGTGAATTTCTATAACTCCACCTTAAAAGTACTGTTACTGCTGTTAATGCTGTGTTTTAGTGTGAGGGTATGAATACTGTGAATTTCTGGAATTCCACCTTAAATTTCTACAATTCCACCTTAAAACACTGATCCTGCTGTTTTTTTCTGTGTTTCAGTATGAGTGTGTGAGTACTGCGAATTTCTGTAATTCCACCTTGAATTTTTGAAATTCCACATCAAAATTTTACAATTCCACCTTAAAAACGGGGGTCCTGCTGTTATTTCTGTGTTTCAGTGTGAGCATGTAAGTACTGTGAATTTCTGGAATTCCACCTTAAATTCCTAGAACTTCACTTTAAATTTCTACAATTCCACCTTAAATATCTGCAATTCCACCTTAAATTCCCACAATTCTACCTTAAATATCTAAAGCTCCACCTTTAACACCTTTAACTACACCTTAAGTTTCCACAATTCCACCTTAAATTTCTAAAACTCCACCTTAAATTTCTACAATTTCAACTTAAATGTCTAGAACTCCACCTTAAATTTGTACAATTCCACCTTAAATTTCTAGGACTCTACCTTAAATTTCTACACTTCCACCTTAAATGTATAGAACTCCACCTTAAATTCCTACAATTCCACCTTAAATGTCAAGAACTCCTTCTTAATTTTTCTAAAATTCCACCTTAAATATCTAGAACTCAACCTTAAATTCCCACAATTCCACCTTAAATGCCTAGACCGCCACCTTAAATTTCTACAATTCCACCTTTAATATCTAGTACTCAACCTTAATATTCTACAACTCCACCTTACATTTCTACAATTCAACTTTAAATGTGTAGAACTCCATCTTAAATTTCTACAATTCAACTTTAAATGTCTAGAACTCAACTTTAAATTTCTACAATTCCACCGTAAATATCTAGGACTCTATCTTAAATTTCTACAATTCCACATTAAATGTATAGAACTCAATCTTAAATTTTTACAATTCCACCTTAAAAACAGGGTCCAGCTGTTATTTCTGTGTTTCAGTGTGACCCTAAGTAACCCTAACCCTAACCCTAACCCTAACCCTAGTTTCTTTATAGCAGAAGTATTTAATTAGAGGTCAGTACGGTCCAGTTAGAGGAGATCTCCTCAGGCCGGTCTGCACCATCATCATCTCTAACGTGTGTTCTGATTCAGTGGTGTATCCTGTTTACTGAAGTAGTCTAGTATCAGCATCTCATACCATCAGCTACTGAAACACCAACACACCACACATACCGTTCAGGATATTTCAGTATATTTACTGTTTAAATACTGAATTAATGATTTATAAACTAATAATAAATGTTTTACTCACTTCAATAAAAACAATATATATTAAAAAAACAGAATACTTTTGAAAAAAAGAGAATCTTATAGTGTTTATTTAAAGAAACAGTAAATAAAGCAGCGTCTTCTTGTTAACTCAGTTTCACAGCTGGACCTGTTGGTTTGGATCCGCCTGTGAAGAATAAACATGTCTCTCTGTTTCTGGTTTATCATTCGGGTTTCTCCGTCAACTTTCCTTTTTTAGAGCTCGTTATTTTTTCTCCAACCTGCTTCACTTTCTAACTGCTGCTTCTCGCTTCGTACCTCGACTGTGTGTGCGCCGCACTCCCGAACATGCACAGATCTGATTGGCTGAGGAGCCTTTAGTGATCTTACAACGCACTCGATTGGTCTGTGAGGTTAATGCACTGCAAAGCCCGTATACCATAAAGACTAGAAAAGTTCTGCCACAAAAAAATAAACACTTTCAAAATTAAATCGCTTTTAATAGTTTACAACGTCAGGATCCGGACCCGGACCGCGGTCTGCCTATTAGTGACCTTTGTCTTATAGCATTGTAGAATATTGACGCTCTACAAATAAAAACGTGTATCTTCTTTTTGTCAATATTTATTTTTCTACATTGTTTGAACTCCTGTTATTAAGAAATGATCCATAATAGCTTGGAAAACATTCTGATTCCATTGACTTACATTAAAAGTAAAGTCTGTTGTTTCTCTGTCCTGTAAAGAGACGATACGCTGCGTGTGCTGAGGAAACCGTGCTGTGTAATCCAGCAGAATAAAGCAAACAGGACGTGTTAATGTATGTGAGCAGGGTTATAGTTTATATGTGTGATATACCTGGAAGCATCACCTAATAATACAAAACACAGAAATCCAGTTCTATAATATTAAACACACCTAGATATGAAGTTCAACACAAGCTCAGCCCCCCATGAGCAGATTCACTGATTTCATTTAAAGGTGTTTCTGAAAACCAGACACACTGACCACTGTATCAGCTCCACTGACCATACAGGACCTACACTCACTGACCACTGTATCAGCTCCACTGACCATACAGGACCTCCACTCACTGTCCACTGTATCAGCTCCACTGACCATACAGTACCTCCACTCACTGACCACTGTATCAGCTCCACTGACCATACAGGACCTACACTCACTGTCCACTGTATCAGCTCCACTGACCATACAGGACCTCCACCCACTGTCCACTGTATCAGCTCCACTGACCATACAGGACCTCCACTCACTGTCCACTGTATCAGCTCCACTGACCATACAGGACCTCCACTCACTGTCCACTGTATCAGCTCCACTGACCATACAGGACCTCCACTCACTGTCCACTGTATCAGCTCCACTGACCATACAGGAGCTACACTCACTGTCCACTGTATCAGCTCCACTGACCATACAGGACCTCCACTCACTGTCCACTGTATCAGCTCCACTGACCATACAGGACCTCCACTCACTGTCCACTGTATCAGCTCCACTGACCATAGAGGACCTCCACTCACTGTCCACTGTATCAGCTCCACTGACCATACAGGACCTCCACTCACTGTCCACTGTATCAGCTCCACTGACCATAGAGGACCTCCACTCACTGTCCACTGTATCAGCTCCACTGACCATAGAGGACCTCCACTCACTGTCCACTGTATCAGCTCCACTGACCATACAGGACCTCCACTCACTGTCCACTGTATCAGCTCCACTGACCATACAGGAGCTACACTCACTGTCCACTGTATCAGCTCCACTGACCATACAGGACCTCCACTCACTGTCCACTGTATCAGCTCCACTGACCATACAGGACCTCCACTCACTGTCCACTGTATCAGCTCCACTGACCATAGAGGACCTCCACTCACTGTCCACTGTATCAGCTCCACTGACCGTACAGGACCTCCACTCACTGTCCACTGTATCAGCTCCACTGACCATAGAGGACCTCCACTCACTGTCCACTGTATCAGCTCCACTGACCATACAGGACCTCCACTCACTGTCCACTGTATCAGCTCCACTGACCATACAGGAGCTACACTCACTGTCACTGCTTAAAAGTTTACACACTTTTAAACATCACTGTATCTGTAGAAGCTTCTATACACGCTTAACACTGAGAAACACAGAGAAACATTGAGAAACACTGAGAAACACTGAGAAACACTCAATGAATCAGTTATTAGTGTTAAAATAAAGTGGTTTATAACGTAAAGTGCTGTAAGAAAGAAACTGCAGTCGTTCAGTAAAAAGGTTTATTAGATCATCAGTTTATTGGTTCACCCAGTTTAGCTTACAGTGCTTTAAAATCAAAATCATCAAAAACACAACGAATCCCTGAACGAGACCCACATTACGAGCAGAGTTCAGTCAAAAACCCAGAACTTAGTTTACTTACCGTAACCTACACCAGTGTTCACCCCCAGATCACCCTTACACACTACAATACTCACTCCTACTGACCACCAGTGTTCACCCCCAGATCACCCTTACACACTACAATACTCACTCCTACTGAGCACCAGTGTTCACCCCCAGATCACCCTTACACACTACAATACTCACTCCTACTGACCACCAGTGTTCACCCCCAGATCACCCTTACATACTACAGCACTCACTCCTACTGACCACCAGTGTTCACCAGTGTTCAACCGTAGAAACCCAGATCAGCCATATTCACCTTATAAATAATGCAGCCCTCATACTACTGTTCAACATTCATAATAATAATAATAATAATAATAATAATAATAATATTAAAACCCACCCAGTAGAATGATTAGAGATGTATATAGTGCAATATTGGTCAGCGTAATGACTCCATCAGAGACTCTGGAACATTAGAACCTCCACTGTACAGTTAAGGCTTTGTTGATATGAAGAATGTCGAGCGGTTGATTGAACACTTCGCTGAAGTACTGGCGGCTCTTCAACAGCACAAGTGTAACGGTCTTGCAGAACGAGTGATGATGTCATGATCCTCATTTGCGAGCGACGTTGTAATTCGCCACAAACCAATCACACGT
>CM038707.1:1631711-1654211 GCA_021613375.1 Megaleporinus macrocephalus | reverse complement strand
ATCACAAACAATAGCTATCACTGGAATAAATAGTAAACCTGTATACAATAATCAATACACATATTCTCCTTCTAAGACACTCTTCCTCCCCTCCCCGTCTACACAGGTTGGACTCACCCAGGTAAGGTAAATTCAGGAGCTACCCCACTGGTACTCTTTTGGGACCCTGAAGGTAAGTATTAAGAGTGCCAATTTGAAAAAGTTAAGCATATATGCCTGAATGTCTTTGGTAATGTGTAGGGGTAACCTACATCATTACAGTGAGGGACTGTGTGTATGTGTGTGAGAGACTGTGTGTATGTGTGTGAGAGACTGTGTGTGTGTTTGTGAGACTGTGTGTGAGAGACTGTATGTGTAAGAGACTGTGTTTGTAAGAGACTGTGTGTGTGTGTGTGTGAGAGAGACTGTGTGTGTATGTGTGTGAGAGACTGTGTGTGTATGTGTGTGAGAGACTGTGTGTGTATGTGTGTGAGAGACTGTGTGTGTATGTGTGTGTGAGACTGTGTGTGTATGTGTGTGTGTGTGTGAGACTGTGTGTGTGTGTGTGAGAGACTGTGTGTGTATGTGTGTGTGAGAGACTGTGTGTGTATGTGTGTGTGAGAGACTGTGTGTGTATGTGTGTGTGAGAGACTGTATGTGTAAGAGACTGTGTTTGTAAGAGACTGTGTGTGTGTGTGTGTGAGAGACTGTGTGTATGTGTGTGAGAGACTGTGTGTGTATGTGTGTGTGAGACTGTATGTGTGTGTGTGTGTGAGACTGTGTGTGTATGTGTGTGAGAGACTGTGTGTGTATGTGTGTGTGAGAGACTGTGTGTGTATGTGTGTGTGAGAGACTGTATGTGTATGTGCGTGAAAGACTGTGTGTGTATGAGAGACTGTGTGTGTATGTGTTTGTGAGAGACTGTGTGTATGTGTGTGTGAGAGACTGTATGTGTATGTGTGTGAAAGACTGTGTGTGTATGAGAGACTGTGTGTGTGTGAGAGACTGTGTGTATGTGTGTGTGTGAGAGACTGTGTGTGTGTGTGTGTGTGTGAGAGAGAGAGAGACTGTGTGTATGTGTGTGTGAGAGACTGTGTGTGTATGTGTGTGTGAGAGACTGTATGTGTAAGAGACTGTGTGTGAGAGACTGTGTGTGTGTGTGTGTGTGTGAGAGACTGTGTGTGTATGTGTGTGAGAGACTGTGTGTATGTGTGTGTGAGACTGTGTGTGTATGTGTGTGTGAGACTGTATGTGTGTGTGTGTGTGAGACTGTGTGTGAGAGACTGTGTGTGTATGTGTGTGTGAGAGACTGTGTGTGTATGTGTGTGTGAGAGACTGTATGTGTATGTGTGTGAAAGACTGTGTGTGTATGAGAGACTGTGTGTGTGTGAGAGACTGTGTGTATGTGTGTGTGTGAGAGACTGTGTGTGTGTGTGTGTGTGTGAGAGAGACTGTGTGTGTATGTGTGTGTGAGACTATGTGTGAGAGACTGTGTGTATGTGTATGTGTGAGAGACTGTGTGTATGTGTGAGAGACTATGTGTATGTGTGAGAGACTGTGTATGTGTGTGTGAGAGACTATGTGTATGTGTGTGAAAGACTGTGTGTGTGTGAGAGACTGTGTGTGTGTGTGTGAGAGAGACTGTGTGTGTATGTGTGTGTGAGACTATGTGTGTGAGAGACTGTGTGTATGTGTGAGAGACTATGTGTATGTGTGAGAGACTGTGTATGTGTGTGTGAGAGACTGTATGTGTATGTGTTTGAGAGACTGTGTTTGTATGAGAGACTATGTGTGTGTGGTTGTGTGAGACTGTGTGTATGTGTGAGACTGTGTGTGTATGTGTGAGACTGTGTGTGTATGTGTGAGATTGTGTGTGTATGTGTGAGATTGTGTGTGTATGTGTGAGACTATGTGTGTATGTGTAGGAGACTGTGTATGTGTGGGAGACTGTGTGTGTGAGAGACTGTGTGAGAGACTGTGAGTGTGAGAGACTGTGAGTGTGAGAGACTGTGTGTGTGTGAGAGAGACTGTGTGTGTGTGAGAGACTGTGTGTATGTGTATGAGACTGTGTTTATGAGACTGTGTGTATGTGTGTGCGAGACTGTGTGAGAGAGAGACTGTGTGTGTGTTTGTGAGAGACTGTGTGTGTGTGTGAGAGACTGTGTGTATGTGTGTGTGAGACTGTGTGTGTGTGAGACTGTGTGTATATGTGTGAGAGACTGTGTGTATAAGACTGTGTGTATATGTGTGAGAGACTGTGTGTGTAAGACTGTGTGTGTATGTGTGAGAGACTGTGTGTGTGAGACTGTGTGTGTGTGAGAGACTATGTGTATGTGTGGTTGTGTGAGACTGTGTGTGTATAAGTGTGTGAGGGACTGTATGTGTGTATGTGAGACTGTGTGTGTGAGTGTGTGTATGTGTATGAGATTGTGTGTGTATGTGTGAGACTGTGTGTGTGAGAGACTGTATGTGTATTTGTCAGACTGTGTGTGTGTGTAAGAGAGACTGTGTGTGTAAGACTGTGTGTGACTGTTTGAGAGACTGTGTGTGTGTCAGAGACTGTGTGTGTGTCAGAGACTGTATGTGTGTTTGTGAGAGACTGTGTGAGAGACTGTGTGTGTGAGAGACTGTATGCATGTGTTTGAGAGAAACTGTATGAGTGTTTGTGAGACTGTGTATGCGTGTGAGAGACTGGTTGTGTGTTTGTGAGACTGTGTTAATGTATGTGTATGAGACTGTGTGAGAGACTGTGTGTATGTGTGTGTGTAACTGTGTATGTATGTGTGTGAGAGACTGTGTGTGTGTTTGAGAGACTGTGTGTGTGTGTGTGTGACTGTGTGTGTTTGAGAGACTGTGTGTGTGTTTACATGAGACTGTCTGTGTGTGTGTGACTGTGTGCATATTTACATGAGACTGTATTGTAAGGGGTCCGTCAGTTCCCGCCATAACCGCCAGATGGCGCCGTAAGCCCACTAAGACGGTAAGACAGGGACCTAACGAGCCCTCATCAGCCGCACCTGTGACGCAGCCTATACAAGACCGGAGGCCCAGCAGTGTGAAAATAGGAGAGCCTCGCCCACTCCCCCCGTACCCACTGCGAGCCCTAGCCTCATGGTGGGCCAAGGGGATGCCCAGATACCCACCCCAGAGCGCTACGCCGGTGGTGTGGAGGGCTGCAGAGGGTTTCTCCTCCAATGCTCATTAGTGTTTGAGCAGCAGCCTTCCCGTTTCCCCACTAAGCGCTCCAGAGTGACTTACATGGTTTCCCTACTGTCCGGGAAAGCCTGGGCCACAGCTCTCTAGGAACAGGACTCTCCTGAATGTGCCTCCTCCGGGGAATTTGCGGCAGCTCTGCACCATACTTTCCACGAGACTGAGAGCGTCAGGGGGAGGGGCCTCTCGTCCAATTCGGCACCCCCACCCTAGTCCTAACCCCTGTCCCAATCCCAGAGAGGAACCAATGCAACTGGGAGGTACTGACATCCCAATTGCCAAGGCCCGGGTTCCCGGACAGAGGCAGCAGGGAAACGACTAGGTTACACATGCTTAGGGGTGGTGTGTAGGGACCTACAGAAGCCCCCAGTAGTCTCAGGACTCCAGCTGATGGCTTGGTTGTCTTGGGGCGATGCGTCGCAGGCAACCGTGCGGGCCTTTCTGGATTCAGGGACTGCTGGGTGCTTCGTTGACCAAGAGCTTGTGAGCCAACTGAAAATCCCGGTGGAGCGTTTAGACAGACCTCTGTGGCCCCTAGACTCAGGTCCCATCACCCACCGCACGGCCCCAATCGTGATGCAGGTGGGCTCCCATCAAGAGGAGCTCAACTTATATGCAACCAGGGTACCCCTGGTTACAAAAGCACAACGCCCGTCTGGATTGGGCCACGCGGTCGGTTTATGCCTGGGGTCCACAATGCAGAGGTCATTGTTTAGAGAACCTGATGCCCACCCAGACACCTCCCAATCCTATGCCCTCCGCTACCCCAATCTAACCGAGGTGCCTGCGGTGTATTGGGATCTTAAGGAGGTATTTAGCAAGGAGAAGGCTCAGGTTCTCCCTCCCCACCGGGAACATGATTGCTCCATCGCTCTCCTTTCAGAGACAACCCCTCTAAGGGGGCGGCTGTTTGCCTTGTCTCCCCCAGAGAGGAGAGCGATGGATGATTACACCTGGGAGGCTTTACAGCTAGGATTTATTAGACCCTCCACCTCCCCAGGGGATGCAAGCTCCTTCTTCGTTAAGAAGGATGGAGGCCTGCGCCCCTGCATTGATTATAGGGGCATCAACAGTATCACCGTTAAGGGACCGCTATCCTCTGCCGTTGATGTCGTCAGCGTTTGAGGCACTACAGCAGGCCACTATATTTACGAAATTGGACCTGCGTAGTGCCTATGACCTGATTACAAATTAATGCCCTTCGGACTCGTTAATGCCCCCGCCATCTTCCAGCGGTTCATTAACGAGGTGCTGCGTGAGGCCCTAGATCAATGCGCATACGTCTACCTTGACGATATACTGATTTACAGCCCGTCCCTCACGGAACATATAGGGCATGTGCAGCGGGTCCTACAGTTATTACTGGAGAACCGGTTGTTGGAGAAATTGGAATTCCATGTGGCCAGGGTGACCCTTCCTTGGATTTGTAGTTTCCAAGGGCTCTCTGCACATGGATCCGACCAACATCCAGGCGGTCTGAGACTGGCCGCATCCTACCTCCCCCCGGTTGGTCCAGTGGTTCCTGGGGTTTGCCAACTTCTTCCGGCATTTTGTGCGCAACTACTGCTCTGTACTTGCACCCATTACCGTGGTAACCTGGAAGTCCCCAGGTCCCTTTTGCTGGACCACAAGGCCCAAGCAGCTTTTGAGGAGGTAAAGATGCGGCTTACATCTCCCCCTATTCTCCAGCTCCCTGACCCTGAGGAACCCTTTATCGTCGAGGTAGATGCTTCAGAGCTGGAGGGTGTTTCACACCCTTTTGTGGTGTGGACAGACCACAAAAACCTGGCCTATATCCAACAAGTAAAACGGCTGAATGCCCAACAAGCTCGGTGGGCCGCTTTGACTTTGTCCTGTCATATAGGCCAGGCAGCCAGAACGGCAAGCCCGATGCGTTATCACGCATCTGGGTGCCTCCAGAGTCCGAACCCAAGGCTGCACCCATCATTCCCAGCTTCCACCCAGAGTCCAATGGACAGGCTGAGAGACTGAACCAGGATCTCAGCCGGACCCCCTCAGAGGCAACCCCTCCTCCTGTGTGGAGTACGTGCACAACACACTGTGGCACCCATCATTGGGGATGTGCCAGTTTGGGTTTGCTCCAGCCATGTTCCCGGAACAGGAACAGGAGGTGGGGGTGCCTGCCGGCGAACAGTTTGTTTGGTGATGCTGGAGGTCTTGGCAGAACAAGATGGCCGCGCGCGGTGGTGCAGCAGCTTCTCACGCTCCCAGCGAAAACCCAGCTTTTAGTTATTTTTACGTCGGTTCTGATAGCGACTTCACGCACCTTAAGCCTGTGAGTTACAGCCGAACCGAACTTTTTAAGATTAAGGACAGCTCTGCCACAAAAGTAGCAACTATGGACAGTAGTTTCAGAGCCAAGCTGGGCAGACTACAACTTCTCCGGACACCGGCGTGGCGGGTCAGAGCGGTACGAACAAAGGGCAAAAGGAAGCGATGCAGGCGAAGACTGAAGAGAGGGAAGCGGGCCGGCGTGCTAGCCAGGCTCAAGGCTAACGCCGACAGACCCCCGATTCCATCTCTCTTCCTGTCCAATGTTCGCTCTTTGGACAACAAGCTGGACCTTCTGCGGCTGAGGATGAGTGTTTCTGATGAGATGAGGAACTGCGCTGTGATCTGTCTCACGGAAACATGGCTAAACGACAGCATGCCGGACTCAGCCTTCCAGCTCGCCGGCCGGCAGCTCTTCCGCGCGGACCGCAACCAGCTGTCCGGAAAAGCACGAGGGGGCGGCTTATGCGTCTACATAAACAAAGGTTGGTGCACAAACTGTGTGATGGTAAACGCCCTATGCTCCGAGGCAACAGAACAGCTGACCGTGAAGTGTCGGCCACACTATCTGCCTCGGGAGTTTACAGCTGTGTTCGTCATTGCCGTTTACATAGCACCGGATGCTAATGCTAACAACGCACTGAAGGAGCTACATGACAACATCAGCTCGCTTCAGAACAAGCATCCGGAGGCGTTTTACGTGGTGGCGGGGGATTTTAACCACGTGAACCTGACGAACATTTTGCCGAGGTTTTACCAACACATAGACATTCCAACACGGGGAGACAACACACTCGACCGTGTTTACACCAACATCAGAGACGCGTACAGAGCCGTCCCCCACCCCCACCTCGGGCTCTCCGACCACATCTCCATTATGCTGGTCCCTGCATACCACCCCCCGCTGCGACGCTCCAGACCCACACAGAAGACCATCACTGTGTGGCCCAGTGACGCAGACGCTGTGCTGCAGGACTGTTTCGGCTGCACAGACTGGCATGTCTTTAGGGAGGCTGCTGAGAGTGAGGGGGAGCTGGATCTGGAGGATTACACATCTGCTGTCCTCGGGTACATCAGCAAGTGTGTGGAGGATGTCACCACCACAAAGACAGTGACCTGCTACCCGAACCAGAAACCCTGGCTGAATGGAGAGGTGCGTTCTCTACTGAAAGCCAGGGATGCTGCCTTCAGGTCTGGCGACGCACAGGAACTCAGGAGGGCTAGAAGAGAGCTGACCGCAGGTGTTAAGAGGGCCAAAGCTGCATATGCTCTGAAAATCCAGGGACACTTCTCCTCCCAGGATCCTAGGAGCATGTGGAGGGGAATTAAGTGCATCACAGACTATAAATCCAGAGATGCACAATGTTCCAAAGACCCCTCCCTGCCCGAGGCTCTCAACAAATTCTATGCCCGCTTTGAGGACCCTGACACCCCGCCCAGCATAAGACTCACCCCTCCACCTGGAGAAGTACCCCTCTGTGTGACACCAGCAGAGGTAAGGAGGACCCTCAGGAGGATCAACCCCCGGAAAAGTGCTGGTCCGGATAATATACCCGGACGAGTACTACGGGAGTGCGCTGATCAGATCTCCGAGGTCCTGGCAGACATTTTCAATGTCTCCCTCACCCAGGCAGCTGTTCCCACCTGCCTGAAGACCGCCACCATCATCCCGGTCCCCAAGAGCTCCACAGTGACAGGTCTGAATGACTACCGGCCGATAGCTCTCACGCCGATAGTCACTAAATGCTTTGAAAGACTGGTTATGACCCACATCAAAGCCACCATCGACGTCACTGTGGACCCACACCAGTACGCCTACAGGAGGAACCGATCCACAGACGATGCCATTTCCTCTGTGGTCCACACTGCCCTCACCCACCTGGAGCAGAAGGACTCTTATGTCCGTATGCTCTTTGTGGACTTCACTTCCGCCTTTAACACCATGATACCCCAGACACTGACAGATAAGCTCTCCTCACTTGGTCTGCGCTCTTCTCTTTGCAACTGGGTCCTGGACTTCCTGACCAACAGGCCGCAGTCTGTGAGGATCCACAACCTCTCCTCCTCCACCACAATCCTCAGCACTGGCTCCCCTCAGGGCTGTGTGTTGAGCCCCCTTTTGTTCACGCTGCTCACATATGACTGCTCACCCATCCACCCAGGCTGTCATATTGTGAAGTTTGCGGACGACACGGCAGTGGTCGGATGCATCACAAACAGTGATGAGTCTGGCTACAGACGGGAGGTAGAACACCTGGAGGGTTGGTGCAGAAAGAACAACCTCTGCATCAACATAAAGAAGACGAAGGAGATGATTGTGGACTTCAGAAGGGGCAGACATGCCCACCTCCCCCTGCATGTCGGAGGGTCTGCGGTGGAAGTGGTCTCCAGCTACAGGTACTTGGGTGTTCACCTGAGCAACAACCTCACCTGGAGCAACAACACTTCCAGCCTGGTCAGGAAGGCACATCAGCGGCTCTACTTCCTCAGGCGGTTGAGGCGAGCTGGGCTCGGGAGCTCGGTCCTCACCTCCTTCTACAGATGTGTGGTGGAGAGCGTTCTATGCTCCAGCATCAACGTGTGGCACGGAAGCTGCTCTGCTGCAGACAGGAAAGCTCTGCAGAGGGTGGTGAAGGCTGCACAGAGGTCTGTCGGAGTCAGCCTCCCCACCACCACGGACATATACACCTCCAGATGCAGGAAGAGGGCCACCTGCATCATGAAGGACCCCACTCATCCAGCACACTCACTGTTTGTCCCGCCCCCCCTCAGGCAGGAGGCTGCGGAGCGTTAAGTGTAGAACGAACAGACTGAGGAACAGCTTCATTCCGGAAGCTGTAAGACTTTTAAACGCCACTTAGTGGAACCACTGCACTGACACTTTTACTGCACTGACACTTTAACGACACCAGTCACTTTAATACACTCTGCTGCTACCTTCTCCATTCCTGTTCATTTTATTTTCATATATTTTATATATTTATGTTTATTTTATTTATTTAAGTACTGCTGTCTGGGTAAAACTGGGTCCTTGGGTACCACAATTTCGTTCCACCCCATGTACCACATGTGATGCGAATGACAATAAAGTCTCCTTGAATCCTTGAATCTTGAATCCTTGAGAAGGCCCGGGCCACAATGTTGAAATCAGTTAGGACCAGGAAGCAGATTGCGGACCGTCGTGTGTGTGTAAGTGTGACAGTGTGTGTATATGTGTGTAACACTATGTGTGAGTAAATGTGTTTATTAGACTGTGTGTGTGTGTATGTGACTGTGTGTGTGTGAGACCCTGGTGTGAATGTGTTTACATAAGACTGTGTGTGTGTATGAGGAAAAACTCTGTGTGTGTTTGTGTATGGGACTGTTTGTGTAAATGTGCTTATTTGAGACTGTGTGTGTGTGTGTGTGTATGTGACAAAAACTGTGTGTGTATAAGACTTTGTGTGTGTGAGACTGTGTGTATAAATATGCGACTGTGTGTATAAATATGAGTGTGTGTGTGCGTGAGACTGTATGTGTGTGTCTATATGCGTGTGTGTGTGTGTGGGAAAAACTGTGTGTGTATGAGACTTTGTGTGTGTGAGACTGTGTGTATAAATATGAGACTGTGTATAAATGAGTGTGTGTGTGTGTGAGACTGTATGTGTGTGTCTATATGCGTGTGTGTGTTTGTGGGTGTGTGTGTGTGTGTGTACATTACCAAGAATTCCAGGTTCTGCCTCAAGTGTCTGAAGACGCCGCCAACCACAGCCGCAAGATGAATAACATGAGTTGGCTGGTGTTTCTGGAAAATAGCTCTGGTCTCCTCTGCACTCCTAAAACAATAAACACAAACATTACTAGTGTCTTACACATGACAGAACAGGAGTAACGAACTAGGAGTGATTAATAAAGTTTAATGATAATTAGTACACTAATAAATATCTCAGAGAGCTGCATTATGCAAATGAGATCTCACCTGTGCGCTGTTTATCACCATAGCAATCCACAGCAACATAACAATATTTCACAATATATGTTGTTCTATATGTTATTTTCATATTTTCATATTTAATTAATATTATGTTCTATGATTTATCATAAAAATATATTAGAAATGAAGGTGAATAAACTGTAAAATGAAAATATAATTTTTAATTACACAATTAACATACTTTCTTAGGAAAAAACATATTTTCTGAACATTATTTGAACGCAGCAGTTTACATCGTGTAAACATTTCATGATGACTGGACCAATAGAAATGCTCCAAAATAGCTTGTAAAAAATTCTGGTAGCATTGAATTACATTAGAAGTAAAGTTACTATTTTGGAGATACTTGTATTTTTTTGGACAGTGACAATATATGCATGATAATATGCTGCACGTGCTTTTAAATAATGCTATAATTAATAAATCTATGAAAGATGATTTAGCCTAACACAGAACTTTAACTGTCACAGACCTCAGAGAAGTGTGTCTGCTGGGAAAGAAAGGTGCTCACGTTAAATTGGCATCTTTAGAGGACAGAAAGATCCACTCCTCGCCCTCCCTCGCTGCTCCTTCCTCCTTCAGTACCTGTTCTATCGCTTTCCCCACCAGACCACTCCCCCCCCGTCACCATCACACGCACAGTACCGGCTTTCTTTTCCATCTCAAACAGAAAGAAAAACACCTGCTGTACATGAACAGTACAGTGTACAAGTCTGAAGCCCCTGATCTGATCATTTAAAAATCTGTATCTGATCAATAAGTGTCTGATCACCACCAGATCTGATTAGAACAGATGTAAATAATCACACATATAATACAAAGTAACATGAATTTAAACTTAGTGAACTTCTCCTAATTACGTATTTGTAACTCACCTGTATGTTTGACCTCAGGCGTTGAATGAAGTTTCTCACTCCACTTCCAGGGAATAAGCACTGTGCTCCGGTTGCCAGATGTACCTAAGAAAATCCCCCTCTAGGTTTTTGTGGGTAGCGCCGCTCCAGAGCACAATGGGACACGTGGAACAGTGACGTAAATGGACATTATACATTATTCTAAAGCAGAATCGCAGAATTCGCCTCCTGAGCGCTCTGGACGGACCTTGCGTCCTCTAATATTCATCCACTGCCATTAGCCTTAATAAGCCTGCTAATAATCAGCACTTACATATGTTACGACCTGGAAGAAATGAAATGAATGAAAGGACCAAAAAAAGTTTCTCGAAAATAAATATTTATTTACACACACCACAAACACGGGAATCTCTTCAGTGGTGACCCAGGCCAACACATCAAACAAAACCCACACTAACTCTAAAACAAAACAATACTAAATAACAAGAAAACAAAACACAAAGCACACCTACCTCCCTAACTAGACAAAAACAACGACAAAAACAACGACAAATCCCAAACAAAATGGCAGCCACCACCTACACCCGGTATTTTACTATTTACAAATATGTTTATATACAAACTATACAAATGGTTACCAAGTTGAAGGGGCTAGGAAAAATCAAGGTCAAGGTTAACAATCAGAAGTCAGTACACAGTAAGTCAAAGTCAAATCAAAATCCAAAAACACAAAAGTAAATCTCAAGACAAGTCTCTTGTGTTTTCCCAGGGCAGCCATTTTATAGGCCAGAGAAGACAGGGCGGGGCCACACAGAGAACACAAAAACAGTACACAACAATATCCTACTGATATCCAGTTATCAGTCAATAGCCTGTTATTATTGTCACCATACATTACCTTGAAAAGTACTTAAACTTTTCAACCTTTTGCCACATTTCAGGCTTCAAACATAAAGATATGAAATTATAATATTTTGTAAAGAATCAATAACAAAGTGGGACACAATCGTGAAGTGGAACGAAATTTGACGAAAACGAAAACAGCTGCAGGTTGTTCGGGGTGGGTCTCTGTCAGTTTTGCATCGAGAGAATGAACTTTTTGCCCATTCTTTCTTTCAAAGCAGCTGGAGCTCAGTGGATGGAGAGCGTTAGTGAACAGCAGTTTTCAGATCTTTCACAGATTCTCGATTGGATTCAGGTCTGAACTTTGACTTGGCCATTCTATCACCTGGATACGTTTATTTGTGAACCAGTCCATTGTAGATTTTGGATCATTGTCTTACTGGAAGATAAATCTTCGTCCCAGTCTCAGGTCTTTTGCAGACTCCAACAGGTTTTCTTCCAGAATGGTCCTGTATTTGGCTCCATCCATCTTCCCATCAGTTTTAACCATCTTCTCTGTCCCTGCTGAAGATAAGTAGCCCCAGAGCAGGATGCTGCCACCACCATGTTTGACAGTGGGGATGGTGTGTTCAGGGTGATGAGCTGTGTTGCTTTTACGCCAAACATAACATTTTGCATTTTTGCATTTTGCAATTCGATTTTGGTTTCATCTGACCAGAGCACCTTCTTCCACATGTTTGGTGTGTCTCCCAGGTGGCTTGTGGCAAACTTTAAACGAGACTTTTTATGGATATCTTTGAGAAATGGCTTTCTTCTTACCACTCTTCCATAAAGGCCAGATCTGTACAGTGTACAACTGATTGTTGTCCCACAGACAGATTCTCCCACCTCAGCTGTAGATCTCTGCAGTTCATCCAGAGTGATCATGGGCCTCTTGGCTGCATCTCTGATCAGTCTTCTCCTTGTTTGAGCTGAAAGTTTAGAGGGACGGCTGGGTCTTGGTAGATTTGCAGTGGTCTGATACTCCTACCATTTCAATCTGATCACTAGCACAGTGCTCCTTGAGATATTTAAAGCTTGGGAAATCTTTTAGTATCCAAATCCAGCTTTAAACTTCTCCACAACAGTATCTCTGACCTTCCTGGTGTGTTCCTTGGTCTTCATGATGCTCTCTGTGCTTTAAACAGAACTCTGAGACGATCACAGAGCAGGTGCATCTATACAGAGACTTGATTTCACACAGGTGGATTCTATTCATCATCATCAGTAATTTAGGTCAACATTGGATCATTCAGAGATCCTCACTGAACTTCTGGAGTGAGTTTGCTGCACTGAAAGTAAAGGGGCTTAATAATATTGCACGCCCCACTTTTCAGTTTTCAATTTCTAAAACAAGTTTAAAATATCCAATAAATTTCGTTACATTTCAAGATTGTGTCCCACTTGTTGTTGATTCTTCCCCAAAAAATTACAATTTCATATCTATATGTTTGAAGCCTGAAAAGGTTGAAAAGTTCAAGGGGGCCGAATACTTTTGCAAGGCACTGTATGAGTTTAATTCACAAAAGAAAGAACAGCATCAAACAGATACATATTTCTAATATATCTGGAGAGGGCTACGCGTATCTAAAATTCTCTGACTCCTGCAGGATAAGTCTGTAGCTTAAGTACACCAGTTGTTTTTTCCGGTCAAAATGTATATATGGCGTGTGTCCTTCTCAATGAGACACTTAGTCTTAGAGACGGCTGCACTTAGCACTTTACTTTAAATATACAACTCTGCACATGTTAAGTTTACAGGTGTGTGTATGTCACTGTGTGTGTGTGTGTATGTCACTGTGTGTGTGTGTATGTCACTGTGTGTGTGTGGGTCAAGTCAAGTTTATTTGTGTAGAGCTTTTTACACAATGTTGTCTCAAAGCAGCTTTACAGAGTTTTGAAAACAGTTATAACATATACCCCCCAGTGAGCAAGCCAGACGCAACAGTGGCAAGAACACCTCCCTCAGACTGGAGGAAGAAACCTTGGGAGGAACCAGACTCACAAGTGGAGACCCATCCTCCTCTGATCAAACAGTATTTACAGTTTAAACTAAATACCAAAGAAAGGAGCCTCTGTTTGAAATCTGGATAGCAAAGCTTTAGAAGCTGCACAGGTAGAGGCAGTCTCTGACTGAGGCAGTCTCTGGCTGAGGCAGTCTATGACTGAGTCTTTATGTTAAGTGGGCGTGAGCTGAAACAGTCCCATCTTATCTCAGTGCTGGTGCATCTGGATGGCACAGTGATGTAACTGAGGGTGTAGTAGTAAATGGACAGGTGAGCTGGCTGGTGATGGTGGGGTGATGGCCCGATGATCAGTCCTTCAACAGCCTTCAACAGACGGGAGGACAGTCATTTCCTCAGGAAGAGTAAAGAGAAAGAGTTAGTTGGGCTCGGGAGTGAGACTGTAGAGAATATGAGTTTTCAGAATTTTAGAGTGTGGCTGGCGACTCCGGCAGATCTAACTATAACAGCCTAAACTAAAAGGAGAGAACCAGAAGGTAACATGGACATGAGACCACCCTGAGACACTGGGGTCCCCCCACTCCACCGTCAACAAACCTGTGTGATGGCGTGAAGTGGTGGAACAACAGCACCAACATCTCAGTTTACCATAAACCTCTGTGTCCATGAACCCCCAGATCTCCTGCCTTTATCTAAAAGAGAAGATTAATAACCAAAAGCTACTAAACAAGTATGTTTTTAGTCTAGACTTAAATATTGAGACTGTGTCAGAGTCTCGAACATTAACTGGGAGATTATTCCACAGTTTGGGGGCTTTGTAGGAAAAAGCTCTTCCCCCCATTGAAGTCTTCTGAATTTTAGGAACTATTAGAAATCCAGCATCCTGTGATCTGAGTGAACGTGGCGGTTCATAATAGGAAATTAGATCTTGCAGGTACTCCGGTGCGAGACCGTGCAGGGTTTTATACGTCAGTAATAGAATTTTATAGTCAATAATAGAATTTTATAGTCAATGTGTGGTAGGATGGTTAGGTTAGGTGTGTTTATTGCTTCTGTAATGTCTTGCACTGTGAGTTACTATAACCAAAAACAATTTCCTTGTTAATGTAAGCATACGTGGCCAATAAAGTCTGATTCTGAATCTGATTCAATGAGACATATATGATGTAACATATGGAACAGTTATAGCTATATTCCGTGGGACACTAAAAAACAGAAAACTTGTTGTCACATTTTGAGCTAAGGTACCTGAATTATATATCACAGTTGCTGTCAAACATATGTATAGGAAAATGAACTTTTCCTAAAGGGAAAATGACAAAGAAGCAATTAGCCTCACGTCCCGTGACCTCTTCCTTTTTCCATAGCCCCACGCTCACATACGACACTCTACCACATATTTCCCCCTTCCAGCCTTAAAAGAGTCGAGAATCACAACTATAAGAAACAACAATTCCTCCTATCATATAACTTTGTGGAGCATGAGAGCAAAAACCTGTCAGGCAGCTTCCATTACTAAAATATAAATCATACAATTTAATAATGTTCTCATCGTCCTTCTGCCCCAGGCAACCACATAAAGTATTCCAAACAGGAATTCAAAGAAATCAAAGTGGAAGTATAACTTGAGCAACTCAGCACTGTTTCAGTAACTCAGCTTCTGCTTATGTGGGATTTTTGCCAACAAAAAAAAACTTTCTGTAAAACTTGAACAACAGTCGCTACAAAGAACCCGTCTGTGGACGGAGCGCAGACCAACCAGGAGGAACATACGGTACATACACAAGTTCATACAGATGAACACACTCACACAACCATACCGGACATGAGGTTCATCTCCAAAAGGCAGTAGTTATAAACACTCGTTAAAATAAATACAAAATAAATTAATCATATAAAATCAAGTAGACTGTTATACACGTCAGTCAAGTTAAAAAAACAGCAACACACAGATCTGCACACACACACAAGCACCTTTCAACACACACACACACACACACACATTCACACACACATTCACACACACACAAACAAACACACACACCTTTCAGCACACACACACACACAAGCACCTTTCAACACACACACACACACACACACACATTCACACACACACAAACAAACACACACACCTTTCAGCACACACACACACCTTTCAGCACACACACACACACACACACACATTCACACAGGAAACACATAGAAAGTCAATGCTGTTACATGGACGGACATTAAAAACACTGGGAAATCATAAAGGGGCAGAAAAGGAATGTGTGTGTGTGTAAGTGTGTGTGAGAGACTTTAAAGTTGTGCTTTCTGTTAGTGTGTGTCAGTGTTGTGAAGTGAGGGTCATGCCAATGCAGACTGTTCTACAGATGACTGTCACACTACCTTCAGTCGATATGCACTATGTGTCTGTTTGTGGTCACAGACCCATGTACTATCCGCCACTGTAGATCAGCTGTACGCTTCTCTATGAGAGGCTTGAAAAGGGACCTCTAGCCACCCCGTGGAGAACAGGCCGGGGCCAACACCGCAGACCACCGTGTCTCCTTTTGTTGTGTCAGACTCCTTTGGTTTCGTTACCTTAACGAAGGTCTTGTGTTATTGTTGTTGTAGTGTGAGTGTGAATTTCCCCAATTCCACCTTAAAAGCACTGTTTCTGCTGTTATTGTTGTTTTAGTGTGAGTACTTTGAATTTCTGTAATTCCACCTTAAACTTCTTTAATTCTACTATAAATGTCTGGAATTCCACCTTAAATTTCTACAACTTCACCTTAAAATCACAGATTCTGCAGTCATTTGTGTTTCGGTGTGATTGTGTACTGGGAATTTCTGGAATTCTGGAATTTCTAGAACTCCTACTTTAACACCTTTAACTACACCTTAAGTTTCTACAATTCCACCTTAAATGTCTAGAACTCCACCTTAAATTCCTACAATTCCAACTTAAATGTCTAGAACTCCACCTTAAATTTCTACAATTCCACCTTACATGTCTAGAACTCCACCTTAAATTTTTACAAATCCACCTTAATTTTCTACAATTCCACCTTAAATGTCTAGAACTCCATCTTAAATTTCTTCAATACCACCTTCAATTTCTACAATTCCACTTTAAATATCTGTAACTCCGTCTGAAATTTCTACAATTCCACTTTAAATGTCTAGAACTCCATCTTAATTTTTTTTAAATTCCACCTTAAATTTCCACACATCCACCTTAAATTTCTAAAATTCCTCCTTAAATGTCTAGAACTTCATCTTAAATTTCTACAATTTCACCTTAAATGTCTAGAACTCCTCCTTAAATTCTTACAATTCCAACTTAAATGTCTAGAACTCCACCTTAAATTTCTACAATTCCACCTTACATGTCTAGAACTCCACCTTAAATTTCTACAAATCCACCTTATTTTTCTACAATTCCATCTTAAATTTCTACAACTCCACATTAATTTGTACAATACCACCTTCAATTTCTACAATTCCACTTTAAATGTCTGTAACTCAGTCTGAAATTTCTACAATTTCACTTTAAATGTCTAGAACTCTGTCTTAATTTTTTTTTAAATTCCACCTTAAATTTCCACACATCCACCTTAGATTTCTAAAATTCCTCCTTAAATATCTAGAACTCCATCTTAAATTTCTACAAATCCACCTTTAATGTCTAGAACTCCACCTTAAATTTCTACAACTCCACCTTATGTTTCTACAGTTCCACCTTAAATGTCTAGAACTCCATCTTAAATTTCTACAATTCCACCTTAAATGTCTAGAATGCCACCTTAAATTTCTACAATTTCACCTTAAATGACTTGAACGCCACCTTAAATTTCTACAATTCCACCTTAAATTTCTACAATTCCACCTTAAATTTCTACAGTTCCACCTCAAAAGCACTGCTGTTCCTGCTGTTATTTTTGTTTCAGTGTGAGCGTGTGAGTACTGTGAATTTCTGAAAGTCCACCTTACATGTTAAATTTCTAGAATTACACTTTAAATTCCTATCACTCCGCCTTAGATTTCTGCAATTTCACCTTAAATTCTACAATTCTACTTTAAATTTCTACAAATGTCTAGAACTCCACCTTAAATTCTTACTGTTCCTGTTGTTATTGATGTGTGTGTGTGTGTGAGTTTGTGTACAGTTTAATGTGTACTGTTTTGAATTCTCTCAGCATTCCACCATTCATTCCAATGGGGGCAAAAATTCCCTGTTTGAACGCCGTTTCCGGAAAAATGTAAGTCGGATCTCTTAGAAAAGCACAAGCATAAATCTGTGCTGTAGGACCTTCAAGAAACATTTCATATTTCGCAAATACAATAATAATGATGAAGATTATGAACAGTAAGTTGGCCTTTTCAGCCAATTTAATAATAATAATAAGAAGAAGAAGAAGAAGAAGAAGAAACACAATCATTTTCATCTCCACTGACAGGACCCTTCATATGATCTACTCACAAAAGCCACGTCGCTGCCACTCAGGCCTGTGTGGGCATCGATCCAGGCCTCAGGTCCCACTTCCACCAGGGGAGACCCCGCCTCCTGACCGGCCCCTTTCCACAAGCCAGCACAAGAGCCCCTACCTGCAGTACGGAGCATCTGCACAGAGGAAGAGGAGGAGTTATCACGTCTGAGAGGACAGTCCAACCAAAACTATGTCCAAATCCAAAATCTCACCTCCTCCAGCGTCAACAGGGGGACGCCCGCTGCCATGGAGACGATGATGTGCTGTGTGGTGACGTGTTCTGAAATGCCGGTTAGGACTGCAGGGCAAGGTGTGGTTTGACTGCCAGGAATACCAAGCGTGAGCGATCAAGCAGCAACAGACAGGCCTTCTACACAGTCGAGTCACATTACTATGACCACTGATATCCAGAGTGACCACCGTGTCCAGCACAGACAGCAGCTAGACAGACTGGGAAACTCAGTAAGGTCCTGGTTGGAGGTCACAGGTATCTAGAGTCATGCTGACTGCAGTGCATCCCACAGCTGCTGGAGGGAGCGTGGAGGAGGATCCATAGAGACAACACCACCATCCAGGTGGTCCCACAGATGCTCAGTTGGGTTCAAGTCTGGGGAATTAGGGGTCCAGGTTGGTACTTGGAAGTCTTGGTCAGATCTTCCAACCAGTGTGGGACATTTCTAGTCGTGTGACGTGTCTCATTGTCCTGCTGGAAGATCCCATTGGCCCCAGAGAAGACCATCAGCATGTATGGGGTATGTGATCTGCAAGGATGGATTAGAGCATCTTCTACATGCACAAAAACATTCCCCAGACCAGAACAGTGTCGGCGTCCAAAGTAGGAAATGTTTACTATAATGTGACTCCACTGTGTAGTTCATCAAAAAACGAAAAATCTACTGTTGCCTGACACCAACAGTTTCTTTACAGCAGGGGTATTTAATTAGAGGTCAGTACAGTCCAGTTAGAGGAGAGTTCCTCAGGCCAAGGTCCAAACCATAATAATTTCTAACGTGTGTTCTAATTCAGTGGTGTATCCTGTTTACTGAAGTAGTCTAGTATCAGCATCTCATACCATCAGCTACTGAAACACCAACACACCACACATACCGTCCAGTATATTTCAGTATATTTACTGTTTAAATACTAATAATACATGTTTTTACTCACTTCAATAAAAACAATATATACAATATATACAATTACACCTTAAATGTCTAGAACTCCATCTTAAATTCCACTGACTCCACTGTGTAGTTAACCAGGTTTGTGGTTATCCATCAAAATTACTACAGCTAAAAATCTACTGTTGCCTGACACCAATAGTTTCTTTATAGCAGAAGTATTTAATTAGAGGTCAGTACGGTCCAGTTAGAGGAGATCTCCTCAGGCTGGTCTGCACCATCATCATCTCTAACGTGTGTTCTGATTCAGTGGTGTATCCTGTTTACTGAAGTAGTCTAGTATCAGCATCTCATACCATCAGCTACTGAAACACCAACACACCACACATACCGTTCAGTATATTTCAGTATATTTACTGTTTAAATACTGAATTAATGATTTATAAACTAATAATAAATGTTTTTACACACTTCAATAAAAACAATATATATTAAAAAAACAGAATACTTTTGAAAAAAGAGAATCTTATAGTGTTTATTTAAAGAAACAGTAAATAAAGCAGCGTCTTCTTGTTAACTCAGTTTCACAGCTGGACCTGTTGGTTTGGATCCGCCTGTGAAGAATAAACATGTGTCTCTGTTTCTGGTTTATCATTCGGGTTTCTCCGTCAACTTTCCTTTTTTAGAGCTCGTTATTTTTTCTCCAACCTGCTTCACTTTCTAACTGCTGCTTCTCGCTTCGTACCTCGACTGTGTGTGCGCCGCACTCCCGAACATGCACAGATCTGATTGGCTGAGGAGCCTTTAGTGATCTTACAACGCACTCGATTGATCTGTGAGGTTAATGCGCTGCAAAGCCCGTATACCATAAAGACTAGAAAAGTTCTGCCACAAAAAAATAAACACTTTCAAAATTAAATCGCTTTTAATAGTTTACAACGTCAGGATCCGTACGCGGACCGCGGTCTGCCTATTAGTGACCTTTGTCTTATAGCATTGTAGAATATTGACGCTCTACAAATAAAAACGTGTATCTTCTTTTTGTCAAAATTTATTTTTCTACATTGTTTGAACTCCTGTTATTAAGAAATGATCCATAATAGCTTGGAAAACATTCTGATTCCATTGACTTACATTAAAAGTAAAGTCTGTTGTTTCTCTGTCCTGTAAAGAGACGATACGCTGCGTGTGCTGAGGAAACCGTGCTGTGTAATCCAGCAGAATAAAGCAAACAGGACGTGTTAATGTATGTGAGCAGGTTTATAGTTTATATGTGTAATATACCTGGAAGCATCACCTAATAATACAAAACACAGAAATCCAGTTCTATAATATTAAACACACCTAGATATGAAGTTCAACACAAGCTCAGCCCCCCATGAGCAGATTCACTGATTTCATTTAAAGGTGTTTCTGAAAACCAGACACACTGACCACTGTATCAGCTCCACTGACCATACAGGACCTACACTCACTGACCACTGTATCAGCTCCACTGACCATACAGGACCTCCACTCACTGTCCACTGTATCAGCTCCACTGACCATACAGTACCTCCACTCACTGACCACTGTATCAGCTCCACTGACCATACAGGACCTACACTCACTGTCCACTGTATCAGCTCCACTGACCATACAGGACCTCCACCCACTGTCCACTGTATCAGCTCCACTGACCATACAGGACCTCCACTCACTGTCCACTGTATCAGCTCCACTGACCATACAGGACCTCCACTCACTGTCCACTGTATCAGCTCCACTGACCATACAGGACCTCCACTCACTGTCCACTGTATCAGCTCCACTGACCATACAGGAGCTACACTCACTGTCCACTGTATCAGCTCCACTGACCATACAGGACCTCCACTCACTGTCCACTGTATCAGCTCCACTGACCATACAGGACCTCCACTCACTGTCCACTGTATCAGCTCCACTGACCATAGAGGACCTCCACTCACTGTCCACTGTATCAGCTCCACTGACCATAGAGGACCTCCACTCACTGTCCACTGTATCAGCTCCACTGACCATAGAGGACCTCCACTCACTGTCCACTGTATCAGCTCCACTGACCATACAGGACCTCCACTCACTGTCCACTGTATCAGCTCCACTGACCATACAGGAGCTACACTCACTGTCCACTGTATCAGCTCCACTGACCATACAGGAGCTCCACTCACTGTCCACTGTATCAGCTCCACTGACCAAACAGGACCTCCACTCACTGTCCACTGTATCAGCTCCACTGACCATAGAGGACCTCCACTCACTGTCCACTGTATCAGCTCCACTGACCGTACAGGACCTCCACTCACTGTCCACTGTATCAGCTCCACTGACCATAGAGGACCTCCACTCACTGTCCACTGTATCAGCTCCACTGACCATACAGGACCTCCACTCACTGTCCACTGTATCAGCTCCACTGACCATACAGGAGCTCCACTCACTGTCACTGCTTAAAAGTTTACACACTTTTAAACATCACTGTATCTGTAGAAGCTTCTATACACGCTTAACACTGAGAAACACAGAGAAACATTGAGAAACACTGAGAAACACTGAGAAACACTCAATGAATCAGTTATTAGTGTTAAAATAAAGTGGTTTATAACGTAAAGTGCTGTAAGAAAGAAACTGCAGTCGTTCAGTAAAAAGGTTTATTAGATCATCAGTTTATTGGTTCACCCAGTTTAGCTTACAGTGCTTTAAAATCAAAATCATCAAAAACACAACGAATCCCTGAACGAGACCCACATTACGAGCAGAGTTCAGTCAAAAACCCAGAACTTAGTTTACTTACCGTAACCTACACCAGTGTTCACCCCCAGATCACCCTTACACACTACAATACTCACTCCTACTGACCACCAGTGTTCACCCCCAGATCACCCTTACACACTACAATACTCACTCCTACTGAGCACCAGTGTTCACCCCCAGATCACCCTTACACACTACAATACTCACTCCTACTGACCACCAGTGTTCACCCCCAGATCACCCTTACATACTACAGCACTCACTCCTACTGACCACCAGTGTTCACCAGTGTTCAACCGTAGAAACCCAGATCAGCCATATTCACCTTATAAATAATGCAGCCCTCATACTACTGTTCAACATTCATAATAATAATAATAATAATAATAATAATAATATTAAAACCCACCCAGTAGAATGATTAGAGATGTATATAGTGCAATATTGGTCAGCGTAATGACTCCATCAGAGACTCTGGAACATTAGAACCTCCACTGTACAGTTAAGGCTTTGTTGATATGAAGAATGTCGAGCGGTTGATTGAACACTTCGCTGAAGTACTGGCGGCTCTTCAACAGCACAAGTGTAACGGTCTTGCAGAACGAGTGATGATGTCATGATCCTCATTTGCGAGCGACGTTGTAATTCGCCACAAACCAATCACACGTCTCCTTGACAGCTGAGGAAAGAGAGGAAGGTGTAACATCAACACACTTACGACTGACAGGCTGCTCTGTGATAAATAGAAATATAAACAGAATGTAATGACGTGTAAATCATAGAGACATATTTTATTCACAGAAGAACATAAAACACATCAGATGCTGAAAGTGACACAAAAATGATTCAACTTTAATTAAAATTATTAACTCATTTAGAACTTAATACAGCAACGCATCTCCAACACGTCAAGGATCACGTCTACCATCGTGTAGCATCATCTCTTCTTTTAACAGCAGTAAACATCTG